>CM034148.1:262255659-262767458 GCA_019776745.2 Taxus chinensis
TGTGAGAAGAAGGATGCAAAAAAGAAATGTTATTTTAAACCAAATAAAAATGTGATATTTTGATGAGGACACACACATAGGAAATGGAAGTATGATGTAGAAAGGATAAATAGGGAGAAAAGGGAGGAATAACTAGATAGACCTTTTACTTTTCATCTAAAATTTAAGTGAAGAGCTATATAAGTAGCCGAACACAACACAAGCTAGAAAAAAGTGAAGCCTTGTACTACATTATTAGTAGAAGATAGAAGAAACATAAAATATGAAAGTAATGAAAGGAACTGCCTAAAGGGTGGTCCCACCAGGAGAACTAGAATGTTGGACAATTTGCTTCGTTCCTAATCAAATTAATGAACAATAAAAGTAACTAGCAAATCATAACATTCATGGTTTATGGTACCTCTAACGAGATGTCATGGATGAATGGGTGTAAAGTGATGATGGATCCTCCCTTCTACAAGTTGGTGACCTGCAAATTAGAATCACTAAATAGAAAATGGATTAGATAGGATATGCGCGGGTTTCCTAACAAAGTGGATCCAAGAAGCGTTAACTTCCTTGGTGGATGTCAAACCCCGTTTGATAAAAGAAAGTGAAGTAAACCATGAAATAATAGATAACATGTAGAAAGAGAAGTATAACTAAATCTTTAAAATGACTAAGATTGATCTAGGAGCTGATTTTATTAAAAATAACTATAAATTAAATGTTACATGGTATTGATCGATGACAACCTAGACTGTGCAGAGATAGGTTGACGAAGACCTGAGAGAGTGGATTTTGAATGTAGAATGAATATGCAAGCCTACAAAACCATAAGTAAAATATAGAAGGTAGAAGAGCTTTGTGGATGCTGAGAGATGACCTAAAAAATGTTCTCGGAGGTAGAAAACACTAGGGAATGATACAAAACAGTAGTAAGGAAGGATTGATTATAAAATAGGACCCAAATCAATGGTGATCACGTTGATTCAGAGGTGAATGTAGTATATTTGGTTAATGCCAAAGTCAAAAGGATGAAATGAGAGTCATATAAGAAATGAAACATGAAGAGAGTGTTGATGAGGGAGCTTTGGGTGTTGCAAAAGTTGACCTGAACCTGTAAAATGTTAGATGTAATCAATACATATATAATTTGATAAATATCACATAAAAAATAGAAAGATGATGATAAATCTCATGAAGGATGATCGTGAGTAATGTGAGCACATTGAAATGATTTCCAAGAGATCTGTAACTTTTGGAGTAATACTCAAGCATGAGGAAGAGTTCACAAGTCAAAAGGAAGCTCCCAAATTTGCATGCATATGATGATTATGGAAAGAAAATACCTAGTTTTATAGGTTCGATGGTGACTGGGTTGGGTCACCACTAACGATGGAGAAAGTTTCCCCAATGGGGTTTCTTTTTGTGCATTGATAGGGATTTGGGATTTCTTAAAGATGTGAAGAGTTATTTAAAGCATGCAGGTGGGCAAGGGGTTTTTAGGGATGAAATGGGATAAATATAGGCAAGATAAAAAAGATAGAAAAGCAATGGGATGTACGTGCTAGGATAAAAGCATCCAAAATATAAGGTTTGTTAGGGTATGTGAGATATTAATTTATTAATTAATTAATTAATAGGAATTGAATGGGCATTAAAGGTGATAGGATAATTAAATGGGAATTTTAATTTGATAAAGGGGGATGAATTTAATTAATGGGGGGACCTAGAGAGGACCATAACAAAATATGCGCACGTGGGCAGACAAGGATAAATATACCAAATTTAGGTGTCTGCATAATTATTTAGTACTAAAATGAAAATGCTTTATTAGTACACATAGGTGAAAGTTTTCATTTGACTTATGCGATTAAATGTGGTTTATCTTATTGGACATAGTTAAAAAAAACACTAATGCAATCAAATATGGTTCATCATGTTATCTTTAGGGAGAAACTTAAGGTCATGGTTTTAAAATGATGATAACTAGAGGCTAAAGACATACTCAAGAAATGATAAAGGTCTAGGATGAGGTAAATTGATGGGGAGACAGGGAGTTAGTAAAGATAATCTGACATAATGATTGTAACATGTGAACAAAGGAGGAAATAAAATTATGATAGGTTCACTATAGTATAAAGAAAAACATAGTGGTATCTCCCAAAATGCTTTGGTTTATACCATGTGACCAAGCCTGATCACCAAAAATACCGATATTCCCCTTGTTATAGTCACTGAAGAGCATAATGCATTAATATCCCCTGCATAATTACAAAATAAGAAATATTTAAAAATGAGGTGTATACATTAAGTTTCATATTTTTTGGATGTTTAGTGTACCTTATATATACTAAATGAAATCCTTTTGTGAAATATTTTATATTCTCAACATGAAAAAGTTTAAACTACTTGTATTCCTTGGTATGCTCACCAAGTTGGGGGGCCAAAAGGGGGTCTTAAGTGGACATTGTTTTCTAAAAAATAAAAATCATCAACTTGTAGGAGTTATTTGAAATAGTTAGACTCAAAATTGGAGGATTTTGTAAGAACATGAATCATACAATTTTAAGTATAGTTTCTAAGCTACTAAATTTTACTAAAAATGGTTAAGTTTAAGTGTGTTAAATAACTAAAATACCAAGAAGTGCTCTTGTTTATTTTTAAAAAAAATAGAGTGGCTTTCATGTCCCCCACATTTTTTTGAGCATGATTTAGTATTTTAAAAACCCTTTGGTAGAAAGACAGCTAGAGCATCTAGTTTGGGCTCCATTTTTCAAAAGGGTTTTTAGCAAGTATGTTTTTAATGATTTTTCTAGTATAGAAATTTTAAATTTTGAAAAATAATGGAGCTCTGACCGTGCCACCCCCCTAATTACCTAAAAAAATATCTAAAATTATATATATTTTTAATATGTATAGAATTATGCCTAGTTTGGGTTAATATATGTTTTTTTCAATTTCAATGAGCCAAACAAAGATACATGATGAAAGATAGACATGGTTAAACTTTAAATAATAACTACAGAAAGGCATAGTTAGAAAATAAATAATATGGAAACCTTATATTAGTCAGAAAATTTTAAAAATTATATTTTTAGAATGAATAAAGTCTAATCTACATCGTAGTCATATTTTTACTAAACGAATTGATCATTCTAATTTGATTTATGATGGAGGAAGTGGAATTTTACCATTTTTCTATAAAAAAATGTTGTTTGTTGTGTTTTTGTAGGTCCATACCTCGGCTTGAGGATCCAAACTGGGTCCAAGCATAGAGGCATGCATTTAGAAAAAAGGAAACCACAAAACGCATACGCATTATAACATGTACACATTCTACATGGTATAGACATTATATGTGCTTTTGGCATCCATAGTATATTTTTTCATTTATTATTTCTTATACTTTAAATTTATTGTAGTTAATATAAGAAATTAGGGTAACTCTACACCTTATGGAAGTAGTCTCATAGCTCCATGAGTCATGTTTTAGGAGATACTTTTTAATAGTATAATATGGTCAGTAAATGTGTAATTTTTCAGGATTTCAGTATTCAGCCTAAATCTTTTAGCACTTATATTCTACAATCAAAACCCTAAACCCTAAACCCTAAGGCCTAAACCAAAATCGTAAACCATAAACCTTGAGCCCTTAACCCTAAACCCTAAACCATGGTCCCTAAAACCTAAACCCTAAACCTTATTCCCTAAACCTTAAACCTTAAACATTCATATGAGACCTTTCCAGGTGCTGCGAAGGTGTATTTTTGTGGTATTGGCCCTCCTGTTTTTCTCCCTCAAATTTGTATTTTCTCTCTCCATCACACTTAGCTTCCTCATTCTTCATCTACATCCATGCTCACTTCTCTCAATATAAATATAAGATATGTCTTTACAATAGAAAATATGGAACAAGATCTATTAACAAAAGTAGAAATGACAATGACTGTGTAACATTACCAAAAGAGGAGTTCATATTGGTATTATGGTTGGATGAGGGTTGACTCTCAAGGATCATATTCATATTCAGTGTATCACCATCCAAGAAACATCCCCCCTATCAAAACCGTTATTTAGTATGATGTGGAAGATGAGAAAAGAAAATGAAGGATGAAGAATTAGATTCCATAGGTAATTAGTACTAAGTATTAACAAGACTAATATGGCTTCCAAATTCCTATCAACGTAATAATTGTACCTTGAAAATTAAAATTTTGGCACTACTACTTAGTAATAAGAACTCATAACTTACATACCACTTGAATAGGAGGGGATGAAAATATTAGGACCGTATTTCCTAGTCTCGTGCCTAGAACCATCATTGACTCTTCTAATACAAAATAAGCATAGAAACATGGGAATGGCTAAGAACACACATGGTTTATGAATATCCTAGTAAATATATAGTTTTTAGTTCTTAATGGGATTCAGTTGGCTTACGGCTTAGTGACCTTCAATTAATTGATATTTCCTTCTATGATAAACCCATGGATGCTTTCAAAAGTAACTTCAAAAAGATAGGGGTAGTCATCAATCTTAGTGAAGGGTGTGATGTGATTTACAAACAAATTGAAATGCATACATATTTAGAGGTCATAACATGAATTTACAAATATCTCTATCAATATAAATAAAATATAAGTAACGGTTTCTCCCTCTATTTAAGGAGTGAGGACTATTGGGGTCTGTGGTAGGATTGGACATTAAAGAATCATCAAGTTTTTGAATCAGAATGTCATTACATCTAAAGAAACATTATCAAACATTGGAGTAATACATCTTGGAAAACAAAATTTAACCTCATAAATCCTCTCAAATTTCTAGTCTAGGTCCTAGACCCAAAACCCTGATACTTAAACCCTAAGCCCTAAACCTTAAACCTTAAACCCTAAACCATGAGCCCTAAACACTATGATGGGTCATTGTATTCTTCCAATCATTAAATTGACATAATCTTCGTCAGTGTCATTCTAAACAAGGGCTATGTCCTAGGCAATATGCAATGGAGTCTATGGGAACCAGTTATACACTGGGTCTATTGTGGGGTTTCTTAGTTTAGTGACTATTCTACAGAAATACAATTCAAATCTATGGAAATCAAATACAGTTCTATAGAATTCAACTATTTGTGATGAAAGGAAATTTAACAATTAATCTTCTATTGTAAAATGAAATACGCATGCACTATTCTTAACAAATGAAATCACAACTGTATAAATAAAACTTAACAGTAAGCAAGATTATTCGTTAACCATATTTGGATAACAAAAAGCATATATTCTAAATGAAAGAAATAATGGAGAAAGCAGATACAGTTAATCAAAGAACGCATGTAAGATTTATCAAACGACAATTGCACCAAATGTAATCAAAGAACTATATGCATGAACTCAAAATAACCTCGTATCTCCTGGGTCGAGTGGGCCCTTTATCTTCCTCGAGATAGAGGGATTAACAACTTCTGATTCTCAAAATGTCAAGGCTTTCATTAACTCAAAACTAAGTTCATAACATAGATAGTAAAAAATAATCAAGAACTGAATGCAGATAATCTTCTTCAGTATATCAAAAAGTGGTACTACCAAGTTTTGAAGTCGCAGTCTTCATATAGATACTGTTGGTTATAAGATCTACCATATCAGGTAGCATTAAATACTGTCAACCAAATTCTAATTAAAACACTTAAATCTCTATGGGACATTAGGATCAAGCACAAGCTGATAGATCAACTTGATGGAAACAGTCTTCAGCCGCATGCTTCGGACTCGGTCTCTATAACCACCAACAACTTCCATCATTCCCTGCACACATCATCACGTTTGATCTCACAAAGACAGTTAGTAGGAGGTTTATGTGATAATCAGTTTTCATAAACTATAGCAAGGAAAATGCATGAAACCTACTAAGATATAATTATAAAACATCCCCATGTACTAATAAGTCATATCAAAAAGAGTATTTTTCAGCCTGAAGAAATGATATTAATGAGCCAAACAATGCACTCATCATTTTCCCCCTGACTTTACCTGTTGCATGTCCCTATGTAACTTATCTGCGTCCTGCCCACCTACCAAGCTGCTCAGCCATGTCATACTCCTCGAATTGATCAACGTATTGCTTTGTGTTGTTCTTGCAGCCCTGAGTATTGGAGGTATTTTCTACCCATGATGTCAAAATGTCATGGGACTGTGCTCCATTGTTCTACCAGGTAGTGAGAGGGCTCAAAAGGAGTGGTGGGCATACTTGGAGGCCTGCCCATTCATCATTGTACTACTGGCTGGTTTTCTCTGTGGTTTGTTTAATAATGGTGATGAGGGCATCACCCCTGTGCATGCTCCAGCTCAAGTTCTGGGGAGAGAGAACCTCCCTACGTTTCAAGGGTAGACTCAGAATATCCCACCTTCTATCACAAGCTTGCCAAGCTATCCAAAGATTCTCCTGACTATAATTTTCAAAATCAACGACACACTAAAGTAAAATCTGAGAAGTATTCACCCCAACCCTTGCCTGATAGTAAAGTGAGTGAAATTTTTTCTGTAGGGCTACATCTGTATGATGAGTTGGGCGGATGTGGAATCCGATGGACTAAGCAGTGTGATTGAAAATGTATGTTTGCTGACCCTAAATGATTTGATTCCACAATGCAGACTAAAAGGATTTAATTTGAAAATCACCCACAAATAAGTTGATTAAGAAATCAGGGACATTGGTAACTATCATGTTATGTAGATAGAATTCACAGAGAAAATTTTGGATTTCTGGAGTACCGCACTTGTAAACTGATAAAAAAATAGGGCCATTGGGAATTTCATGAGGGGCTTGAGAACACAATTGAAATAACTGCTAGGAAAAAAATTGTTCTTGGACAAACATGCTATAGAATAAAGAGGGCCTCCTAAAGGACAAAAGTTTGAGGGCCAAAGGACAGACATACACTAAAATAGATGTTACTTTTTTGTTTTTCCTCCTGTATAGATTCTTTTTCCTTTTTTAATTTTTGATTTTCCTTCTGCAATCCCCTTTCTTGAAGGGATAACTGATGGAAACTATCCAAGAGGGTAAGACTCTTATCACATTGTCACTTTAAAAAAACTTACTTCAAGCTGTAGGGCAGTAATCTCCCGAACTTTTTCTAATGTTTGTTTTGTAAATTCAGCTTGTAATAAAAGGTCTGTTTCTTCCATACCTTATAATTGAAATTTCAGTAGCGCGATTTCCTCCAGATAGTTGTGAGAAGGCGCCACTTGGGTGTCAAGCATTTTAGGTACCACAGGGTGAATTTTTGTAGATGAGAGAATAACAGATGCCGGAGTGAGCAGGTGATCCTCCTTATGTAGTTCTTCTTGAATGTGGGTGGTATCATTAGGAAAGGACTCTTATTGTGAACCGCCTGTCTATAAAAATGAGCTAAGCCATCGAGACCGTAGTTGCATGGAGGAAGACAGAGTTGTATGTTGGAAAAGCGACAGGTGAGCGTGAGAATCAACAAGTAACTCTTCCATGTACCCGACCTCCCAAGGTCGTGCCAAGACAGCCGGTGGGGATGGAATATGCAAACAAACTAGTTAGGCAGTCTAATGTCTTCGACACGCACTAGTGGAATTTGTGAATCTAAGGCAAAGAAGGCCCTTCTAACTTGGACTGGTGTGATAGATGGATCAGCGAGGATGACTGCTCGAAGGCTCCAATCAATATCGAGCTCTGGCATGATTCGATCTATAGGTTGCGGAATACATGGAAAATGACCTGGGATTGTTTCGTGTATATCTCCTGATAAGGTCTTATAGTGGATGATGAATGTAATTGGCTCTACGAACAATTTTTTGGCCTAGTCCAGAATTCCCTAGCTTCATTAGCCGCTATATCTAGTAAGGACAGTTGTTCGATGATGATAGGTGGAAGTGGAGTGGACTGAAATACTAGTGTGCGTAGGCCAGTGTTTATATCTAACTGACTTGTGGATTCGTTGGGCTGTGGGATCTGTGGGTCACAACCATAGACTCTTGGTTGTTGCGGTCCTGTAATTGTCATAAAATGAAAAACTAACTATAATGAAGCAAATTCTAATTACGTGAAATAAATCTAACTGCATATAACTTTTATTCTTCTCTGAAATATTTAACAATTTTAAGGAAAGAAAACTATTTTAAGCATATCTAGAAATAATAACTAAACAATAATTAAAAACAGACAAGATAACCGAGTGTGGTTATTTGCCTGTGTGATTTGTAGAATTATTCTAAATGAATAAAATAACTTGTCTAATCTACCTGCAAGATTCTCGATCCTACCTCAGAAGTGAGGAGTGAATCATAGTTTCTCAGAAACTATCAATCCCCACAGCTTCCCTGGCAATATCGAGAATAGAATGAAATGAAATAAAGTGATTAACTACTCTATTTGATATGAGTCTGACTAGAACTTTGAAATTTAAAACCTGGATTCCGCAGAACAGTGGCGAATCCGATGGTGTGTGTATGATCTCGTCCCCTCAGTATGATCTTCTCGTTCTTTTGTGTTCACTTGGATCCAGAAAAGCGTGTAATGCTAGCACTGATAGGAGTATATTTTGGGACAAGGACAGCTCAGAATACAAACTGAGTATGCGAGTAGGAGATGGATAGCACAAGAGTACGGAGCTTGGCTTATGCGATTCCTAGCGGGATTTTACTGCGAGTCATGCAACATGAAGCGACCAGAACCTGCAACTATCCTATACGAAGAGCAAAACCTGCAACTTTAATGGCTTCCCAAGCTATTCTATTTCAAAATAAAGACACTGCTTGCACAAGTTGGATATGTGGCTTACCAACAGCTGAATAAAGCTAACCAGGTATATAATGAATTGAATTAAGAACTCTAAGACACGATGAAGATAAATCTACAACAAAGAGGAATCAGAGGCAAGCTTCTAACTGGATTGGATGGAACAACAGCACTGCCTGCACAAGATGGGTCTATGGCTTACCAACAGCTGAGCAATACTAACCAAGTATGAAATAAACTATGCTATCAATCCTAAGCAAGCTAACCAAAACACTAAAAATCAGAAGACTCTAACAAGGAAAAAATGGTGACCAAAAGCTCCAGCTCAAATTCTTCACCAAATTCTTCACCAAATTTTTCTACCATTTGCATGTACACAAACCATGCATTTATAGGAATTCCAACTCTCAAAAACCAAAACCAAATTGAACTCCTAAACAATAAACAAAGGAAAAACACTGTTCCAGGGGACCAAAAACATTAATGCATGCTCAAGTCAGCAAATCAAAGCTGGTGAAACATGATATTTCACGCGAGTTGCGTCAGAAGAGCATTCTGGAAAACGCGCACAGGACCGCCACCCTGTTCAGGGTGGCAGTTTCATCACTAAAGGTCAAGAGGCCAAGGAAAGAGGGAAAAAGGGGAAAATAAAGGGCGCGGGGGCTAAGTGGGGCACGTGGGATGTTAACGCATACTTCGAGGGTTTTTCCGGATCCCGAACACCTTGCGAGGAGACCTGTATCGTCATCGGGGCACTTGTTACACTGTTCTGGCAGTACAGTACCTTACAATTTTGGGTACGTACATATTGCCCCCTCGGAGAAGAGTTTTAGCCATGAAGAGGCATAAAACGGTGGGTCTGAGTATGGCAGTCCCGAAATGGGGAGTTAGAAGCTATACCTTACTCGTCTGTGTGTTGCGATGACGCCATCAAAATTCTCGCTACCTGTAAAATGAAAAGAGAACTCAAGTGCAGATAGATGCAATAACTTGGAAGATAAATGCTAAAATAATAGGGAAGGAGAACGTACCATTCGTGCGGGGATAGAAACTTACCTCCAACAGCGCTCCAAACCTGTGAAAAATTCATTTTAAAATGAAACAGAACGATATATATATGAAAGTGGGCCCATTTTCCTATTCATTTGCGCGAGTCGATTTGATTGATTTTGAGCTCTGGGACCCACGGTGACGGTTTCTCATGAGAATAGAGTCGAAACGTTGGCAGCGAGATCGTGATCATGCCTCCACGAGCGGAACACCGACTTCAGCGATCACAGGTTGGTTTTCTTCCATTTTGTGTTTTTCCCTCTTCAAATTTGAAATGGCAAATTCTTTGCAATGGGGGGATTATTTTTGAAAATGTTAGGTTCAAAAGGTCCATCTAGGGGGGGCACCTACTGGGTAGGCTTTGTTTTTAGTTAAAATGGTCTATTTTTTATGCTTTTGGGCTTTTTCAGGTTAACAACCCGCGCAGGTTTACGGACCGCGACCGCCACCCTTAAGGCGGCGGTTACAAAACTGCCCCCCTGCTCAGGGCGGCAGTTTTGCACAGAATGCAAAAGAGCTTAACTTTTGAGATTGCACTTGTATTTTTATCATTTCTATACGCTTTTATGACTCTCTCGATATTGATTGGATACTAACTTGCCCTGTTTTGTGTGTTTTTGGGTGCATGCAGGCGAGGGAGGAGTATATCAGATGGAGCCGAGAGAGAGAGAGTGTGATTGGCTTTCAGGGGTATTAGATGCCCTTTCTCAGGATGAGGAGGATACATTACAGAGGGCCAACATATTGCGTATATCACGCATGCCCCATGTCACACCATCTAGTCACATTCTTTGTGACTTATTCTCATATTGGGATGCAGATCGGAACACTTTCCGATTGCCAGGGGTCCGCGGTGAGTGGACCATCACTTTGGAGGATGTCTACCGTATCCTGGGGGTCCCGATCATCGGGAGGAGACTCACACTGGAGACGGCAAGGTCTCAAGCACAGATTGCACAGTGGGCAGGCTACATGGGGGATGCAGCCATCTCTACAGGGTCGAAGAAGGGAGTGAGAGTTCGATCGATTCCTTATTTGCCCATCCCCGTATTTCGACAAGCTATCATGGGGATCCTTGCCTCAAGGCTGATCGGGGACAAGGGAGGAGATACTTTACTATATTGCTGGGCCCCCATCATTGCACAGATAGAGGGGCATGGCCGGATATATGCCTGGGCCGTAGATATTCTGGGGACCACCTACCATGACTTATACAGGGTGGTCCATTTGCAGGGACAGTCATTGAGCCACCCGACTCTAGTCATGAGTTGGGTGTACGAGCATTTTATTCCTTATGGCAGAGGGGTAGAGGTGGCAGACCCAGGGGCTGTGAGGGCAGCTAGATGGTCAGATATGTCGGTGCTTAGAGCACCTCACCAGCCAGTTGCCTCTCTTACCACAGTAGATATGGAGGCGACGCCGTACCAGCTTATGGCCGACATATGGGGCGAGGAGACCCTTACATTGATCTCCTGTTCCACCACAGGGTAGCTTATCGACCGTGTGGGACGGGTGGAGGTACACCCTTTTGGTAGAGTTCCTCATCAGTTCGGCCTTCCATATGTGGGCATGCTTCCCCCAGCGGCACCAGTTTATAGATCAGTCCGCGAGGCTAGAGGGGGGCCTAGAGGCCGTGGTTGGACAGTGATCACTCTTGGCACTCCCATTGCAGCCAGGAGGGTAGTTCGGGCTAGAGGGAGAGCCGGTGCGCCCCGGGCACCTTTGCTTCAGATTGTTACGGGTCCTGCTCACAGCAGCGATGACCCCATAGATATTGACTCCGATTCTAAGGAGTTTACAGAGGGAGGGTCAGAGGAGCAGACAGATGATAGCGATCCTGAGTGGCATGACACTCAGGATGTTTTGCAGGCAGAGAGGGCCGAGCAGAGTGTAGAGAGAGAGACTCTAGCTTCAGAGAAGCCACTCTCCCAGGGCCATGGTGGAGAGGATGAGTCAGTTGCGGGGCGTCATGTTGCTCCTACTACAGGAGTAGCCCCTTAGTCGGCAGCGGCATCTGTGGCGGGTGCTGGCCTCAGTGACCCATCTTGGAGGCCTGGTGATCCGAGTAAGTTATCCTCTCATCTTTTCAATGTTTGTTTAATTTAGGATTTTTAATTGCTATCTCTCCTTATGTTTTGATATTATATCTTTTAGTCTCTTGCCTAGCTTCTAATTCATTTTTCTTCTTTGTTTTGCAGAGACTGTTGACGAGTGGCGGGATCTAATCCATAGGGTATGCACTGATTCTCTGATGATCCCTATGGATAAGACCCGTACGGAGCTATCTGTAGATGGTTTGGAGCCTTCAGCAGCCGGTAGGCATACTGACGTCTTCGATCCCATTTGGCATGTGGCCAGGATGGTGTCAACTCTCCGTACAGAGTTGGCAGGCTATAGGACAGCTGAGCGTCTTATGAGGAGTCATTCTCATGGTGAGACCGCGGCTGCTCCTCGAGACCCTGAGCCCTCCATGCATTCAGAGCACTGGCGTAGCTGGAGTCTTAGGCGAGGGCGTGCACCCTTGGAGGGGTCGCGTAGGGGTTGAGAGGCGACTTGGCCCTGTATGCTTTGTACTGTAGATTATTTTGTACATCACGGGCTCTTTGAGAATTTTGACCATGCCTAGAGCATGATGGCATTGTATATAAACATTGATTATTTATATATATGCATTTGTTTTTGGATCAAAACTTTGTCACTCGTGTTTTCCATTTCTGTTTCCAGCTTCCTCGTGTATACTACGATGTATGTTTTATATGCTTTCTAGAATGTATGCAATGGAGAACAGATGATGCAAATGCTTTCTTTCTTTTTGTGTTTCATGATGCTGATACATGATATTGTAGATATATTGTGATCTTAAATCTTAGCTTTTGTGAGCAATTTGGATACCTCATGTTTGTTTTGGCAAAGTGATGAAAATAACCAGTATGATGAACAGATTAACTTGCCCCACTCCTAACTCCACGCAACTAGTAAGCTGCGAGGGCTCATCACCAAGAGCTAAGAAGGGTGCAAGTTATGAAATATGGTGAAATGATAGTGATGAAAGACAGATGAAGCTTTGGTGGAACCAAGTTGAGAACTACAAGCTTACTCTACCTGAATGACTTCATAGTTTTGGGTGCAACTTGCTTTGCGGTTTATCCAGACTTAGACCCGTAGATGGCCACATAGTAGACAAAATCTGGTTTTTAGGATTTTTAACTCTCTTGGAATTTTGAACATCTGATTCATTCGTTTTTGACTCAAAGTTTGAATAGTTTGTTTATGACCTTTTAACATTTGCATTGTCTAGAGGACCCCCTACACCTTGCCCCATGCTACCTGTAAGAAGCATGGGTTTATCACCGTGGGCAAGGCATATGCGAGTAAGGGCATTTCCATCCTTTCCCAACCCTACGTCACTAGTAAGAGACGCAAGCTCATCACCGAAGGTTGGTAGGGCAAGGAAATGTGTAAAAATAAAATTTTCTGTTTAATCACTTTTTGACTTGTCTTTTTGAGAAAAATGTCAGTATATGCTTGTTTCCAAAGAGATGTGTATATGGGATAGATGTGACACCATGAAGCTTCTAGAATAGACCATAGGCAAGACACCAATCCTAAGAAGAAATCAAAGCAAGAACAAACTTGCAGATCTTGGTATGGTTACCGTTAAGACTTCGTCATGTTTGATTTTATTTGATAAAAGATCCTGAAGTGATTGATGATATCGTGAAAATGGAGAGATATGATTAGAAAGTTTTGTTCCAACAACATCATGAGTTTGTAATGAATTACTTTGAGAATAGATTCCTTGATCACAATTTGTGTAAGAACAAGTGGACAAAATGATCTAAATCTATATGAAGATGCAATGTAGATAGTTATATAGGTAGTGCTAGCTGCTTATGCATAGAAACACTTGAGGTGCAGGGAATTGACTATTTCGCCAAATTCCTCACCTTCTAGTGTGCATAAGAGGTATGCACTATTTCCATAGTCCTTCATGACTCGGTATGGGCCCAACCATTTGGGCCGGAATTTCCTTCCTTCGCCGGTCTTCTTGTCGATCCGACTGTCTAGTCTTAGAACTAGATCACCTTCGTATATATCATGTTCATAAACCTTCTTGTTATATTGCCGGCACATTCGGTCAGCATAAGCTCTATGCCACTGTTCAGCATCTAACCTAGTTTCATCTAGGCTTTCTAGTTGGGAAAGACGTGCTTCTCTGTAAGCGTCTTCATCCAGAATCCCTTGTAGTGAAATGCGGAGACTGGGTATTTCGACCTCAAGCAGGAGAACTGCTTCTGCCCCAAAATACTAGCGAGAAATGAGTTTCTCCCGTTGGTGTTCTTATTGAGGTTCGGTGGGCCCACAAGGCCGGATATAACTTCAAATGCCAATCTCGCTTGTTTTCTTTCACCATTTTAAGGAGAATGGATTTCAGAGTTTTGTTTGTTGCTTCAGCCTGCCCATTGGCTTGGGGATAATACAAGGAAGCCGTATGATGGCTTATTTTAAATTTGTTGCATAGTTCACAAACTTCCTCATTCTTGAAAGAAGTTCCATTATCTGAGATAATGATTTGCGGGATACCGTACCTGCAAAATGATTTGATTTAAAATGAACTTAGCGATTACAGAACCAGGTACAGTAGTAAGAGGCATGGCCTCCACCCATTTGGTAAAATATTCAGTGGCCGTGATTATAAAATTACGGCCGTCTATGGATGAGGGAGAGAACTTCCCTATCAAGTCCAGACCCCATGTAGAAAAGGGCCATGGAGTTGCGATTAGTTGTAGAGCTTGTGCTGGCATGTGGATCTCGTGGGAGAATTCTTGGCACTTATGACACCTGCGTGCAAACTCTATCGCGTCATGTTCTAGAGTGGGCCAGAAATAGCCCATTCGATGTATTTTTCGAGCAGTGGCATGGCCACTGAAGTGGCCTCCACATATACCGCTGTGGGATTCATGGAGAATCCTCTTGGACTCTTCTGTGTCGACACACCTTAAGAGCATTCCATCGAATGCTTTTCGATAGAGCACCTGCTCTATAATGACATATTTGGCTACGATTATGCGTAATCACCTTCTTTGTTGCAGTGTCACTGCATCCGGGTACGTATGGTCCATGATATAATTAATGATATCAGTGTACCAAGGGCACTCAGAGATAGCAGGTCGAGTTTCGATGTAGTATACGCATTCATCTAGAAAATCCAAATCTACTAGATCGCCTCTGTCTAATGGGTTGTCAGCTAACCAATCCGCGATGATTTGTCCTTTAACTGACTTCTGATTTACAAATGTTAATTCAAACTCTCCCATTAAGGTTATAAAACGTCAAACCTTTTTGGATAAGGAACCTTGTGTGAGAAAAGTCCGTAAATGGTCCGTCTTTACCATGACCTTTGTTTCTTGATTCAGCATGTAATGTCTTAGACATTTAGTTGAAAAGACTATGGCAAGACATTCTCGCTCTGCTTGTGTATAGCGTGTTTCATAGTCGAGCAGTGTTCGGCTAATGAAATAAATCACACGCTCTCTCTTTTCATCGTCTTCTTGGGCCAACATACAGGCCAGCGAGACATTGGTAGCTCGCGAATATAGGATTAACGGGTGATCCAGCTTAGGTGGCATTAGCGTAGGTGGTGACAACAAGAAACGCTTAACTGCGTTGAAAGCTTCGTTGCAGTCTTCGGTCCAATCAATGCTATAGTCTTTCTTGAGTAAATTGTTGATTGGATGAATAGCGAAGCTTAAGTCCAGGATGAATCTTCGGATTGCACCTAACTTTCCGAGAAATGACCTGATTCCAAATTCGTCCGAAGGTGGGACCATTTCGAGTACAGCCCAAATTTTGGTTGGATCAACATCAATCCCTCGTGATGATATGATGTAACCTAGGAGCTTTCCTCCTGTTACACCAAAGACACATTTCTCTGGGTTTAGTGTGACTCCGTATTCTATTAAACGTGAAAGAATGACACGGAGTACTTCGGGATGGTCACAACGCTTCTTGGCCTTAGCCAACAAGTCATCTACGTAGGATTCCATGATTTTATGAATTAAATCGTGAAATATATAAGTCATAGCCCGCTGGTATGTAGCACCAGCATTTTTGAGACCGAAAGGCATGACAACATAGTAATAGGTTCCCCAAGGAGTTATGAACATGGTTTATCTTGATTTTGCTCGGATATTATGATTTGGTTGTATCCTGAGAATCCATCCATGAGAGACAAGAGTTCAAAACCAGCTGTTGCATCAATAATAACGTCTATGGATGGTGATGGGAAATCATCTTTAGGACACGCTTTGTTGATGTCTCAGAAATCTATGCAAATGCGTATCTTTCCGTTCTTCTTGAGAACGGGAAGGATATTAGATACCCATTGGGAGTAGTCAACTGGCTTGATGAATCCTACCTGAAGGAGTTTTATTACTTCCTCTTTTACCATGAGAGCTACTTTGGGTTTCATGGGTCTTGATTTTTGTTTAATTGGCTTTGCATCCGATCTAGTGACGAGGTTGTGTACCGTAATGTGGGGTGCGACTCCCGTCATTTCCTTGTAATTAAATGCAAATGCCTTCTAATGTTCTTTGAGAACCTGAGTATGTATTTCCACTTCTTTTGGTGTCAACGAAGAACCTAGTTTCAGTATTCTTGGTTCATGTTCTGTCCCGATGTTGACATCGATTGTTTCTTTGATTAAAGAGGCGTTACCCTCTTCGAACTCAGGTAGTGCTGGAGGTAAATCTAAATCATCCCCATTTTCTATTGCGTATATGTTAGGTTCCCTTTGTGACGGAAGATCCGTTACAGGATTTCCGAAGTAGGAGGATGAATGTGGGATCAGGGATAAATCTAGCATGTGATAGGAGAGATGTAATGCTGCATAGGCATTTAAATAATCCAAAGTAGCCGCATCATTTCCAACATGGTCTAGGACGGTAGATTCACTTCCGCTTAAAAGAGGATTTGTCATTGTTTTTACTAATGGTTCATCACGAATGGATACTGTGAAGTGAGTATCTTCTAGCTCATTGCTTGGAGTAAAACGTGATGCTGAGGTTGCTATTGAATCAGTGAGAAGATTTTTCTCTCGCGGGATCACTTCAATGGATATGAAGTTAAATGCCTTGCTTAAATCTAATACAGTGTTTTTGTAGAGTTGTAAATGTTCGGCTTTAGTTTCATATACTTCAGAAACTTGGTTTGTTACTAATTGTGAGTCTCCCAAGACTCTGATGTTATTAATACTAATTCTTCTGGCTAAGGTGAGGCCAAGGAGGAGGGCTTTGTACTCAACACCATTGTTTGTGCATTCAAAGTTTAACTTAAAATAGAATGGGAGGACCTTCTCCTCGGGCGAAGTAAGAATTATACCTGCCCCCGCTCCATAACGACATTTAGCTCCATCGAAATGGAGAGTCCAATACTTAGGCGGGAGTGTAGATGTTGGGGCATCTGCTACGTTTGCACACTCTACTTCTACCATACAGAGATCCTCTGCTGGTAAGGAACCAACACCTAGGGAAAATCCTATGCCTACTGAATCGAATGGTAAGAACATTGGTGAATCTTGTTCTATCAACTCAACGATTTTCGCAGTAGTCCCTAATGATATTGTTTCTTTAGTTTTATCTTTAGGGGTTGGAATTGTTTTGGCTATGTTGGTAGTTTCAAGATCCGTTGTAGGTATCAACTTTTCCTCTGGCTTTGGGTCAGAAGGTTTATTAAGTTGGTTTGTTGGCAGCTCAAATTCTGAGTGCACCCCTGGTCTTTTCTTTAAATCAGCTAGGTGCAAATCGAAAGGTTTTGGATCGCCTTTGGCTACAAATACCTTTCCTAGATGCAAGAATCTTACTTCTTGAAATAAAGTAGAAGGGATTGCCTTCATTCGGTGTATCCAAGGTCAGCCGAGGATCATATTAGAGTTAGTTTCCCAATCTATAATATAAAACTCAGTCAAGATGGTTTTGGGCCCTAAGGTGACCAGCAGTATTATAGTTCCTATCAAAGTGGCTTTAAGGCTATCATAGCCTCTCAAGGTATTTCGTGTAGTGGAACAGTTTGTTTCTCCATATCCAAGTTTTTGGAGGAAAGAGAAAGGGACTATGTTAACTGCAGCCCCATCGTCAACCATTGCCCGTTTTACATAGTTATTATAAACCCACACTTGCAAGTGTAAGGCTGGGTCACCTCGGCATGCGATCTCAGCATCTGTGGGCATTTTACTTATTTCGAAGATGAATTCGACATCTTTGTCCGGCTGCCCCGGAGGGTGGATATCAAAATCTACGTGATTTACTTGTGTTTCGGGAGGTGGAGTGATGTTAATTAGATGGCCTAGACCTAATGCTTCTAAAAGAGTAGCTCTGTGAGGGGGAGAGTTCTTTAGTAAGTCCAAAAATGAAATGTGTGAAAAGGTCTTTGTTAGGTCACTAATTAAATCATAGGCACCAATGGGTTTTTCAACTATTTGCTGACTCTTATCTGTCTCTGGCAGATGACTTGGGCTTGGTTGAGAGAAATACTCTCATGTTCTCGTTATAGCTTCGATAGGTAGTTCAACGTCTAATTCTACCAAATTGACTATCTTAGGTCTCGGTTGAGCTCCCAACTGTGGCGCGACTGACGGATTTAATGAAGTCGAGGCTTCATGGTCATTGTTTCCTGTCACTGCACCTTTGTTTGTTCCGGTTGGATTCAGCCTATTGCTGTCATGATTTGGGAGCGGATCATTAAAGATCTTGAGGGGAGCATTCTGAGGAGAAACTGCCCCTGCGAGAGTATTTGGTGATGATGAGACGGGATCTGCCAAGAACAGGTCTATGAAGAACTGTCTTTGTTCTTCCGGAAAATGTTGCATAAATTTATTGTAGTCACGGCATGTTCTAGTGTCATGACCATGAATTTTATGGAAACCACAATAAGAATTGGGATTATAATTCCCGTTTTGTTGGTTTGGTGTGTATTGTGGCCTAAAATTCTGATCAAACTGTTGCCTATTAGGACCAAAGTTTTGGAATTGTTGTTTTTGGTTTTGACTTTGGTTTTGGTAACCAAATGAGTTTTGGCTTGGCCCTTGTATGGGATTTCACCGTTGTTGTTGTTGTTGTTTTGGATGGTTAAAATCCACTGTATTGACCGTTGGGGTAAAGTTTTTGTTTCGCTGGTTGTTTGTTTGTGACGGAGTATTAACGAAATTTACCCTCTTGGGCTAGTCGGTTACCCCATCCGTTGTTACCCCACAATTTTTGTTAAGGATTTTGGGTCCTTGATTGACATTTGTGGTAGTTGTAGTATTTTGAGTGGAGGTGATTAACCTCCCATTTGCTCCGTATGTCTTACGACCACTATCTATTGCTACTTGATCTATTCGCAGAGCGCTCTCAAGTACTTCATCATAAGTCCTTAGTGGGAACTTCTGGACTTCTTCCTTCACTTCTCTACTGAGAGAATGAAGGAATAAATCGCATAGTTCCATCTGATTTATGTTTGGAGCACTTGCTGATGAATAAAGAACTGTACGCCACCTTTGGATGAAATGGGTGACATATTCATTGTGTTCTTGTTTGATATGCAAGAATTCCCTGATTCTTGTTCTTATCAGTTTGTTCATGTCGAAGGCTTTGATGAACTTTGACACGAGTTGTTTAAATGAATGTATGGAAGCCTCATGTATTCTATAATACCAATCGAGAGCAATGCCCTCCAGTGTTTTGGGGAATATGTGCGTTTGGATCTCCCTCACCCTTGAACTTAGGAAAATCAGGGAGAGGTCTTGGAAGCATGACGCTTCGTATGGTGAAATCTAAGGGTTCCTTTAGGTATTCTGAATAAGTCCCTATCGCATAGCTTTCAACCATTGATGGTGTTTGCTGAGGGAGTGGTGGTGGGATAGGTTGTTGATACGGTGCAGCGTACGCGTTGGCAGGGGCATAGGGAGGTCCCTGCGTTTGAGAAAAAATGCCGGGAGAGGAGAACATATCTCCTTGTGGGGATTTGAAGTACATGTTTAAATAGGATGGGGCATTATCAAGGAACAGACTGTTCGACACTAGATCGGGAGGAATAGTGTTAGAGATGATAGGCCTTATTGGCGTTTGTTGTGGATATTGAGGAGGCATGCCTAATGTGCCTACTCCCGTATGGAGATCTATCTGACCAGAGTGGTATGGAGGATTGGAACTTCCTGTTTGTATGAACGGAGAATTTTGACTTGCTTGAACCAGTTCTAACCCTCTCACTCTTTCTACTAACGTTGAAATGACTTCATTTGGTGAAGTCACGGTACTTTGCCTGAGCGGCGTTTGTTGTATACCTTGGTGTTGTAAAGGTACATGATATCCTGTCATAAACTGATTGCTATCTTGCCAAGTTTCTCCTAGAATATTTCCTGTATGCAGTGGCATAGAGGTATTTTCTTGAAAAGAGATTTCGGGTTGTATTTGTAAACCTCCTATAGATGGGTAAATTCCCTGGGAGCGTTGTTCACTCCTAGGATAATGTGTTGACTGTCCATCATCTAAGACCAGGTATGGATCTGATTGCCTACTAATTTGTGGTTTAAGTAACATTTGAGGAGATGAACCAGATTCTCCGGTAAACATCATATTGTTTGAACCTGAAGGCTCTGTTTGTTGGTTTCGAAGGGGTTGATCTAACTCTTTAGTTTGAAAAGATGAACTATATCTGATTCTTGGGGTTTATGTCGACAACTGATTAGTTGAATAGCTGTCACCCCATACTGAGAGTGAGGGTGATGATTCCCTATTCTGTTGGGCGTAGTATGCCTCAAGATCCAAGAGGGGTCTGCCATATGCATCGAATCCTGACATATTCAGCGGGTATATGAATACCCACAGAATAATGGGAAGGAGCGAATGTGGATGAGAGAAGATTTGAAAACTTCTCAAAGAGAAGGTGAAATAATTGTTTGTTTCACGTTGGGTTCACCAATTTTGTATGTCAAAAAAGTGACAGGCGAGCGTGAGAATCAACAAGTAACTCTTCCGCGTACCCGACCTCCCGAGGTCGTGCCGAGACAGCCGGTGGGGATGGAATATGCAGACAAACTAGTTAGGTAGTCTAATGTCTTCGACACGCACTAGTGGAATTTACGAATCTAAGGCAAAGAAGGCCCTTCTAACTTGGACTAGTGTGATAGATCGATCAACGAGGATGACTGCTCGAAGGCTCCAATCAATATCGAGCTCTGGCATGATTCAATCTATAGGTTGCGGAATATGTGGAAAATGACCTGGGATTGTTTCGTGTATATCTCCCGATAAGGTCATATAGTGGATGATGAATGTAATTGGCTCTACAGACGATTTTCTGGCCTAGTCCAGAATTCCCTAGCTTCGTTAGCCGCTATATCTAGTAAGGAAAGTTGTTCGATGATGATAGGTGGAAGTGGAGTGGACTGAAATACTAGTGTGCGTAGGCCAGTGTTTATATCTAACTGACTTGTGGATTCGTTGGGCTGTGGGATCTATGGGTCACAACCGTAGACTCTTGGTTGTTGCGGTCTTGTAATTGTCATAAAAGGAAACACTAACTATAATGAAGCAAATTCTAATTACGTGAAATAAATCTAACTGCATATAACTTTTATTCTTCTCTGAAATATTTAACAATTTTAAGGAAAGCAAACTATTTTAAGCATATCTAGAAATAATAACTAAACAATAATTAAAAACAGACAAGATAACCGAGTGTGGTTATTTTCCTGTGTGATTTGTAGAATTATTCTAAATGAATAAAATAACCTGTCTAATCTACCTGCAAGATTCTCACTCCTACCTCAGAAGTGAGGAATGAATCATAGCTTCTCAGAAACTATCAATCCCCACAGCTTCCCTGGCAATATTGAGAATAGAATGAAATGAAATAAAGTGATTAACTACTCTATTTGATATGAGTCTGACTAGAACTTTGAAATTTAAAACCTGGATTCCACAGAACAGTGGCGAATCTGATGGTGTGTGTATGATCTCGTCCCCTCAGTATGATCTTCTCGTTCTTTCGTGTTCACTTGGATCCAGAAAAGCGTGTAATGCTAGCACCGATAGGAGTAGATGTTGGGACAAGGACAGCTCAGAATACAGACCGAGAATGCGAGTAGGAGAGGGATAGCGCAAGAGTACAGAGCTTGGCTTATGCGATTCCTAGCGGGATTTTACTGTGAGTCATGCAACATAAAGCGACCAAAACCTGCAACTATCCTATATGAAGAGCAAAACCTGCAACTTTAATGGCTTCCCAAGCTATTCTATTTCAAAATAAAGACACTGCTTGCACAAGTTGGATATGTGGCTTACCAACAGCTGAATAAAGCTAACCAGTTATATAATTAATTGAATTAAGAACTCTAAGACACGATGAAGATAAATCTACAGCAAAGAGGAATCAGAGGCAAGCTTCTAACTGGATTGGATGGAACAACAGCACTGCCTACACAAGATGGGTCTGTGGCTTACCAACAGCTGAGCAATACTAACCAAGTATGAAATAAACTATGCTATCAATCCTAAGCAAGCTAACCAAAACACTAAAAATCAGAAGACTCTAACAAGGAAAAAATGGTGACCAAAAGCTCCAGCTCAAATTCTTCACCAAATTCTTCACCAAATTTTTCTACCATTTGCATGTACACAAACCATGCATTTATAGGAATTCCAACTCTCAAAAACCAAAACCAAATTGAACTCCTAAACAATAAACAAAGGAAAAACACTGTTCCAGGGGACCAAAAACATTAATGCATGCTCAAGTCGACAAAGAAAAGCTGGTGAAACATGATATTTCACGCGAGTCGCATCAAAAGAGTGTTCTGGAAAACGTGCACAGGACCGCCGCTCTGAGCAGGGCGGCAGTTACAGGACCGCCGCCCTGTTTAGGGCGGCGGTCACGAGACCACCGCCCTTCAGGGTGGCGGTTTCGTCACTGAAGGTCAAGAGGCCAAGGAAAGAGGGAAAAAGGGGAAAATAAAGGGTGCAGGGGCTAAGCGGGGCACGTGGGATGTTAACGCATACTCTGAGGGATTTTCTGGATCCCGAACACCTTGCGAGGAGATCTGTATCATCATCGGGGCACTTGTTACACTGTTCTGGCAGTACAGTACCTTACAATCTTGGGTACGTACAGGAGCCATGGCACACTTTCCTTTTAAATTAGAAATGGAAGGTAATGGACCCTCAGGAGTACCAACTATGTCCGCATGCTCAGGAACATCAGCTGCCTCTTCTTGGTTGTGTGAAGGGAAAGGGCCCGATGCAAGGGTAGACTGAGGTGTAGAAAAGAGACCAGATTTCAATTGATTTGGTCTGGAACCTTCGCCATTAGCATGTCCCTTGAGCCTCTGCTTTGGTCTAAAGAAGACTTGGTGTGAACACAACAAATGAATCAACCCTGGGTGTTTAATTACAGACTTACCTCCATCGGACCGGTACTTTTGACAAACTTTAATAATGGAGTCCTCAAGGTATTCTGGTAGATTTACATGAAGGGCTTGGTTGACATATCCCTTTTTAAGGTGGATTAGCATTTTAAGTGCATCACCACCTAGAACAGAGGCCTAACCATCACATATAAAATACCAGTTGACCCATTTCGCAATCTCTCCCCAGATTCCAGGTAAACTTGTCTGCTTAACACCCTTCTGAAAACCTAATGGAGTCAGGATGACTTCCGGGAGTGCCTCTCCTTCATCGTGAAATAGAGAATTCATGATTTGTAAATGAGCATTTGTCATAACCTTCAAACCAAAGTCTGGTAGGCCAGATAGGTTAGAAATGACCTGATTGGTAATTTCAACCTGTCTTCCACCAACTTGTGAACAGGTGGACTCAAAATTATTCAAGAATTTTTCCAAAATACCCTCATCAAAACCTTCAAATTTGTGAATGAAATCCAGCCATCCAAAATCATGAAATACCTGTGAAATGGCGACATTCTAGAGTAAGGCATCTAGTGAATCAGGTTCTATTGTCTTTCGTGGTCCCATACTGAAGCCGAAGATGAGTAATACCAGGTAGCAGAAAAAAATAGAACAGAGCGTATCTCCCACTTCTTGTCTAGTGACTGATAAAACCAATCGTGCTTGATGTGCATACAACAATAGTAAGAAGTAGTTACAAAAGCATTAAATTTCAAATGGCACCATATTCCTTTGGTGGCACAAAATTGAGCAAAGGTGGCAGTGGAAAAATAGTGAATGGGACCGGCCACCTGTGTGAGTTTAAGATTTTTGGGCACATATCCCATGGTTGAGGAGTGATCTCCACCCTTCCTGACTTTAGAGAGTGTGACACATTAAGGCATGTGGTGATTATAATTCATTACTCCTTTTATGCCGTCATCCATAGAATCGGTTTTGGAAAGAGATCTGAAATGAACATAGCAATCATTTCATGATGGCGTAATGATGAAAAATGCATACATGGGAAAATGTTTTGCATGGAAATATCGTTAGAAAGTTAAAATGCACTTACCCATGCCACATTTAGTTGGTCGATATCCCTAGATTCCTATGCCCTGCAGTTCGAGATAAATCGTGAAAAGCAGATGTAGAAATAATGAAAATTCCTACATTTATTTAGAAATAATAATAAGTGTAACTGCTAACTAAGGGAAGAAGATCGAATGAAGGATCATCTTCCTTTATTAAATTTGCAAGAGATTGATTACTCCATGCTTGAGAGATAAAGAGCCTCCTCAGCATGCATGTCTATGCATAACAGAATGTCATTGGTGAAAGTTTTCTTATCCAACAGTTGGTGATAAACTCAGAGCCTATTCCCATTCACCAAAAGAGTCTGTTTGTCTCCATCAATCAATATCAATCAAATAGAGCCATTATCAAAAACTTGATTTACCTGATAGGGATCCAACCAACATTTACGCAACTTACCTTTAAACTATTGATAGTGGGAATCAAAGAGTAAAACCCACTATCCCTTATGAAATGTCTCTGATTTGATGTGAGCATCATGCCAGGTTTTCTGCTGATGTTGTAGAATTTCTATCTGTTACTGTGCCTCCATCCGCATTTCATCTAATTCATTCAGCTACAGCACTCGTTCACGTTGTGCTTCATCCAAATTGATCCCAACTTCCAACGTTGTTATCTAGGTGCGCAATTTGAACTCAACAGGTAACAATGGTTTCTTCTCAAAGACAAACTCATAGGGAGAAAAACTAGTAGTTGTTTTCCAGGTCATGTTGTAGGCCCAGATGGCCTCAGGAAGCTTTGGTATCCAATTCTTTCTATCAGCGTTGACCACCTTAGTTAGAATATTCTCGAGTTCTTGATTGGTTACTTCCACTTGCCCATTGGATTGGGGGTGATATGGTGATGATTTCTGTTTCCTGATTCTATAGATTTCCAAGAAATATTCAATCATATTTGAAACAAATTGAGGACCTTGATCAGATACAATGGCCTTTGGTGCTCCAAATCGCAGCAATATCCAATTGTACAAAAAATTAGCAACATAATCTTCATTGGCAGATGCCAATGCTTGAACTTCAGCCCATTTGGTGACGTAGTCCGTGCATATCAAGAGATACTCCTCAAAAGATGGAGGATCAAATGGTCCAACAAATTCAATGCCCCATTTCTCAAATGGTCCTAAAACCAGCTGAGGATTCAAAGACATTTCCGTAGAAAGTGTAGGTTTTCCCATTCGTTGGCATGCATCACACTACCACACATACTTTTTGATAGTCCTATGGAGGGAAGACCAATAGTACCCTACTCCAAGGATCTTGTGAATTGTTCATTTCACTAAATAATGTCCACCTCCTGGCTCATCATGACACGCTCATAGTATGTCATGTACCTCATCCTCTCGAACACACCTGCGAAGAACCATGTCAGGACAACATTTAAATAAGAATCCGTTACACCATTTATATGTTGAACTATTTATAACCAATCACCTTCTTTCCTTATGAGTAAAATAGGTAGAAAACTTCCCTATTGTTAAATAATTCATGATATCAACGAACGAAGGAGGCTTACTCGAGATAGCAAACAAGTGTTTGTTTGGAAATTGGTCTTTGACTGGTTCATCATCACCTGAAACATTTATTCTAGAAAGAAAATCAGCAACAACATTAGATTTCCCAAGCTTATCTATAATAGTGAGATTGAATTCTTGAAACAAGAGTAACCAATGAATTTAAGCCTTTCGCGAACCACTAGTTTGTTCATCAAATATCGAATGGTAGAGTGGTCAGTGTAAACAAAAAATTTATATCCAGTGATGGAATGAAAAAATTTATTCAAATCATAGACAACAGCCAAAAACTCTTTTTCCATAGTAGTGTAATTCATTTATGTAGGAATCATATTTTTTCTAATAAAATAAATTACATACATATGATCTTCTGAGTCTTTTTGTCCAAGGACAGTGCCCATGGCTGTATTAGAAGCATCAATGTGGATATGGAAAGGTTTTCCCCAGTCAGGGGCATGTAAGACAGGGGCTGTCATCAGCTTTTCTTTGATAGAATCAAATACTTGTTGACACTGAGGAGACCATTCAAAAACACAATCTTTTGTTAGCAATGAAAACATTGGGGTGGAAATTTTGCTAAAATATTTTATGAATCAGTGGTAATAACCTGCATGACCAAGGAAACCTTTGATGTCAGTCTGATTAGCTAGTGTAGGTAATTAGGACGATGAGTGATATCTTTTTGGGATCCACCTGTATACCTTGGGTTGAAACATGGTGACCTAAGACAATTCCTTGATCAACCATCATTAGACATTTTTCATGACTCAGAGATAGTTGGTGTTGTTCACATCGACTGAGTACTTTCTCAAGATTATTCAAAGATTCTTCAAAAGTGGATCCATGGATAGTGAAATCATCCATGTAAATCTCAACACATTAGTTATCAAGATCTACAAAAATGGCCAAGATTGCCCACTGAAACGTAGCAGGGGCATTACAAAGCCAAAAAGTTAAGACTCGGTAAGTGAATGTACCCTAAGGGCACATAAAAGTAGTCTTATCTTGATCAGTAGGGAAATATTAATTTGATTATACCCACTAAACCCATCCAAGAAATAAAAATATTTCTTACCAGCCAAATTGTCTAGGACTTGGTCAATAAAAGGCAAGGGAAAATAATCCTTCTTGGTGGCTTTGTTAATTTCCCTATAATCAACACATATTCGCCACTTACCATTCTTCTTGGGAACAATAAATAATGGGGAAACCCACTAACTATCAGATATAGAATATATGTAACCTACATTTAGGAGTTTTTCAATCTCAGTTTTGACTATGTCTCTCAATGCTGGATTGATTCTTCATTGTGGCTGCCTTATAGGTTTGACATCATCAATGTAAATATGATGTGTATAGATGCTAGGATGAATTCCTTTCATATCAGTGTAATCCCAAGCAAAAGCATGGGAATTTTTCTTCAGAACCTCAAGCACCCTAGCTTCTTGATTGACCTCCAAGTCACTACCTATGGTCAGCTCTATACCCATACTGAAAAGCACCTACTTGGTATCATTTGCAAGAGCAAGCTCTGTACTAGTGATAAAATAATTCAATGGGAAAACATGGGGCTGAAGCATGTGAAGGATGGATATGTTGTCAAAAGATAGAATCTTGGTTACAGGAAAATAGAAATCAGGAACTAAATGTTTGGAATTATAAGCATAGAGTTTCCTACCAGACTTAGCAAAGGTAATGTCTACCAGAGAAATAGCAGAATATATGTCTAATGTTGGTATTCCGGATTTTGTAGCAATAGTGCTTATTTTCGTAGTCACAGAGTCCTTAGAATTAGTCAGTGTATATGACTCCACAGCTTCCACCATATGATTGTGTACTACAATAGTGGCTAGAAAAGAAGAACTCAAAGAGTTAGCATCCAAATAATCCACCCATACCTAGTCAAAATTGTTCATATAAGGTTGGGCATGAGGATATAATGAAATGTGTTTGGATTTCTACCCATTTAGAATTGTCATGTTTCCTGACCTACAGTCAATGTAAGTAGCAACTGTAGCCAACCAGGGTCTTCCCAAGATGCCTATATATCCAAACTTCCAAGCTTTAGGCTGCAAAACCATGAAATCAACTCGGTACTCCCATGATTCAACAGTGACCATTATATCTTCAACCACACCATCAGGTATAACAATGGACTGATCTACTAACTGCAGAACAATGTCGGTCGGTTGAAGTCCTATTAAGGATAACAGATTAAACATTTCTATTGTGATGACATTAATAGCAGCACCAAGATCCATCAAAATGTTAGATATTGACTGGTTGTTTATACAAATAGTAATGACAGGGCTCCTAGGATCCCCATATTTTGGTGAGATAAGGGTGTCAACAACTAAATCAGCTAAATTCCCTTCAACTCTGATAGTCTTTGGGTATTTTTTTTCCTTCCTAGTGTCTTTATACACTCATTTCTAATGGTTTGGTTCAGTTCAGGGATGTCCCTTATTACACACAGCAGTGGGACCTCAATATGTACTTTTTTCAATTCCTAAACTAGTTTTGTTTCATCTGCAAATCGAGTGTATTGTAATTACTCAGGAAAAGGAGTTGTAGTCTATTTGGGTATTTGATCATCCAGAGTATCTAGTATTGATGAAGATCCAATATTACCCTCAAGGTTTTCTTCCTTATCAGCATCAATAGGTAGTTCTATGATAACAAAAAGAGGGTTCAATATTTTTCCAGATCGTAGTCATAAATTACCAATAGTGTTAACCTTCATGGTGTTACCTGAGTTTATGTCATCAATCAAAGCTGTCTGTTCATTTTTAGGATTGGATACTAGCTGGGCCAGAAGTTGTGTTTTTTTTGCTTGTCCCTAATTTTGGTAGGCTTGAGGTGGAGGCATTAAAGCTTGTTGTGGCTGCTGGAACCTGCGTTGTTGATTATCATTTTGTGGTGTTGCCCAAGACTGATTTTGGCTAAAATTTTGGTGAGGACCCCACTGCTGATTGTGCCAAGGATTGGTTACGAGTAGTGGAGCCCAAGTCGGTTGACTGTAGGGATTTGTCCAAGGTGGTGGATATGGATAATTCATCCAATTTGAGTTTTCCCACTTAGGTTGTCCCCAAGAAGACTGAGAGGCTTGATTTGGCCATGACATCCTCTAGGGATTTTGAGTTGGTCTAGATGGGAACCCACCCTGATTGTTTGGTCTTTGGACAAATTTTAATTCAGAACTATTTTGAGAGATGACATTCAAACCTCCCATCAACTATGGTAAAAGTGTGCAATGCTTAGTGTCATGGTCACTAACTTCATAGATTAAGCACATGTTTATGAAATCCAAAGAACATTCTCTCAAGGGGTGTCTCTTCCAACACTTAGGGAAATAAATGTCCAATGGTTCTTTAGCATGGGTAGATTTTTCCTTCAGTCCATCTATGGTGGATGTTAATTGCAGAAAAATGTCAGTTTTCATGTTGGCCATTTCTTCTAGAAGTTCAGAGGTACCCAAAGACTTGGATGCTTGTTTTCTTCATATTCCTTCACATGTTGTAGAGTATCTTCTACATAGCTCAGTGATTTGTTCCATGGTGAGTTTATGCACATCTCCTCCTCCCATGAGATGGAGGGAATCCTTGGTTTCCTCATCTAGTCCTTTAAGAAAGATTGTTTTAGTGATGTCTGCATGTAACTCATACCCACTGTGTTTATGGAGAAAGAGGAATCTATCCAGATAATCCTCTAGATTCTCATCTTCCTTTTTTCATATTTGGAAGAAATCTTCCTTCCTATCCCTTCGCCTACAATAGTCTTGGTATTTATCTAGGAAGGATATTTCCATGACTTCCCAGGAATTAATGGAGTTAGATGGTAACCCACCATCTCATAGAAGAATCTTTAAGAGTAGAGGGAAACAATTTGAGTTTTTGATTGTTAGTTTAGTAGTCATATGTCTGGCACAAGATTTTAAATTCAAATAGAAACTGATTAGGGTCTTCTTTTCTCATTCCTCAAAAGAGGGCGAGGATGGATGGTGAATTGTTTTTCATGGGTGTATCCTCATCTGCATCAAAGACAATGGGATATGTAAAGGTTTGTTCTGAAGTTTGTTCTTCAACATTCCCTAGGTCCCCCATTTCCGAATGGTGTGAAGAGGATACAAAATTGTCAGAGGATGTTTTAAGCATTGGGTTGGAATCTGTATCACTCTCAGTGTTTCTTCCTTATGAATTTTCTAGAGAGATTTGCTGAATATTGCGTGCTATAAATCTCCCTTGGTTATCTCGCGACCTATGCATCCAAGTTGGTTGGTTTAAAATGATGTCGGAGAGAGCTACTGGTTTCTTATATGAACTCCATTAACACCCATAGCATATGGAATAAAAATAATGGAGCTTATGGTTATGTCCCTGACAACAACACCAAAAATTATGGGTCATTACATTCTTCCAATCATTTACTGACATAATCTTTTTTAGAGTCATTTTAAACTAGGGCTTTGTCCTAGGAAGTATGTAATGGAGTCTGGGGGAACTAGTTATATGTTGGGTCTTTTGGGGGGTTGTTTAGTTTAGTGACTATTCTACAAAAATGCAATTCAAATCTATGGAAATCAAATGTAGTTCTACAGAATTCAACTATTTGCGATGAAAGGAAATTTAACAACTAATATTCTATTGTAAAATGAAATACGCACACACTATTCTTAAAAAATGAAATCACAACTGTAAAAATGAAACCTAGCAGTAAGCATGATTATTCATTAACCAGATTTGCATAAAAAATCATATATTCTAAATAAAAGCAATAATGGAGAAAGCAGATACAGTTAATCAAAGCACGCATGTAAGATTTATCAAATGATGATTGTAGTAAATCTAATCAAAGAACTATATGCATGAACTCAAAATAACCTTGTATATCCTCGGTCGAGTGGGCCCTTGCTCTTCCTTGGGATAGAGGGATTAACAACTTTTGATTCTCAAAATTCCATGGATTTCATTAACTCAAAAATAATTTCATAACATAGACAGTAAAAAATAATCAAGATCTGGATGCAGATAATCTTCTTCAGTATATCAAAAAGTGGTACTACCAAGTTCTGAAGAAAGAGTATTCGTATAGACAATGTTGGTTACAAGATCTGCCATATCAGGCGGCATTAAACACTATCAACCAAATTCTAATTAAAACATATAAATCTCTACAGGCCATTAGGATCAAGCCTAGGCTAATAGGTCAACTTGATGGAAACATTCTTCAGCTGCATGCTTCGAACTCAAGCTCCATAACCACCAACAACTTCCATCATTCCCTGCACACATCATCACGTTTGATCTCATAAAGATAGTTTGTAGGAGGTTCATGTGATAATCAGTTTTCATAAACTATAGCAAGGAAAATGCATGAAACCTATTAAGATATAACTACAAAACATTCACATGTACTAATAAGTCATATCAAAAAGAGTATTTTTGGCCTGAAGAAATGATATTAATGAGCCAAACAATGAACTCATCACACTAAACCCTAAACCCTGAAGTCTATGACCTAAAACCTAAACCCTTAACCCTTAACCCTGATCCCTGATCCCTAAACCCTAAACTATATACCCTATGCCCTAAAATAAAAATAATAAACCATTAACCCTAAACCCTAAACCATAAACCCTAAACCCTAAACCTTAAACCCGTAACTCTGAACCCCAAACCTTGAGCCATAAACCTTGAACCATTAACCCTAAACCATAATTAATCCATAAACCCTAAACCCTAAACCATGTACCATAAACCCTAAAAAATGAACCCTAAACCCTAAATCATAAACCCTAAACCCTTAACACTAAATCATAAACCCTAAACCCTAAACACTAAATCCTAAACCCTAAACCCTAAACCTTAATTCCTAAACCCTAAACCGTTATCCCTAATTCATAAACCCTAAACATAACCCCTAAACCATAAACCCTAAACCCTAAATAATTAACCATGAACCTTGAACCCTAAACCTTAAACCTTGAACCATGAGCCCTAAACCCTAAACCTTAAACCTTGATCCTTAAACCCTACACCATAAACCCTGAACCCTTATCCCTAAACCCTAAACCCTAAAACTTGAACCTTAAGACCTCAACCCTAGACCCTAAACCCTAAACCCTAAACCCTGAGCCCAAAAATGTAAACCCTAAACCCTCATCCCTAAACCATGAGCCATAAACCCTAAACCCTAAATCCTAAACCCTAAAATCAAAACCCTAAATAATGAGCCCTAAAACCTAAACCTTAAACCCTAAACCCTAAAACTTAAAACCTAAACCCTAAATCCTAAACACTAAACCCTAAACTATTAAACCTAAAACCTAAACTCTAAACCCTAAACCCTAAACCCTAAATCCTAAACCCTCAATCCTTAACCCTGAGCCATATATACTAAAATCTAAAACCTAAACCATAAATCAAAAACCATGAACCTTAAAACATGAGCCCTAAACCCTAAACCATGAAACATGAAACATGAACCCTAAACACTAAATAGTAAACCCTAAACCCTACATCCTAAACCCTTAACCCTGAGTCCTAAACCCTAAACCCCTAACCCTAAACCCTTAACCCTAAACCCTAAACCATAAATCATAAACCCTAAATAAAATGAAAGTCTTAATAACATCATGTTGTGTGTTTCAGCATGTAGGGAATAATGTCTATGGTGATCTATCAAGTCATGTAGTTTTGATGAGAAACTACTTCCTCTGAAGGCCTAAAAAAGCCAATTTTAGCCATTCTGTAGCTAATTAAACACCCTTCAGAAGTTTTTAGAGAAAATAAAAATCATATGAGGGTGATTTTATATAGAATTGAAGATGTATAAGTAAATTTATGAAATTTTAGGAAATAAAAATTTCATTCCTGAGCAATCTGTTTAAGACTAGGTTTTCAAGTCTAGGGAATGAAAGCCAAAACGGTTAAAGCTTACTTCAATGGATGATTCCAAGCTTTCTGGAAAGACTTAGGATGAAAAAATAGGAATTTTAAGGATATTAGAATACTTTATAAGGTGGAATAATCAACATTGATTTAAGGTTTACATATTTCTATAGGTACTGCAAAACTTTTCAACTTCCCCTTTAATTCAAAAATGAAATAGGACCTAAATTTTTAGTTGAAGGAAGAATTAGATTTTTAGAATAGTTTCATTGATTGTAAAATGCTATTTTTTTGTGTTTTAATGAAGTATTCAGGTCAATAACATGTAAATCATACTCAAATTTCATTCAAGTACTCATCCCATATCCTAAGGAGGAAACCCATTTCCATGAGGATCAACGTGAGAAAAAAGGTTTCCATGTACCATAAGAATGCTTACACCCAAGTTTCATCTTGGTTAATAAATTGAATTTTGAAGGATTCATCATATTTAAAGGTGAAATGTTGAGCTCAAGGAGTGACTTGATGATCATCATATCCTAACTCTGACATTGTACCCAAATCTCTCCAAAGAACAAGCTAAAATGAACTAGTCATGTCATTGGGGTATCCAGGACCATCATGTGTGAAGTATTAAGGCATCATATATCTCTGTGATATGTACATATGAGTAAAGACACACATGATAATCTTGAATTTGATTCCATTAAAGGATGATTTTATAACTAGGAAAAGTAAAGGGATGATATTTATATGGAGAACCTTGTTTTTAAGAATGAGCAATCATTTGAGTTCATTTGATGCAATTCACTTGGTACTATTAATAAAAAATCATTCAACACCTAGTAGTGTGATCAAACCTTAAGGAGGAGGCACATTACAATCACCTCATTTTTTCCATAGGACATGAATACCATTTAGGGAGAAATCCTCTATCTATAAAATGAGGATATCAGTTTAGTACGTAGACAAACATCGTAGAGATGATTCATGGTCACTAAAGTTAATTATGGAAAAAATTGGTACCATTAGGTCCAAAATTCAATCCATAAGGTAAAAAAACTTATAAAACAACTAATTATTTTCCCAAAAGAAATACCAACTATAATATATATGGCCTGAAAGTTTTAGGTCATTGCTAAAATTTTGAAAATGAGTAAGTAGTGACTAGATTAGATTTTGAAAAACAATATTCTAGATTATAACTGTAAAAGTTATGGGACCACTTCCATTAGGTGCAGAGTCAATATAATAATTTAGGCTCACTCTCCACCTGATGGAAGAGGTCCCATATATTTTATAGTTATAATCTAGAAGATAGTTTTTCAGGCCCTCCTAAACATTTATAAAGAAATAATAAAATAAATATTATACTTAACATTTATTTAGTAAATCTCTCCTTCAGGCCCTCCTAAACATCATATAGCTTGAAATTCATACATGTTTCATAGCACTAGAAACGCATACGCGTTATAACGTGTTCATAATCATGAATTCATTAAAACATAAGATGACCGTGTTACTATAAAACGCAATCTTGTTTTGCTAATTTTCGCTTTCTTGCCTGCTTTTTGGCCCCCCAACTTGGTGCACTTACCCTCCTAGCATTCTTCATCTTTTTAATAATTTAAAATTATATCCATGAACTCCACTGATACATTTGGGATTTCTTTACCTTTTTTATCATATAAGTTGTAGATTTTTGTAACTTCTTCAATGAAGGATTTCTTTCAATTTAGGGCATATTTATTTATGGATTTCATTGATAAGTAGATCCATTATATCCAATCAGATATTTTTATATCTATCATATTTTGTTGACACATGTAGAAATGTGTTGCACATTGTTTAATTATGGCTACAAATATGTCTACTTCATACCTAGCGATGAATTTCATCTCATCTAGTGTTTCTTTAGTGTTTTTTAGTCTGCCAAATGCATTTTTGTGATGGTCCTTTAACAACACCTTATTAAACATTGTTTTACACTACTTGTGTGTTTTATTTCATATTGGGATTCCTTGTAGCATATCACCACACTTCCATACAATTTTTTTGATCAATTTGTTTCTTTGAAAATTTGTGAGGAATCATTTTATCCATTAATAAGTTTCATTATACATCGGTATTTAATTATCTTATCTTTCAAGACACATTTTAAGAATATTTTTTAGTATTTTTTGTTGTATAGTCCTTTTATTTTCACTTAAGGGGGTGTTGGTGTAATAGTTTATATGTATTAATATTAATTTTACATAGAACTTTATCTTTACTATATTATTATTACCTCATATATGTCTCTAATATTAGAATTGGATTAACAAGATGTTAATGCAAAAAATTTAATATCAACCAATATTAATAAATTCCAACTCCAAATGGGAAATTTAAATGTTACTAACAAGTTACTAATAGAAAAAGAGGATCTTCCTCTCTCACAATATATTTATAGCAACCTTATTTATATGTAAATGTGATGTATATGACATCTAATATATACTATTATCCATTCCTTTATTCCATAGTGTTTAAAGTTGGATTGATTCATAACTATATGGAGGGTATAATACAAAGGTTGCAATCATTCATAGATTAGCAACATTAAAAGTAAATGTGGATAGTAATAACAGGAAATTCATCCTTGAGCAATAAAAAGTTTCGATTTAGTCATTTGAAATGATAAATACTGAAATTATAATCCTAATATGCATATCTTCCTCTCTCTTTTTTGAATTTCTCATCTATACACTATGATATTTCGTTAAATATAAAAATATTAACTAACCAAAGTAGTAATTTAATGCCAAGAATCATTATTAAACACTATATTTATCATCATTATCTAACTTCTAACAACCATATAGTATTTGTCCAAAGTTGACTATGGTCTTAGTCAGTTATTATAGTAGTAGACCCCTCCATATAATGTTTGTCATTTCATTTTCCTAGGTAAAATTGAATATGGAAATTTGATCTATGAAATCCTATATAATCAAGTCAATTGTACATAACAAGTCACCTAAAAATATCATGAGATCTCTATCAAAATATAAAAAATAAGGAATTTAAGACTCTCCTAAATAATACTTAAGTAGTGACACATCAATTAGAGAAGCCACTATATAAAATCCAAACTTATCAACTAATTTAAAAATCCTTTCTTCCTCCATAATCTAAAATACAAATAGAAAATAAACATGTTTGAATAAGGAAAACTTCATTCAAATAATTAATAAATGATAAAGTTTCCAAACTATTTACATCCATAGAGATATAAAAATGCTAGCTAGATAATTACATGTGGTTTCAGGCTTATTTAAAGTAGTGTTAATGTATTTAGTGCATCAATTGTACATAAACCCAAAAACCAACCTATTTATTAGGTCTCCTACCCATGGTTAGGGTTTGAGTTTGGATTACATAATTTTGATTATTTTTCAAATGTATGACACATAGGGTTTCAAAATCAATGTCATCAGAGTCACTAATGGTGACACATAAATTTATAGATTCCCACTATGCATATATATTTAAGACTATATAAAAGAAATCATAACCGTATAACAAAAGGTTAAGATCATTGTATAGTTGTATGGTCCTAGATACAAATAATCTATAGCTATAGTTTCAAATATGATACATTTCCAAATTCCAAATATTTTTTTCATCCATTTTAAAAAATCATATTCTTCTTATATCATTCTACATAGCTAAATATTTTCCCCTTTGCGTGTATTAAGAAATTATCTTATCATTTTAGAATTTATGATAGTATATATGAGTTATTTTAAATGTGCATGGTTAATGTTTATTAATTAATTTAGAATCCTCCAACATAACAAACCCTTACATCATAATACTATAGAATAACACTTTTATATTTTTAATGGTGTAAAACTTTAGTTAACTTGACTCTTAATCGAATCTATTTCTTTGTTCAAACCCTAGTTTCCTCAAGGTTTCATTTTTTCATGCTTTTTTTCTTTTTTTTTGGTGTATTAGGATTAATCATCGACCTATTCATCATATTGAAATTTCTCCTCCTATTCAAAAGCATTCAGTCTCCACAGACTCATATTCTTCTTATGTCCAAAGAATCACTTGTCTCATTGATATAAATTTCCATTAGATCTCTTATAAAAATAGTGATACAAATAGTGAGCATCATTATAATTTTGAAAATACTAAGGAAAATGATGTAGATGTTGGGTAAGTTTAGTTAATATATAATTTTCATGCACAACTTCATTATAACCCTTAATATATTGAGCCTATAAAATTTTTATTCTTCTAGTGGCCATGTTATCTCACGAAACATTATCTAAAGATTAAAACATATTTGATACACATCAACCTAAATATTTTTTTTTATCTACATCCACTATTCATACATGTACAATTTCTATATATGAGGGTGAAACTAGTGTCCTATCGATGTTGGTGTGAGTCATTTTCCACATCACCTGACGAGTCATCTCACTTAGGTTAGGTCATAGGTCTAGGTGTTAGGGGTTATGATATGTTCCTCATTAGATTCCTTACACATCATTACATGTCAGTGCTACCTTGACTTAATGAGTTGTTTTCATTTGATATTGGGTTTTATGGTGAGTTACTTTTGCTTGTTGTACTTCGTGCTTGGTTCACACACCATGGCTCATGTTTCTTTACCACTACAGTTGGTTTTGCTCTGTCTTTTACCATTCATGTTGGTATTCTAAACTTGGAACCCAATCAACCTTGATATTTCACTCCCACATCTTTTCCTCATGTTGTGTTCCCCTCTCCCCTATTTAAACTTACCTCCCTTTGGGATACCTCAATCCTACATCATCATGCGAGCCCACGTTCATTAGTTTCTTTGGCCCTATTCGGCGTTCTGTTCTTCGACCATCAAGCCAGTATTTTCATACCTTATAATCCTATTCCTATATTCATGTTTGGAAGTTTCATCCCACCCGACTCATGCATCATGCCCCTCTACCTTGGGTCTTACATCGGCCCCTCCAAATTTCAATGGTTCTTACATGTCTTGATATAGCCTTCCACACGGTGTAATCTTGGTAACCTCTAGATCCTTCCTCATCATTGCAAAATGGTCACCTCTGAAGTCAAATTTCCCACCTCGTACACTTGGAGACTGTAAACAATACACATGTTAAACACAGAAATATAATCTTCACACTATATTAATGTTTAGATACATATGGCTATTAAATAGCCATATACATAGCCAAAACAACCTCCAACAAAATAGGGAGGTGTTACAACAATTAATCCCGTAATATATATTGTTATAACAATATATATGTATAATAAACTAACATGTAACAAATACTAAAAACCATGTGAACACTAATTCCTAACATTCCCCCCCTTAGTGTTTACATGGTAGAAAAACATCCACACACTCCTCTGCAGTATGCTCACCCCTGTGGCATGTCCAACTCTGTGACTCATGACCTTGATCCAAAAGAAAGGCTCTCTCCTTCCATGGTTTTAAATAGGCTTACCACATACCTTGATGTGAACAGGTCCCATCAACTATCCACCTCATGTGGTTTTCTGGATCCTCCCACAAACCCTTTCAAGATCCATGAACTGACTTACTCTGGTGCTACTGTTCACCACTATGCTTATACATCAGGGAATTATGTAGGAAACACAACTTGCATATCACAAAACTACACAATAGAAGATATATTGAAAAAATTTCACATTACTTCCTATAAGAATCGTAATGTTATTAATCATAGTATTTGTCATTGATCGTTGCCACTCAATCTCGAACAACATAGAAAAGTACCACTACCACTGGAAGCTTTCCTTGACTAAGTCATTTTGGGTGTAGAATGGGAATGGAACATTGGTATGTATTCCCCCCCACAATGTGAAATTCCACTCATATAGATATTGAGAAGCAAAATGTATCGAAGAACATACTCCTGAATTGATCTTGCTAGTTAGGTTTTGCTACACATGGTCACTAATGATAGTGAATGTATTCTTCTAGCTGACCATCTTCCAAAGAAGTACGGAAGTCAGAGGACCAAGTCAGTCAAAGGATCACTGACAGTCATCTGTGCTCCAACACAACTCTCTTTCCAACATCCATCAAATACCACACAAAACAGGAACACTGCAAACTCAAGCACACTGAGAAAATGGAATCCACACTGAAAATCTAATACTCACACCATACATATGCCACCACAACTTCTACACGGCCCCGTCGTTGGTGACTGACGAGAGGTCGTTGAATGACCTCCTGCCTCCGATGCCTCCATCCTCTAGTATACATACCACTTAGGTCAGAGAAATGTGCTCATAATTCTTTTCCAAACTTCTCATTTTTCGTAAAAGATGGTCTTTGTATTCTTTAACTATTAACCTTTTTATTTTTAGAGATCTAAGTGGTTCAAATTCACTGTCACCTTCATATCCTTCTTCTAAATTTAGCATAGCTAAATTTTCTTGATCTTGTATATTTTTTATGTCTCTCTCCATGGTAATTAGTTCCATAAGAATACATTGTTTCTTCTTTTCTTGGCCATTGTGAGATAGGTGTCAGATACAACTAAAAATGCACCCTTTTTTACAAATAATTAAAATTTTAATATAGCTAAAGGCTATTGATTAAAATTTTAACATATAAAAAAATGACTCAAATTTCGAATAGAATCTAGTGACACAAATACTTACGTGGTGGAGAACTTACAACTGATTTACATGTCACCTTCAAATTTCCTTCAATTTAGGTCTTCTATGCACGAATTTCTACCAAACCATTCACTATGCTGCATACTTGCACATGGCACCCAAATGACGTGGCTAAACTTTCTATTATTGTCTCAGCTGATCAGTTTCACCCATAATCTACAAGAATCGCTAAACTCTAGATTCACAGATCTGAATTCTAATAAATTTGTAAATGTGAGTTTGCAGAGATGTCAATCGTGGATAGTGGAAGCATAAAAGAACATGGAAGGATGACAACTATTTAGATACAGATTGCGCACTTCAAGTTGGGACATCCTTCAACAACGCTGAACGCCATCCTAAGTAGCCACGTGGTCTCAGAAGCTTTTACCTTCACTACACAAAGCGATGCAAACAAAATTGAAAAAAATGGTTTTGTATATATCTATTCTGGTGATCCAAGACACAATCTTTGAATTTACTCGATACACGATTAGGTAGATAATATCATCATGTAGATGTTAGATATTGATGTGCAGAGTATAGATAGATAACTATACAGGTAGATAAAAATATCATATAGTACGTGAGTGCCAAAAATGGACTTTCTACGGCACATTCACTGAGGAAAGTGAAAACATGGCCCAATTACTCTACTACACTCTTTCTAGACACGTCTAGTCACTGAATAGTATGATAGATAGTTGCAATTCTGATGAACAATTACGTTTACAATGTCTATCAATGGATATAGATTTGTTATATTCAGTCAGCTCTGCATGAATCCCTTGATAAAACACAACCACAACAATCATCTTCGAATATTCTCCCATATGGATCGATCAATGAACAAGTAGAATACTTTTGTAGGGTCATTGATCTGGGGATTTGAAATATAAAAAAATACCTAACACTATCTACAAAATTCTTCTAATGCATATATAAATCATGTAGTTAGGGCATCAATACAGGATATGGCAGTGCCCCTTACCTATTCTATACTTCCATCACATATAGAGAATCAAACTGCTCCGATACCAAATGTAAACAATACACAGGTTAAACACAGAAATATAATCTTCACACTATATTAATGTTTAGATACATATGGCTATTAAATAGCCATATACATAGCCAAAACAACCTCCAACCAAATAGGGAGGTGTTACAATAATTAATCCCATAATATATATTGTTATAACAATATATATGTATAATAAATTAACATGTAACAAATACTAAAAACCATGTGAATACTAATTCCTAACAGAGACCTCACTTAACTCCATGTGTCACTTGGTAACACCTCATCTGAGATGCAGTGTGGTGTTCACCCTCATTCTTAGTGCTTCACTCAACTAGACATCTTGAATCCCTGTACTGAGTCAAATCACCCATAGTGCAACTCAGCTCACCCACTGGCAAACTCACCAATCTCTTGACATCTCGCCCATCGAGCCCCTCCTATGCATCTCGTCCGAGATGCATGCTCTTTAGCTCACCCTTGAGCTAGGACCCTTCTACCACTCCTTTTTTGAATTTTTTTTTTCTTTTTCCCCTTTTTCCAAATTAATTAAGTAATTTAAAGGGAAAAAAACAAAATTCATCATTGTACATGGGGGTTCTTTCTTCAGGCCTCTGTATAGGGTTATTGGGCTTTCCAGGCCACTTTTATGGCTCATTGTATTGTAGTGATCCTCTTCACCTGTGGTTAGTAAGCACATCCTCCATAGCATTGCAGTAAGAAATCCATATTTTTTCATTATTTGAGATGTCGTCTCTCAAACTAAACAGTGTTCATACCCTTGTTGTGATTATGTCCTTTTGTGTTTGATTATGTGTTTTTCCTTTGTTTCCAACTAGGACTTATTTTGTCCTCCACTCTTACGTGATTTTTCACCTACTTGAAGGTGAGTGGTTTACCATCGAAAGTCACATGAACACACCCTATTGTAATCACAAACTACTTATAAATTTCTGCAAATAGGGGGTTATCAGTGTTCTTTGGTGTTGTATTACATGAAGATGCATTATCGATTGAGTCCAACATATTTCCATATTGCTTATATCCACACATCCTCTTCTCATGCATCTTTAACTTCTTAGTTCTGCATCATAGAGGATAATCAATCCATACATAAGCATTAGAGGATCACCTTACATCCTTTGAAACTTCTTCTTAGGAGACATAACTACACATCATGGTGTTCTTCTATGGAATGTTACTTTATCTACGAGGGTCTTTCAAACTTTATACATGGGCTACTTCTTTCACCCACCGATTCTTGTCATCTTGAGGACTATCTCAACATGTTCAAACATTTTTTTGTTCACTTGATGTTGTATGTCTCCAAACCTGTCCACCTTCATGTGGCAAACTAAGATCCTTGTCACACCATCAAGATCATATTTCAGTCCTTATTTAGACACCATTCACATGTTGTTTATGATGTTGATCCAGTTGTATCCTCTTCTACTTCATGTGATGATATGTTTGCTGACATAGAATCACTTATTTATATCCCTGATGATGAGGATTGTGTTTACAGTTCTAATGAAGAGATTTCTACTGAGGACTCCTCTCCTTCTTCTCTCACCTTTCCAAAGTATTTTTACACTCCTCCCTTATCAACATAAAACAATAAGTATTATTCCCATCCTCATTCTATCATTGCATATACCTCCTTTCAAATTTCCTTATGTAAGGACCTTTCTAATCCTCTTCCTTTATGTTGTGATGATTCATAATTATCTGACATCACTCTTCTATTTATCATGCCCCCTTTTTGGGATGATTATATACTAGACCTTTTTCGTCTTCTCACATTTCCTGATTTTGATATTATACAGGGAGTTTCTAATCCTTCCATAGGTGTTTTGGAGGTTTTCATCATCTCTCTTGTTAGCATTTACCCTTCTGGGACTCTTATCACTTCCACTTTTTAGGATATCACCATTTATCCACACTTTCTTGTGGATACTATTTCTATTATGTGGGTTATAACATGTCCTTAACTTCACTCATTAATTCTTTCAGTAGATGTTCCTCTTTCAGACTCTAACAATTTTGTGCTTATGGAATTACCTTCCATTTTTGTGCACTCATTTGCTAGACCTATGTCACATTTTTGTAGACTAAATTTGGATTTATTCGTAGTACTTCCTTCGGCTTCCTTCATGCAGTGGGTGGACTTTCAGTACTCCATTTTTTTCCTTCCTAAGGGTAGGTATATATTTCGGTGTGGTTTTTTATTATTCATTCCATTATCTAAGGACCACGCTATTGAAATTATTCTTTGAAACTTCCTAGAGTAGCAGCTTTTAGATTCGTCCATGGAATATTTTACATTTCACTTATCTCCTTCTTTTGCTCTCTTCTTCTTCTTCCAAAGTTATTTCCCTTTTATGGATGAGTAAATGGTCCCGTAAGAGTGGGAAAAGTATTTCGACGATAATTATTTTATGGGATTGGATGAGATGATTTGGATAATGGATTATAAATTATGCACAAAACCTCAAAAATGAGGAGGTGAGAATAATGTCCACAGAAGTAGACATAGTGTAAGGATAATGATTCCTCTAATATCGGTACAAATATTGCCATAGCAAAGTTATTCACATAAATCCATGGTGCTTTAAAAGGAAGTATAGATATGACAATGTAGGTTATCATAAGAGAAAAAGATAGTAGAAGGATAATCCAGATAAGATTGGATGAAGATAGGCTGGATGAGATAAGACGATGCCACGTATGGAGAGGAACTAACCCAGAGGTGAACTAGTCCTAGAAATAAGTTCCCCTTGCATCAAAAGAGCCATGGGGATAAGATGGGTGGATTAGGGAGAACATAAGGAAGGATTAATGAGAAAAGGCGGGATGCTCCCACAAAAAAGGGATATGGATAGGATATTGGATGTCATAAGATATGAAATGCATGTCATGGGGATGGTGTAATAATGAAAACCAAATCAATGAATAAATGAGTACCCTCATCAGGAGTAATGATGTGTGAAGGAGGGATAATATATGATGATGTGGATAGGTGAAGAGACCATGTAGGATAAATGGATGGAGATGTGGTAAAAGAAGTTGGATTGGTCATGGATGAAGTATCAGATGGAGAAGGAGACTTGTCAAGGAGGTCCTTGCACTTAATAAGATCATTGACAATAGTATGAAGGGCCTTACAATGATTAGTATCATGACCAAGAGTATGATGATAGGTACATAAGTATTGGGGATCAAACCATGAGGGATTTGGATGGTTTAGGTCAAATGCCCTGATAGGTGGGAGTGTTATGGAAAAAGTATGAAGTAGATGTTGGAGGACCTCCACATATGATTTATATATGCACCAAGAGAGGTCTTGAGAGATTTTGTAGATGTAGAGGATGAAGGTGGATTACTCCAAGGTCTCGGTGATCTAGAATAAGAAACAATTGTGGATTGTTTAGGCTTGGACTTATTGGTAGGTTGAGGCACTGTCAATGAAGTAGATGGTCTTAAGAGGGAATTAAATGGTTTGTATTTAAAATAGTTAATTTCTCGTTATGGAGGAGATGGTCTTAATATAGAGGGAGGTGTCCCCAGAATGGAAAATGTAGATTTGGTCTTGGTTGGAGGAATTTCATGTTAGAGATCACAATAACTAAGAGGGGGGGTTAATCAGTGTAGATTAAAACTTTCCAATTAATCCTAATTTCAAAAACCCTTTAGTGACGTGCACCTTTAAAATATGAGCAGTCAATCAACCAAATGTCTTACACAATTACATAAAATACAAAAATTACTGTGGGAAACCCTTTCAGGAGAAAATCCACCAAAAATGTTGTTTATATTACACAAAGTAAGGACTCATGATAATATAACACATCTTATAACATTTTTTTAATGAGGTGCCAAGCCCTTAAGGAGAAGCAACTCCTACACCTCTACTAATATTATGCAAAACAAAGGAATCAAGTAAATATTACACATCAACAGAGATTTATTTTGTAGGAACCCACCTACAAGGAAGCTACAAATCCTTGAATGTGCTAAGATATAACTTAGACTCAGTTTATGTACATTTTGATCACCTAGTTACAAAAATTTCTAATGAACTATGATAACTTTCCTGGCTCTGTATGTTTTTTTATTTTCACTCTCTTCTACTCATCTGATTTGACCCTTCTTGCTCAATCAATTTGTCACTCTTGATACTTATCTCATATGATAAATAAATGCATCGTTAATGTGCTCACCTCTTTCCTCTCTCTTTTTATTTGAAGCTCTTGTTTAGCTAGATTACATCATATTCATTCTTGTGCCACTCTTCTTTAGCTCAATTCCTTCCTTCTCTTCTTTGAGAAATATCCAACATAGTTCCAAGTTCAAATTATATTCACAATCAACCCAAATCTTCACTTCAAGTTTCATGTCATGCACCTTCCTGCTTGGTCACCTTAAAATCTGGCTAATTAAATGAATACTACGAATGCCAGAATTTATTTCTTCTAAGTTTATCTTGATTACACAATTTTCATATGTACCGCTAGAAGCTAATTATTATTCATTTGCGAAAAATAGATTTTCTAATCCTTTTACAATTTGCAACATGACAGAGAGGAGCAAGTTGTTTCCTTCTTAAAATTTCATTTCCCCTTGAAACTTGGGATCACATATAAAATTTCAACTTCATTTCCACTAGATTAATGAGCATTAAATGTTGGTAGGTAAAAAAATGGATTTATTCATTCTTTATGGAGTTTAACTCATGCATTTGGTCTTAATTTCTTGATAATCGAATCACCATTGATTTTGGAAAACCAAAATATTATTTGTTCATGTTTAAATCAATTTCATTACCTTCAACCCTTTCCAGTCCATATTCTCTCATTCTGTGGATTTCCTTAAATCCTATGAATTTCTCCTTTGTATCATGGCTCTTTTCTTTTCTCGGTGGAAATTCCCCTTGGTGGCGTTTTAGCTATCCACAGATATTCTATACATACTTCTCATGTCATTCAAAATGTCTCATGGCTATCCCCCTTGTCTTTTTTCTTTCCATGTATTTGTTCCACGTCCACAACTCTATCTCTTCTTATTACGGCTTTTGCAGTCTTTCGCAGCTTCCATAGTTCTTTGCAGATTTTTTCTTATCAATGTCTTTTCTTATAACTCCCTTACTCTCATAGCTTTGCCTTCACCTTCACAGTTATTCCTTTGCATTCACAACTACACTTATCTCTTTCCCAGATTTTCCTTTGATTCCATGTAGCTTCATGACTTTATCCTTTTATGTGCGGCAACCACTTACCCTTTGTGACGTTATCTAGCATTTGATGGCTTTGTGTAAAGTACGGAAACTACTCCAAGTCTTTAACAGCTATCTCTAGACTTCGGTAGCTATCTTGTCCATGAATTTCAAAAATATTAACTAAGTACCTTAGAACTTATCATTTAGCATCATGAGCCTATCTGAGTTGATACTACCAATCAACCTTCATCTTTTCAGCTTGCTCACTTTACCAATTCACTTCTCTTACCATTAATTAAACTTGAAATCAACTGATCCGTGAAAAAGGTTGAAGATTCTCGCCTTTGTCATTGATGGCAATATTCCATCCATTAGAACAAAATCCTTTCGATAGAAAATAATACTTTCCTACTTGTGTTGTTTTAAACTTTACTCCTCTATGTATATAACTTGGTTAGTTCCATCATGTCTCCCCTTATATATCACAAAATTTATCCCCCTTTGAGAATAATAGGTCAATTTCTAACTTTCATCAGCTTCTTACCCCTTTGACAACAATGACAAAGGGCTAACTATGCAACATACAACTGAATATTCTAGTAAGTTAGATACAACATGTTCTTACCTTAAGAAGTTCCCCATAGGATTATGCTTCTTTTACGAATGTCTTAGTGTGTCTGTGAAAAATATCCCCCTGAGTTTATGCATACTTGGATAGATTTGAGCTAATATATTTTTGGACACCAAAATTGAGTCACACTCCCCTTGGTCCCTCGATAAATAACCACCTCAAACACACACACCTAACCATGGCCCCTTTCACCCCACTCTAATATTAATTTAATTAAATTAATCCATGTCCTCACAATATTTATTATTTACATATCCTAATTAGATAATCCCCACACCATCCACCTCACGTATACACCTCATCTAGCCACCTCACCCTAAGACCCATTCTTAGTATGTTGCCATAACTAACTATTTCCTACCTAAAACCTAAAAACCAAAGCCTACATTAACTCTAACCACATTCCCACTCGTTAGAAAGGATGTTTCCATTCTAATCCATGGGAGGAAACCAATGAGATCCAAGAAAATCAAGGGGATATTCCCATTTTAGAAAACCTTGGAAATCTTGCCCTAACCGATGTCGGTTACCCTAAACTGCCACTGATCAACACAGAACCTTTGTCAGTTACCATTTAATCCCAAAAAAAACCTTATTTTTGGGTTAGAACATCTTCTAAGAGAAAGAGATGAAACCAAAGATGTATGCACGTAGGACCAATATTCACACACACATCAGAGCATCCATATCCAACACCAGAAGCAATCACAGATCCACTTGCATTCACAGGAGAATCCTGGGAAGTGAAATCACCACACCAAAGCTCCATCCATCTTACCAACTGCCATTACCAACTAGACATCAATCTCATACAACAGTAAGTGTTTTGTTAACCAACACTTGTCCATTGTCATTTTAGTACACTCTTTTACTTATGTTATTAGTTTATACTTGCATTCCCATTCACCCATCATTTTCCTTCATAAACAGTTGATCAATCCTTCACCCATACCATTAAACTACCCATACCCTACTGATAACTATCCTTGAGGACACCTAAGCCCCACACTAACCTCACCATTGCCCTTTCCATTTCTGTTTAGCCTCAGATCTGTCACCATATCAAGTTTTTGATAAGTTTCCTGTACCCTAACCATACTGACGTCGGTTACCACAACTACCGCCGGTTCACCTAAACCAACATCGGTCATACCATAGCAATGTCGGTCTCTGTGGTTTTATCCTTAGACCAAGAAAAGAGATTAAAACCTCCACCTAATACTCAAAACATCCCAGAACTAGACCCTGACGAGTACCTGTACCCCGACAGAGACCTTGACCTTCAAATTCAATCATAGCTTAGCTTGTTGTGAATGAATTTTCTTATTATAGTCGAATAAGATACCTAAATCATTTTAAATACAATAGGATTTCCTTTATTGTTAACATTGAGTTGTTTTAAATAGTGGATTAACAACTGTGTAGGGAGTATCACACTTCTCAAATCTAGCATACGCTAGGCAGTCCACTCCATATACTATTTAAATTTTATTTGGTGGTCTTGTTTTCTATTTCAGATAGTTCCTCTAAGCCAAAAGGAATCTCTCATGATCAGCTATGGATCAAGAAGTCATACACATGCAATGACCTACAACTAGCATTTTAATAGGTATTCCTCTTAGCCCTTTACCCTTATTTGTTTCATAGACATTCAAAGAAACACTCTAGAATCAGGTTAAACATTTTGGCACGCCTGGTGGGACCCATTCAGGGTTCTTCTACATTTCTTCATTTCTAGGTGAAAATTTGCATGTTTTTTTCCTTTCTAAAAAGTTCTCACATTAAAATTTCTCCCCTAGAACCATCCTTTCTTCCATTGTCTAAAAGCAATCGTATTTTGGTGCTTTAAAATGAAAATTTCTTTCCTTTCATTAGTATCACATTAGTGAAATAGAATCCCTTCTCATGTTCATATTTTTGTGTCCTCAAATTCAACATTTTGATTTGGGTTCAAAAATCGTTTCATTTCATTTTGCTTTTCTGCATTATCTCACATTAACTAAGGGTAACTATTGTTGCAAGATCACAACACCCCTAGATGCACATCAGGCTTCTAGGTTGATGTTTCAGGCATCTAGTGTGATTGCACAACATGGAAACCTCTCTCTAAGTGTGGGACTTGTGAAACTGAGAGAGGAATCTCCAAATTAGAGGCTGGTTCCTCAAACTCTTTTGATTTAGATCTATATTTGCACAACTACCGAGGTTCAGATCCTAATCCTACTCTAAATTGCAAGGAGACAGGGATAGAAATGCAAAAATTGAAACGAACTAAAGATGGTGATGCACCAAAAGAAGTGGTGAATACTTTTGTCATGCAAACAGACACAAACCAAAGATTGCAGCATAAAGCATACACAGGCTGATAAGATATAATTTAGGGTCTAAAATGAAGCAAATAATACAAACAAAGGACTAAAACCATTCACAGAGCTTGCATTATCATTTCCAATGTCAAAACCACTGTATTACAACCTCAGAGAGGTAAAAAACTGTTACAATCTTTGAAGAGGTCTGATTCTTCCACAATCACTTGCTAGAGGTGAAAGAAGAAGATTGCTATGCCAAAAAGTGTTCCCCACTCCTTTTGGTGCATCACCATCTTTAGTTAGTTTCAATTTTTGCATTTCTATCCCTGTCTCCTTGCAATTTAGAGTAGGATTAGGATCTGAACCTTTATAGTTATGCAAATATAGATCTAAATCAGAGGAGTTTGAGGAACCAGCCTCTAATCTGGAGATTCCTCTCTTAGTTTCACAAGTCCCACACTTAGAGAGAGGTTTCCATGTTGTGAAATCACATTGGATGCCTGAAACATCAACCTAGAAGCCTGATTTGCGTCCAGGGGTGCTGTGATCTTGCAACAACAGTTTTGGCACGCCCGGTGGGACTAGAGGTCTCATTTTTATTGCAGCAAAGTTGATGTGCATCTGGTGCAATTTTCTTGCTTAAAAAGAGCTATTATTTGCATATCTGGCGACTCCAAGGGGAAGAATCAACTGGTTTCAGCAGTGCAGGCCTAAAAACTCATGAGAAGAATCACCATAAGGTCAAGATTTGGAGAAGAAGAAGTGCTATTTGAATACCTGCAATTATCTCCAAGAAGAAGGCAAAGAGGAAGAAGGATTCAAAGGTCTCCATCTCCACCAAACAGAAATCTCTCAACTCCTCCACCTGGTAGGCCTTTCATTCAGTCAACAAGGGTTTTAATACCAATTAGAATGGCTCAAAACAACCCCTACGTCAACTTCACAGGCAGCAGCCTACTTGCCCTCAATGCACAATATCCGATTCCTATTGCAGCCTTGAAGAACATTCCCTACTTCACTGGAGAAAATCAGACTACTCCAGGTGATCATGTTAAAGATATTGCTAACCTTTGTGTAATTCATGAGATCAATGAGATGCAAGTGGCTGTCAAGTTACTGGCGTCTTCATTCAAGGGTAAAGCATTGCAATGGTTTAGAAGCCTTGGAGTTGGTTCTATCACAAATTGGAATCAGCTGTGTATAGCACTTCATGAGCAATTTGGAGAGAAGGGAGACAAATTGTCTCTTTTGGAGCAGCTGACAACCATCAAGAGAGCTCCCAATGAGCAGCTGACCAATTTCAACTTCAGATTTCAAAAGACTTGGGAGAGGATTCCAGGGGTAGTCAGGCCAGCAGCAGAAGGTGCTTTTTTTTACTATCTCAAAGCTCTAAATTCTGATATTTCTATGTTAATTCAGTCCATGGGAGGCATAACTATCCCTATGGCTTATAGCATTGACATTAGGGCTGAAAATTGTTTGATCCAAGCTGGCAAACTTGCCCCTAGACCTCCCATGCCATTGTTTCCAAGTTTAGAAAGCCCAAACACCAATCAAGCACCTAGTTTGGCTCCTTCTCCCACTCCTAGAAATCAGAGTTCAAATGAAGCTTCCACTTCATCTCCAAGTGCCCCAAATGAGCTTCAAGAAGTCATGAAGCAATTGCAAAACCTAGGCAATGAGCTGGTTACTCTCAAAAGGCAGCAAACCCAAGGTTTTAGACCTTCTTATCAACCCCAAGCTCAGCCTAACAGGCAGCCATACCAACCACAAAGGCCTCCTAATCCAGCTACAAATATGAATCAAACAAGGCCTCCTTCCAATAGACCATTTCAGCCCTATAATCCAAATGCCATATCTGCCTCTAAGGAATTGGTGCCAACACAAAACAACATTGCTCAGGAGTATGACTGGTGTTTTCCATGCAATGAGCCTCATAACCAATCCATGTGCTTCAATGGGGCTTTGAATCAAGAATTGATGGTGACAACTACTGGTGTGGAGGGTGAGGGCAGTCAAGGAAACAGTCAACAACAAGAAACATTCCAACAGCAATCAGCCCCAAATGACACCACATTGGTAAATTAGCAAGCAGAAGATTTCTGTGGCATGAATCAAGCAGTTTCTCAAGGTGTTACAGCCAACACAAGGTCAAAAAGGAGGAATTTGGGTGAAGAGTAGCCATTATCCCTAACCAATCCACAACCTTCCATGGCTCCACAAATGATTGGCAAGCAAAATCCAATTTCAAATGCACAAGGGAAGCCAAGAACAGCTCCTAGACCAACTCAAATACCAGTTGTTGCTGCCCACGTGCAAGGAGTGAATGTGCAAACCAAGGGACAACAAAGAGATCCTTCATCACCATTCAGCATCATTGATCAGATGAAGAAGACAAACGTCAATATATCAATGTGGGAATCCCTATCTATCCTAGGCCAAAGAGATCTACTATAAGTTGCCATGAAGGACTGGCCAACTTCGAATCAGCAAGTTCAAATGCAAGACAAAGTGCTTACAAATGCTGCCCAGCCTGAGGGAAATCATGGAGGACAGCAAGGTAAAATGTTGAAGCCCCCTCCTTTCTATGTTTCATTAATCATTGGAAGTCAGCTAGTGCACAATTGCATGATAGACTCCGGGGCAAGTAGCTCAGTAATGCCTAAACAAATAGCTGATCAGCTAGGACTACAGTATGAAACAATATCCAAAGGGGTAGTGCAGCTGGATGGGACAGCAATAGCAATAGTTGGAGTGATTAGAAACTTGAGTCTTACCTTGCATGCATGTCCAAACGTTGTTGTTTTACAAGATGTATCAGTCATAGACCTTCCACCACTCTTTGCCCTATGCTTGTCAAGGGACTTCACAGCCAAGATTGGGGGATATTTGTCTGCCGATTGGTCACACATGCTGTTCAGAACGAGGTATGGAACTAAGGCTACAATCAGGTCTGAACCTATTGCAAATTTCCACGTTGAGCCTTACACTCCAAGTCAGATCAACACCAATTGTTCAGCATTTGATCAAGAAGACCACCCAAGCATTGATGAAGCTGACACCAAGGTTGCAAGCATCCCAGATCTAACTCTTGATGAATGGGCAAGCAAGGTGCATGCTTTTGATCCTTATCAAGAAGTGGAAGAATCTGAGCTAGGGGTCTATTGTATACACGAAGAAAATCAACCTATTCCTAGCATCACCAAGCCAAACCACAAAGATGACAATGAGGTATGGCGGCTGTTATTTGATGGATCAAGGAGTAGACAAGGTGCAGGAGGTGGAGCTATGCTTGTTTTACCTCAAGGAAAAAAGTACTATTCAGCTTTTAGATTTCAGTTTGCATGCTCTAATAACATTGCTGAATATGAAGCCTTGGTGCAAGGGATGCATTGGGCAATAAAGAAGAAAATAAAGAACTTGCAAGTCTTTGGGGACATTGAATTGATTGTAAATTAGATCAAGGGACAGCATGCTACCAAGAATGATCTACTAAAGTGCTACAAGAACAGGGTGTGGGACCTCATGTAAGATTTTGAGGGTTTTTGCATCAAATCCATTCCTAGGGAAGAGAATCAAGTTGCTGACAGGCTTGCAGCAGTAGGGGCAGCCTTTAACATTGTGGAAAGCATTCAACAAGACAAGGTACAGCCAAACATCCACGTGATTGTGAGGCCTTCAGTGCCAGATAACAATGTCAGTTGGCAAGTGTTTGAAAATGACCAGCAAATCATCCATTTCTTGCAAGAAGAAGCTGAGTTTTCAGCCAAGAATCAAGAAAGATTGGAACAGCAGTATGGTGACCAAGTGGTACAGCTGAGAACTAACAAGCTGCCCAAGGGACTTATCACTTTGGAGTCCATTTTTAACCCTAATGATCAGTTTAGAAAGGAGAAAGTAAACATTCAGGTCAAGAGAGAGGATTCAGTATCCATCTTGGTAGAAGAGAACAAACCATTGCAGATTAAAAGGATGACAACTGAACAAGAAAGGGATGAGTTCATATAGCTGTGTCAAGAGTTCCCTGATGTATTTGCTTGGAGCTATGAAGACTTGAAAGGTTTCAATCCCAACTTAGCTCAACATACCATCGAATTGGATCCAAATACTAAGCCTGTCAGGCAGAAACAAAGACCATTCAATCCACACATGGAGCCTGTCATGAGGAAATAATTGGACAAGCTGATTGAGTCAAGGATCATATTCCCAATCAAACATTCTAGTTGGGTTGCCAACTTAGTTCCAGTCAGAAAGAAGAGTGGAGAGATCAGGTTGTGTGTTGATTTCAGAGACTTGAATAGAGCCTCTCTCAAGGACCATTACCCACTCCCTTCCATGGAGCAAATATTACAAGTTGTAGCTGGTTCTGAAAGGTTCTCACTACTTGATGGCTACTCAAGCTACAATCAGATTATGGTGAAGCAAGAGGACCAATTCAAGACAGCCTTCACAACCAAATGGGAAAATTTTACATACAGGAAAATGCCATTTGGGATGTCCAACACTGGTGCTACCTTCCAAAGGGCAATGGACATGGCATTCAAAGGTTTGATTAATAATGTGGTGCTGATTTACCTTGATGATATCACTATTTTTTCCAAGAATGCAGCAGACCACCTCTCTCATTTGAGACAAGTCTTCACAAGGTGCAGGAGATTTGGAGTGTCTTTGAATCCTAAGAAGTGCATCTTTCTTGCACATGAAGGAAAGCTCCTTGGCCATATCGTCTCCAAAGAAGGACTAGCAATTGATCCAGAGAGGGTTGAAGCCATAAGAGCACTACCATTGCCAAGCCATAAGAAGGCCCTTCAGAGTTTCTTGGGAAGGATAAACTTTGTTTGGAGGTTTTTCCCAGATTTTGCAGCCCTTGTCAAGCCCATCACCAAAATGTTAAGGAAGAGCATGGCTTTCAAGTGGATAGTAGAAGGTAAGGAGAGTTTTGAAGAAATCAAAGAAGCCATCTCTCAAGCACCAACTCTCATCAACCCAGACTTCTCCAAGGATTTCATCCTCTATGCATTTGGAGGTAATGACACTATTTCTGCCATTTTGGTACAGTAGAATAAGGATAATGATGAACAGCCAATTGCCTTCTTCAGCCAGAGCCTAGATGACTATGAGGTAAGGTACTCTTTTATTGAGAAGCATGTACTTGCAGTAATCAGAAGCTTGAAGAAATTCAAGCATTTAGTCTCAAACAACAAGGTCCAGTTGCTGGTCTCGCATGCTGGGGTCAAGGACTTCCTCCTCAAAAAGGATTTGAATGAGAAAAGGGCAGGTTGGATCACTCGTGTCATGGAGTATGACATTGAGATCAGGATCACCAAGCTGGTAAGAGGGAAAGGATTGTGTGAGCAGCTTGTTTTGGGGAAGCAAAGAGAAGCATGTAATGAAGAAGAGGTTGTTTTGACAGTCCAGGACAGCCATGAGCCAAGTGGCAATCAAGAAAAATACAATGCTCCCCCACTCCTTGCTGGACCCAAGGTATTATACACTTCCTAGGCACAGGCCTATGCTCTCCGGAGATGAACAAGACCCAAAGGAGACACTTCAGATTGCAGGTTGTTCTATATGCCATTGTTGATGGAGTTTTGTTCAAGAAAGATGTAAATGGAGTGCTGCTGAGATGCACTAGCACAAATCGGATTAAAAGGGTGTTGGAAGAGTTCCATGGTGGACCAGCTGGTGGTCATTTTGCACCAAGAGTGACAGCTCTAAAAATCATGAAGGCTGGTTATTATTGGCCCAAAATCTTCAGTGATTGCTATGCATGGATCAAGAGGTGTAAGAATTGTGCATTCTTCATAGGAAAAGAGAGACTTGCTGCCCTTCCATTACATCCAATCTCAGTTGACCAGCCATTCATGTAATGGGGTTTGGACTTCATTGGAGTCATTAATCCCAATTCAAGCCAAGGGCACAAATGGATTTTGACAGCCACAGAGTACTTCACCAAATGGACAGAAGCAGTAGCACTCAAAGAGGCAAATGAGTCTAGCATCTTAGACTTTTATGAGGAGATAACAACTAGATTTTGTGTACCTACTACAATAATCTCTGATAATGCATTGGCATTCGTTGGATCTAAGGTGACTGAGTGGGCTGTCAAGAATGGTATCTACCTAAGCACTTCATCAAACTATTACCCTCAAGGTAATGGCCAGGCCGAGTCTACAAACAATAAATTGTTGAGGATCATTAGGAGGACTCTTGACGAGAATCAGAGGTCTTGGCATACCAAACTGAAATCAGCCTTATGGGCTGATAGGATAACTCCCAAGAGATCCAAAGGTAACTCTCCATTCAAACTTGTCTATGGAAGAGAAGCAATCTTGCCCATGTCACTTGAGTTGCTAACATTGGAACTCATGAAGCAGCTGGAGTTGCTAGAGTTTGAGCCCATGGAGGTGAGGTATGCAGAGTTGATGGAGCTGCAAGAGATCAGAAATCAGGCATCCCAAGCAATGGAAAAGGATCAAGCTTTGATCAAAAATACCTTTGATAGGAAGGCAAAGGATAGATCTTTTCAGGTTGGAGATCTAGTGTTGAAATGGAATGTGGATAGAGAAAAACCGGGAAGGCATTCAAAATTTTATGCCATTTGGAGTGGCCCATACATGGTCACGAAGTGCAAGAACAACAATGCTTTTCAATTGGCCTCATTGGATGGTGAAGAAATGCAGATTCCAGTCAATGGAATCTATCTCAAGCGTTGCTTCTAGAGGGAAATTCACTACCTTGTAAATATTAGATTAGATTTTCATTCCTCCAAGTTCTTGTGCACATTGTTTTGCTGTAGGTTAGTTTTGTTTTCCCTAATTGCTTTGGCACAGCTTGCTGTCCATGGAGATGTTTTGCAGTCCTTGCTCCCATCAGGTGATATTCCATCTTCCTCCTTACACATTCTGAGTCAGTTGGGGTTCTAAACAAAATATTTGATGACTCCATGCCCAATGGACTACTTCAGGCAACTGGTATCTTCTACCTAGCAGGCAGGTAACCCCGCTGAGTCACCAAATTGTTATCCAAAATTCACCCCCCAGGGTAAATTTTGATAACATGCATCAGAATATTCAAGTAACAGGCAAGTAGATTGATTCAAGGAAAAAAATCATGTTTCTAGGGTCCCCCTCGGATTTTTCTAACTCTCCTATCCAAGAAGAAAAGAGCAGGTTCTAAAAAAGGGTGAAAAAGTTGCAAAAAATAAGCTTGGGCCAGAAAAAATCATGAAAATTGGCTAAGTCCTGGTCCAGGCGGCCCTTGGGACAGTTGGGACATCGGGGTGTGAACCGGCCGAAAAGCCTCCAGGTGGTCTGCGTAGCACTGGGACAGTTGGGACATCGGAACGCGTGGGACGCGGAAAGGCAAACCGACCGAAGGTGAGAAAATCGACTAACTGTTATGCAGATAAGGTTGGGACATCCAGACCATAAGGATGCGAAGGACGTGAAAAGGCGAAGCGGCCGCGAAGAGGGACAAGGAAGCCCATTTCAAGCGATTCGGAATAATCTATCACAGACAATCCAGGACAATTGGGCCAAAAGTATGTGGTGAACGCGGAGAGCTGAAGGAGCCGAGAGCCAATCAAATCACGCCACGTGTCTTTGCCTCAAGAGGGATAGGGAAGCCCAAATCGGGCGGATCAGAGGAATTTGTCCCAGACAGTTCAGGACAATTGGGCCAAAGGGACGCGAAAAGTTGGCAGGCCCGTGGACGAATCAGGAAACGCCACGTGTCACAAGGGAAAACGTCCAAAAATTGAAAGGCAAGGTTTGAAGCATTGGCCCTAGCCAATAAAAAGAGGACACATGTCCAAAGGAGAAGGGGAGTGTGGAGCTTGGGGAGGAATTAGAGAATTTGGCAAAAGTTTTGGCCAAAAAACTAAAAGGTAAAGAATGACCCCGTGCCCCTGTCCTCCAACCAGATCATGCCACGTGTCCCAAGTGGCGGGGACGCGGGGAAAAAATGGGAAATTTTCCAAAATTACAAAAGGTCAAAAATTTCAATGAAAACCCGTGGGTAAGGGAAGGAGAGAGAATTGCTCATCCAATTAACGCCCGACACGTGTCGTCCAGGTGGCGGAGCATGGGAAAAAATTTCAAAACCCATTTTTTCCTGTTTTGTGCCCTAAATCTTCAGATCGCCATATCTTTCGATCCAAAGCTCAGATTTGCACATTCTTTATATCATTGGAAAGCTTATAAAATTCTCTACATGATTCCAGGGTCAATCTTGAATTTTGGTTCATTTTGGAGAGAGAAAGTTAAGAAACAGATCTGATGCGTGTTCATGGCCAGAAGTGACATTTCAGCGACCAAATTTAATACAGATTGGGTTGCATTCTCCTCCAATCTGGTCAAAAATGATAGGGTATGGGTTTGTAAGGTTCTCCATGCTGATTTAATGCATTTTTAGTTAGGAGGAATGGGCTCCCATGTTTTTTGTATGTTTTCTCTCTCCTGGGCTCGACCCATGCAATGTAAAAGCCAGATTTGGCTCATTTCTAAGGGGGGGAACACTTTTTGGCATAGCAATCTTCTTCTTTCACCTCCAGCAAGTGATTGTGGAAGAATCAAACCTCTTCAAATATTGTAATATTTTTTTACCTCTCTGAGGTTGTAATGTGGTGGTTTTGACATTGGAAATGATAATGCAAGCTCTGTGAATGGTTTCAGTCCTTTGTTTGTATTATTTGCTTCACTTCAGACCCTAAATTATATCTTATCAGCCTGTGTATGCTTTATGCTGCAATCTTTAGTTTGTGTCTGTTTGCATGAAAAAAGTATTCACCACTCCTTTTGGTGCATCACCATCTTTAGTTAGTTTCAATTTTTGCATTTCTATCCCTGTCTCCTTGAAATTTAGAGTAGGATTAGGATCTGAACCTCTGTAGTTGTGCAAATATAGATCTAAATCAGAGGAGTTTGAGGAACAGCCTCTAATATGGAGATTCCTCTCTCAGTTTCACAAGTCCCACACTTGGAGAGAGGTTTCCATGTTGTGCAATCACACTAGATGCTTGAAACGTCAACCTAGAAGCCTGATGTGCGTCCAAGGGTGTTGTGATCTTGCAACAACAGTAACCCATACACTGGAAGTCATTTCTAGTTGATGGTTGACAAACAAATTATAGAAAGCACACTTTATCTCTCTCTCTCTGAGTCTTACCAAACTGCACAAATTTAAAAATATAACATTCTTAAATGACATCTTTCCTGGGAACACCTATCAATGGTCGCACTGATAAGAGGATTAGAAGGTACTCCCCAGCTCACTACTTATGTCGAGTCATACTTCAAAGGAAGGCTTGCCCCTACCATAACATACCTAAAACATCTCCTTGTAAATATCCTTCTTTGTAGGAAGCCATCCTCACCAAAAATTCTATTCTAAAGTTCATGATTCAGTCCTTAATAGCATAAGTTGAACAACCATAATAGAAAAAGCACTCTTATGATCATATTTTTCTTAGTGTTTATGTTTGTCTTGTGTTTTGAGGTGAGAGGACACTTTCTTCATTTTCTTATTTCACCTTGCATGCTCCTCATCATAGTTGGTGTATTCCAGCTTCATCTAAGTGTGCCTAGAACCTATTTTCATCATTATTAGAATTTTGGGTTTGATTCCATATATAATTTTAAGTCATAACCACATTTTCTTCATCATTGTTTCAATTTCACAGTAACTGGTATCGGTCCTATGACCGTCGTCAGTTACCCTTTGACCATCATCGGTTTTACCCAACTGGTGTCAGTTTACTGTTCTTCTGATTAACCTAACCAAAAGGACACCTACTTTACCTTCTTTGTTGTTTAGAGTCTCTGTCACTCTCATCATATTCATTGTCCAAGTGAATTCCATCAGCATCTTGTCTACTTGGAAAATTATTAACCTTTTACCTTGTCTTGGAAAACTATACATTTTCTACAGTGACTGACCGTGCTTACTTGTGATCGGTGTTGGTTTACTATAACCGACATTAGTTAGCCTATTCAAATTTCCAAGTGACATTTTATACCTAATCCACCAAACACTTTTTGTTTCTCCTATATTCATTGTATTTTTGTGTCATTTACACAAAGCAGTCCTACCACATCAGTACTTGTTCACATGGTGCTGATGCATTGCCAAACAAACACCCTCACATTTCATGTTATTCATCAACCACTCCCACCTAGTCCTTCAACCCATTCTATTCTATAACCCATGGATCCTATCCAACCCATCTCTATCACTACAGGTGATGAGGAGTTCACACGAATCCTTGACCCAAACCTTTCCGCCTTACAGTTTTATCTTTCCCACTCATCCACTTGAGATGCCTCGGGTCAGTTGATATATGACATGCCCGTGTCTATCCCCTGACTCTCATTCCTACTTCTACATCATTCCCCTTTAGCTCTGCGCTACCTACACCTACCTTGCCTCTAGTCATTTCATAACTAGGCCCTATACATGTTACGATCGCCACATCTGCCACATCTATTGCACCTGCAACATCAACTATATCTACATCCACCACCCAGAACATAACCTCATCTGTGCCTATTATCTCACATATACCCATAGCTACACAACCACCCCTGGTGTCAGTTTCCACTACCACTTTTCAAAACATTGTCCTTTCTATTCTACAGTCCTTAGCCCCCATCACTAATCGAGTCACCACGACCCTTGTACCTCCATATATGTACTATCAGCAGATTCCTATTTCATCTATCATTCATTCTGGGTACGTAGCCCCTATCTCACTCCCTCCTTCTCAATCTACCTAAACGGCATCGCCATATACTGGAATTCCACCTCCATCATATGTCAAACACCAACCTCCTTACGCTACAAGAGGTACCCAACCATTACAACCTACCAACAACATAATCAAGTTAATGATGGACAAGATGCAAACATTAGAAGCATCGATTTTTGGATCATGTAAATCTCTCATCTATTAAGATCTTTACAATGAGCCCATACACCCATCCATTCCTATCCATCCATATCCCATGCATTGGGAAATGCCTAAATTTAACCACTTCAATAGCAACGAAGACTTGCAACAACATTTAAGGTCTTTCAAACACGGTTGTTATCATATCACCCATGATGACACTTTCCTCCTGAGGAAATTTCCCATGTCTTTGACCAAGCCCACATTAGACTGGTATAGTGGATTACCTAGACATTCTATCTTCTCATTTAATCAGGTAGCCCAACCCTTCTTGGATCAATTATCCATCAATGTTGTTAAGAAGGTTACCATGACTGACCTCTACTCTACATGTCAATATGACAACGAATCTATTGAATATTTTGTTGCTTGTTGGCATAGCCTAATCAATCAAATCACATTCCAAGTACCACAAACCAAACTCATAGAGCTATTGACGTGGGCTTGTGCTAGACATATCTCACCAACCCTGCAAATGCAAACTTTTTGAACCTTTTATGAGGCATTCACCATGGCACAAAATCTAGAGATTCAGGCCATCAAAGAAAAGAAAATCCAACTATGAAATAAGAACTCAGCATTTAAGTCAAATGATACCTCTTCTTCTTTGAAACCACAAAAAAATTATTCAAAAGCCAAGCGGACCACTAACATAGTGGTACTCAAGGCCAGCCCAGCTTATCCCTCAAATTAGGCTAACCCCTCATCTAATCTTTCTCTAGTCCAGACCTTTCAATTCAGACGAGAACAATAGAAATACACCCCAATTAGGGAGCCATATTCTTCTGTCTTAGAAAATATCATTAAATCTGGGGCCATCATTCTTCCTCCTGTAAAACCACACACTATTTTTGATCTTGCTCACCCCACACCTGTGTGGTAAAAAGAGCACGACTTCTATAACTATCATCAGGTAAAAGGTCATAGTGATGGTAATTGCATCACTTTCAAAAACATTGTCCAATAAATTCTTGAGAAAGGTGAGTTAACCTTAGATAATCCTAATGCACCTGCCAATAAAAACCTACACATCCATTTCTTAATCATGTCCTTCTTTTGATCAAACTAGAGAGACCTCAACTCATGATAGCCATACCCATGAGGTCCATGCTATTTTCAGTGATGCACCCATTGCTTCCCAATTACCTCATATTCCTTCCATAGAGGAAATCCTAGCCTGAAGTCTTCCACCTACACTTGAACCCAATTCACCTATTTCTCCACCCACAAAGGAACACCCTTCATCTCCTTCCTCACCTTTGAGGGAGCCTTCTATTAACATCAAGACCATTTCACCTTTTTCTTCTCCACCTAGAGATTCGTCACCCATGGTACCCCTCTAACCCACGGAAGACGCTTTTTTATCTCCTCCACCCACAAAGAAGCAACCATCATCTCCTTCACATATCAAAGATCTATTAGAAATGGATTTTCCTCTAGGTGACCATTCTCCATCAGTTACCCAAGATCCTACAGACTTACTTTCGGCTCTCTTACCCACAGAAGCTTAAGCTAGCAAATTCCCTATTTCTGAAACACATTTTATGGGAATAACAATTGGATCCTCATAAACCTCACCCATTGCAGTGTCATTCTCATGATTAGTCGATTGTTTGGATTATGTGGATAGAGCCTTACTTTGGGGGCATCTTCTACTTCCTGTCTCAACACAAATACAGATGTCACTCGCTGACACTTCCACTATCTATCCAAAAATATTTCTTCTGATCAAACCAAACACAACCAAAACTATCACAAATTCCCCCATGATACCACTCGTGGCTTAACTCACACCGCTACCCATAACCCAACATGCATCTACATCCAAACCCACACCTACATCATCTTCCTTAACTAAACCTATTACTACATTAGGGGTCATCCCAACCGGCAACCTTACTCACCCACCCATCAAATTATATTTAGCTAGATCCTCCAAAGCTAACACCAAGCTTAATATGGTACCCAAATAGAAGAACCAATCCCATAGATCTCATACTCCAACCTCACTGATCATACATTCATCACCTTAACACCTTCCATCCATCTTAGGACCTCGCCCTTCCAACATGGTTAAGAAACCTCCACCCACCTATAAACTAAAAACATAGAAGCCCATTCCTCCCTGTCATACCTCTAACATACCCAAGTGTCTGACACAACTTCCACCCAGACATGCAACATCTTTACCACCCATACCTCCAATACCATCGATAACTTCTTCACTACCCATGACACTTCAGTCTCTTTCCCTCACACCTCTTGCATGACCCATGCCATCTACCATAACAACACCTTAGTTATCCCCATGGGTAACTTGCCCTCTTCCACCATCCAATTTTCCCTGTAAATCTCATGCACCCATATCACCTTTACAAAATAAGGTGCCACCTAAAGACAAAAATCCGCTACCCTCCAATAAGGTAGTCAAACCAACCACACACTCTCTTGCCATTTCATCTATCGTACCCCTACCCAAGCAAACAAAACCAACACCTAAGACCACATTTGCACCTAAACCATATCTCAACCCACTCCCCCTCTTGCAAAAACCCTTCCTATACAATCAGCCACACCTACACCCAAACCCACATTCACTTCCCATTGTGATCCACTAGTGAGATCCTATTTCAAAATCTTAACCAACCTCCTTGAAACTTTTGTCATCACATTACCACTTCTTAGACATTATGACCCACTCAAACCCAAACCGAAGGGGTTTAACAACACAAAAATTTGTACCTACATTCATGTTCCAAGGCACGATGTAAAGAATTATAAGGCTTTGAAAACTGTTCTTATCCAGTTGTGTCCTCCTAAAGAACTTTGAAGATGATGACCTTCTTAACAAGGACCCCATTTCATCATCACCCATGTCCATAGTTCTTCCCTCATTGCCTACTCAGCGACTAATATCTCCACCCCCACAACTCCTAGAGCCACCCCAAGATTCAAAATTAACATGGTTTGCATCAGAGAACTCACCAAACCTCCACCCAAATGTTAGTGTGCACACCTTATTTCACAAGGTTCCTTCCTGCCACTTGGATTTTTCCCTTCTTCTCACTATACCTTTCATGCCTCACCTACTTCACCTACCTCCCCACCTCAAATCAACATGATCCAAGTTGCTACCTGCACTCAGATGGATAAAGGAAAGGAAAAGGCAACCGACCAACCCTATACCCAACATACCATCTACCCCCACACCTAAAGTCACTATCCGAGGCCCCACCTATCCTATTTCTAATCGGCTTACACATTACGAGATGCTCAAACAATTACACCAATATTCCCTCAAAATTTCCTTATATGACCTCATCCAAACCTCAGAATCCCATCGTCAAGCTCTCATGGAGGTCCTTCAATCTATTGAGGTCTTAGCCAATGATCCTACACCCATAGCCTCCCTTATTAAATTACCACCTTCTCCTACACCTCCACCTACTCACCAAGTAGCCGCCCTTCGCTTCTCAGATGAAGAGATCGCACTGTACCAAATTGATGACCTAGATCCAGCTCTCTTCATCTCTGTCCATATCGATAATATCCATGTACGACATGTTATTGTCGATGGGGGCATTAGCATTAATATTATATCCTCCCATGCATTTGACAAAATATGCATACCTGACAATTATAGGCATAAACATCCCATCATATTGTGTTCATTCAATGATGTTATCACTTCCACACTAGGCACCATCATCCTCCATGTCTGTGTGGGCCCCTGTAATGTTCCAAATATATTTTACATCTTGGAGGGGGAATTTCAATATAACATGTTGCTTGGTAGAGCATGAATTCATGTCATGGGTTGTGTTCCTTCAACTTTGCATTGTTGTGTAAAGTTTGAGTATGAAGGACACACCTATACCATTCCGAATGACCCATCACCCTTGAAAACCTGCAACATGCTTTACCGACTCAATGATGTGATTATACCCATTAAGGCATCTACCTCCATGACCACTTCCTCTTCACCTACACCTCTGCTCACCAGTGCTACACTACCTCAACCACACCTACAACCTCCATTCCTACCACTGCCACAACCTCCACGGCTGAACTGGTAGCCTCCCAATTAGTTAGCTACACCTCTGATCTGACCTCTGACACATCGTCTATTCCAGCTACCCATATATCAACCACCAATCCTTTAGAAGGAATTTTTCAACACCTCACTCTGGGGGAGTATCACCTATATAGTGTCAACACATTCCTTACTCCACAAGAGTATGAAATTCTTCACCAACACCCTTGCTATGATAACTTCATAGGAGAGCACCTCCTTTATGGTCCTCCCCACCTTTGTACCAATCTCACATATGGGGGACTTAATACTACCACTTATACACTTTAACCACCATCACAAACTCGTCCATTTTCTACACACTTCCAGTCACTCATCAATCACCATTTCTCCCACACCTTCCTACACCGATATGCGTGGAAGGGTTTTAGTTTTTTCTTTTACGAGAAATGTTTTCATACTATTATTCCATGTACTACCCATAAACATAACAATCGTAGTGGTATCGGCTTTACTGAACCACCTAATAAGAAGGCCCACATTGAAATCATTGAGGACATTAGCCCTTCTACACCTTCCTCACCCACTTCACCTCTTCACCACCTTTACTGACAGAGTCGATGGATCCAGAATCCATTCTTCCTAACTTTTTTTTCATAAAAACCATTTCCTTGGGGCTTTTGACTTATCAACACAAGGGCGAGGCTCCCTCTTCTCTTCCCTTCTTGTACCCTAAAATGATCGATAACAATACACCTTCGATTAACGTCATTAAATGTCAGGATGTTGAATCTATACTCACCTACCTTGGTGTTGAAGACTCATATATTCATGATTCGTTACCATCTCATACAAAAACCATGTTGAACAAATCGACTATCGAAATAAAAATCCATACTCAAAACGACCCGCACATTCTAAAGATTGGTCAATCTTTAGATACTGCTGAACATGAAGCCATCACTTATTTTCTCAATAACCATAGTCACGCTTTCACTTTGTCTTACACAACCATGCCTAGCATTGACCCCACCGTAGTGGTCCACAATATCATAACCATTCCCGATGCCAAACCCATACAAAAAAAACTAAGGAAAATGCACCCTTGCATTACTCTTCTGGTCAAAGAAGAACTTCAATGCCTCCTTTTGGTTTCCTTCATCTTACCCATTGATTATCCATGTTGGATTTCCAACATTGTCCCTATCACTAAGGTACTAGGGGGACTTTACATTTGCATAGATTTATGTGACCTCAATCTTTCCTGAAAGATGACTTTCCTCTTCCTGGTATTGACCAACTTGTTTACCTTACCCCTAGTCACAAAATGCTATCACTCATGGATGGCTTCTTAGGTTATAACCAAATCTTGCTTGCCCCAAAGGATCAACACAAAACCATGTTTATCACCCCTTGGGTGACCTTCTACAATCGAGTTATGAATTTTGGCCTTGAAAAGGTTGGTGCCACATATCAACGGGCTATGCATTGTATTTTAGAAGATTACATGCAAGATCTCCTTACCAAAACTAAACATTGCTCTGAGCACCTCGCCATTCTAAAAACCATCTTTGATAGCCTCATTAAATATTGTGTTTGCCTTCAGCCCAAGAAATGTGTCCTCGTGGTTCTCTCAGGAAAACTCATGGGGTTTATTGTCTCCTTACGTTGTATAGAGGTTGACCATGCTAAAGTTAAGGCCATACTTGAAATTCCTCTGACTACTAATCTTAGGAAACTTTGTAGCCTACAAGGTAAGTTATAGTCTATTCACCGCTTCATTTCGTAACTTTCTGATCGGTGTTAACCATTTCATCATCTTCTCAAGAAGGATGTCTCCTTTAAATGGGATGATGACTTCCAATTATCTGTTTAGGCCTTAAAAAATAACTTCTCCAACCACCCATACTCATTCAACCTAAGGACGATCAACTGATTTACCTATACATCTCTACTACCGATAACTCCTTGGGGGCCATGCTCACTCATCGCAATGAACAACACAGGGAGTAGGAAATTTATTACATAAGCCATACTCTTTTGAAATGTGAAACCTGATAGACCCATGCAGAAAAACTTTTCTTAGCTTTAGTTCTTGTTTCCACCAAACTCTGTCATTACTTAATCACAAAACCTATGTTGTGACCAACATCGACCCCTTGCACTTCATATATGCCAAACCTTACCAAAATCAACTTGTTGCACACTGGCTTATGCTTTTGGCCAACCTCGACCTTGAGTTCATCCATCAAAATTCCATCAAGGGCCAAGCTATCACTGACCAATTGGCTGATGTACCTATTTCCAGCGATCAATCCTCTAAATTTGACTTTCTAGATGAGTTAATTACTATCCTTTCCCAAGACAAACCCACTTACCAAATGACACTCTTCTTTGATGGTTCCAAGTGTCAGCATGGGGGTGGGGCTGGTGTAATCCTCATTCCACTTGATGGTGAACCCATTACTTTGTCTTTCAAACTCAATTTTGATTATACAAACAATATTACCGAATACGAAACGCTCATATTGGGTCTCCAGGCTGCCTACGCCTTGAATGTCAAGTCAATCAACATCTTTCATGATTCTTAATTGGTCATAAACCAAGTCAATGGTATATACTAGTGTCATAATGAGATAATTAAAAAGTATAAACATCATGTGGACATACTTTTGACCACCTTCGACTGCTACGCCCTTCAAACTATCCCACGTTCTAACAATAAATTTACAGATACCTAGGCCTGCTTGGATTCTCAAATACCCACTTCCCCTGCTGACTCTAAAATATTTTTCATTGTACAAAGACTCCAATCACCCTATTATTTACCCCACAAAGTTTACTCTATTAGAACCATTGCTCCCGACCCAAGTGACCTTTGGTATAAAAAATATTCAGACTATCTTTCCCTCGCCGTCTTACCTCTCTACCTCACTCGTAATGGACAACGCAATTTTCTTAAAAATGTCTCTTATTATGTCATCATGGGTGTTATCCTCTATAAGCGTGACTTTGAATTTATTGTCTTACAATGCCTTACGAGTTATGAAGTTCATGATGGCATATGTGGAGGTCACTTGAGTGGCCTTGTTGTTGCTAAGTGTATTCTTTGCCTAGGTTATTACTGGCCGACCCTCAACCATGATTGTTGTGAATACATCAAACATTGTGTAAAATGCCAACAAAATGCCAACCTTCATCATACACCCAGTCATGCCTTACAGGTCACCCGTGACCTTTCACCTTTCTCTCAATGGGGTTTGGATCTTGTCGGAGATATCAATCATTATTATTCCCAATGCTGTCAATGGATCATCGATGCTACTGAATACTACATAAAATGGGTTGAAGCCATACCTCTCATCTCCAAAAAAGCTGAGAAAATATATGAGTTCATCAATCACCACAGCATCTATCTCTTTGGTGTCCCACATTGCCTCATCACCGATAACGGAAAAAAATTCAAAAATAAAACCTTGCGGAAACTTTGTGACACCTTCAGAATTTGGCTTAGTTTCTTGTCACCTTATTACCCACAAATAAACAACAAACCCAAATCCACTAATAAAACCCTAAAAAAAATTCTCATGAAAGTGGTTAACGACACTGGGAAGGACTAGCATACGCACATTCCTTTTACCCTATGGGCATACCACACTAGTATTCACACTTCCATTGCCACGACACCTTTTTCTCTGGTCTACGTTACAAAGGCTTTTTTTCCTCTCAAAGTATAGATTCCCTCTCTCCAATTTTCTCTCCATGACATGCTCAATGATGACTACTTTTGTCAAGACCATTTAGCACAACTTGATTTATTAGATGAACATATTATTAAAGCTCTTGACCAACTTCAAGTTTACCAAAAACATATCAAACATGTCTAGGACAAACATGTATGTGAATGAACCTTTCAAGTTGGTGACCTTGTCCTGAAAGAAAATCAACATGTAACCAAAGCAGAAAAAAGTAAACGGGGCAATTTTTCTCCTAATTGGCTTGGATCATACATCATGACACATGCTTATGGATCAAGTGCTTATTGTTTATCTTCACTCGATGGTAAAACCAAACCTGAGCCCTTTAATGCCTTGCATATTCGACCATTCTACTATTGAATTCCAGTCCTACTTCACATTTTTCCTCTTTTCATGCTCGTCTCTTGAGTGCATTTCACTTCCCTCCTTTCACTATGCCACCCCCAATGATTAAACAAGAATCATGTGTGTACCTATCATTCTTTATCCTTTCTTAGATATGTGTACCATGGTGTTGCACATGGCATGATTCTCATGAATACTTTTCATCTACTTTTAGATGAGATCCCATGGTTGTTTCACCCAGCTTTCTGAACAAGAATCCTATTCTTCACCTTAGTCATGTCCATGACTTAAGAAGCCCTCACATGGGATCCAACTCCTTGAATAAAACTTCCAATAAAAAATGACTCCCTCAAAAGTAAATCTTTCTCTTTACATTGCTGCTATAAATAGACTACTACCTCGAAGGACAGCTATGTGAAGCTCTTTCAAAAAAAACAAACAAAGAATCTAAAGCTTCCCACATTGATCAGATTCGTGAAGACCTCAAGGATTCAACTTCCTCATCCCATATAGACTTCCCACATCGATCAGTCTATCTCAAATACAAGTCAAAACAGAATGCTTTTTCATCATGGACTCGCTTATTATGACCTTGGATATCTTGCCAAAATGCATGCTACCAAATACCATATAAACTATCCACTTTTCACCCTCTTGTCATTCGTACTTTCGTTTCCTACCGCCTCAAGGGACCTACTAGAACTAAGACATTTGGTGATCATGTGACTAATTTTTACCTTTAGAATAATCAATCATGTAGTTTTTTTAGAGTCTTACGTTCATCAACCTATCCAAGGTATGACCCACCCATTATGATCCTTACCAATTAGGTGGCTTTCTTGCCTCCTCCTATATTTTAACCTTCTTCATTACGTATTGATTACTTTATACTGGACTAGATTCTCGACACTTATCTTTGGGTAATTAATTTTCCTCTTTCACCATAATCAACTCCAAATCACTCATACCAATGTGCCCACAATTCACCCATACCTAAAAGACATAGACCTAATCATGCCTGTAACCTACCAACTCATTCTCATACCTCCTCACATTCTTCCCTAGCTTATGGGAGAACTACATTGGCCTGAGGACCCTTTTCTTGGGGACTATGTAGGCAGGAATCTGAGGGCATGGGGCCCTTGGAGGATAGCTCAGTCACTCTCTACCCTAACCAATTCACCTTTAATTTTCCTAAATCACATTCTACCCTAGATAATTTCCTTTTTATATCAATAATTGGAAATTAAACCAAAGAAACAATAGATTACTTTACACCTTTATCATCATCAAACATACATTCATTATGTCTACCATTTCTTTACCATTATCATGCATGTTACTATCAAACATCTCAAGCGTGACCCATATCATCATTAATTGCACAAATAAATGAATTACAAACTCAACCCATTTCAACTCAACCCGTGCCTAAACCACAACCTGACTCCATAAATGCCTAAACCAAAACTTGACTTGATCCATGCCTATGACCTGACTCAATCTATGCCTAAAACCTGACTCAATCCATGCCTATGACCTGACTCAATCCATGCCTATAACCTGAATCCACAATGTCTAACACACCTATCATGAATCCATCTATGCATAATAATAATATTCTCTCAACACAGATACATCAAGTCAAAATCACCATCATCTCTATAAATATAACATCCAAACAAGTGTATCCATATATATAACTCTCAAATATCTTCATCACATAGGCTGGTGTATCTAACAAAATCTCTAAAAACTCTCATATATAGCCTCACCATCTTTGGTACGTAGGCCGGTATATGATCAAAAATACATCCTCACTCTCTTCAGTACAAAGGATGGTATATATCAAAAATGAATAAATACATAAAAATGGAGAGACATACATCAGGCATCATCCTTCTGGACATCCTCCATATCTGTCTCACCCGTCTCCTCCTCCCTCTCGGCTCTTTTTTGGTGGCCTGATAACATCTCACAGTCCCTCATGGGTTTTGGTCGGGTCCCTAGTGGTACATCACTTGGAGATGGTCTCCTTGAATTGGTAGCCTCACCCTAATCCTATCTCGAGGCTTGATGGATCTGGTCTTCTTACTCAAGGCATGTTATGCCCTATAATCTCTATCAGATAGAAAATCTATCCCCACCGCCATCAACTGATCATGGTAATACCTGGCCTCACCTAAGGAATCATGTAACCTAGATATGGGTACTATCTGTGGTGGCCCCATCAGCCTCTGCCCTTGTACCTATCCTATGGGACCCTCTCCTACCCTTTCCTATGAACTGGGACCCTGTCTCGGTGCTTGTGGAGGTGTCATAAGCCTCACACCCTGTGCCTGTACCTGAGCCTATAATACCTCAATCTATGCCTATGCAGTAGCCAACTGGCCCTCCAAACCTATAACCTGCGCCTATAGGGAAGCCACCTGCTCATCACCACCATCTCCATCTCCACCCTTGGCCATCTAGGCTTGTAGATTGGCCACTTGTGCATGCAACATGGCCACCTCCACCTTTGAACCTACCAACTACCTCTATACCATCCCCAACTATGTAATCAGGGTTACCACCTTCTCCTGTAGGGTGTCTCTCTCCATGGTGATGGTGGCTAAATCTGGCTGCCCTGGTTTGGGAGGTACTACTTGTAAATGAGCTTCACACCACTATCTATATGAATAAGTCACTTCGGCATCATCTATCCATCAGTCTGTCACCTGATCCTCCTTCCGTGTAGGTACTATCAGTTGTGGTAGTGGCAGTGGACTCTCCACATCATCTCTCTGATACTATGCGAAAGGTGGTGGTATACCCTGCAGCAGCCCAAATTTTCGTCTAACCCTGTCTACTGGGATCATCTTGTGCTCCCTTGCATGACGCCCCTTAATCCATCTAAGTATCTTCAAGCCATCTAAATCATCGGCCATCTATCTGTATGGCGAATAGCCCATATACGGTCTCTAAATAATGTCCACACAGGACAATCCCTTCAACAACTTCCTGTAATAGGATACATCATGTGTAACCCTACCTACTCGAAGCTCTTCCATCACAGGAACCCATTGTCTATACCCAACCTGAAAAAAACCAGGGTCAAATGCATCTACCTGGGGCATACCAATCAGATGAACACAAAAAATGTGCTCGTAGGCCAAACAATCAAGAATAAATGTGCAATATAGACTAAACCTGCGGAGCCATCCATATGCCCATAGCTCTCTATATAGCTGCACCAGGAATGCTAGCACCCATGCAAAGTAGGTCATTTCCATCATCATATCATGTAATACCCCCATCAGTGATAGTGGGAATCTCCCACCCTTTGCATCCGACAGTGTAAAACAACAAACTACCTCCATCAGTAATACTACTAGACTCGTCTCCTTTGGACGAGATAGGTACATCTCTTCATAACTCAAGCTAACACTATGGAATGTCAGCTCCACCAGTCCATCACCGAATATCATCAGCATAAACTCCTCAAATGCCTCTAAGGAGATCGAATATACCTGTGTCCGCAATATAAGTAGCCGTAAGATCATGTACATGTCCTAGAGGGTGACTGTCATCTCCCCTGTCGGTAGGTGGAACGTGTTGGTCACTGAATCCCATCTATTGATGAGAGTGAACATCAAACTTGGTTGTCAGACTACATGCCGGTAGCACTTGACCCCACTCAGTTCCACATCTGTGACATGCCTCCACTCCTCAACTGTCACAACCCCACGAACTGTTAAGAGCAAGGGTGGTACCTTGTCTCAAATCCTCAACTAATCTCTCACCTACATATAGTAAAAACATCATATTAATATACCTTAATCATAACCACAATATCACTCGGCACCTCACCTACAACAACCACCCTACCTCTCTTTCCCTAGACCTCCTTAGTTTCATATCACATCTTCTATCTACCCACCCTAACCCTCATCCATTATCGTTCACCCTTACCTATTTTTACCCCTTTACCTATGTTATGATTTTCCCCAAAACATCTCCTACTGACCACTACCTACCTCACCCATCCAACATAGGGCACGTTTGGCCCCTTTTTCCACAAATTATGACCGGTACATGTTACCCATAACCGACCCTGGTCCCCCTTACACTAGTATCAGTCACCTGTTTTGTGACCAATACTGGTTCGACACCACCGACTTTGTCTTATATTCAACTAACGCCAGTCATTGTCGCCACAAAAACTGTGACATCCAAACCCTCCTTCTTCCTAAAAAATTCCTTTTTTTCTCTTATACCCACCCAATCCTACACAAATCCCCCCTCCACCCTTCCCAACCCCTCCTTCCCCCAATCACCTCTCTCCTCATTCCTATTTCACTTGATTTTCCCTTCCAAAATTCAAACTTTGTTTTCCCCCCAAACTCGTTTTCCCCCACCCAACCTCTAAATCAATCTAACTGAAAAAAAAAAAGAAAACGTATTGACTCTTACCTCATCATGCTTGCACTACCGTGGTGGCACATCAGGCTGTTACACCGGTGGTCCACCCCCCTCTCCTACCTCTGCCATGACCCAATCAACTATCTCACCTCCAACCAACTGAATCGATCTGGACCCGCCTATCATCTGCTAATCACTCGCTACACCACTCACTAACTCATCTCTCTATTCCACATGGATGCTTTCCACGTTTATCTTTCTCACCTGTCATTTTCCCCACTTCTGTAAAAGACAAATGATTTTAAAAATAAGGTAATTTTTCTTTTTATAACCTACCGGACTTGACCGACGATGATTTTACCTTGACCGACATTGGTCTTGTGCCCTAGCTTACATTTGTTGGTCCATCGAGACCAACATTGATTCATTCAAACCATCATTGGTTATCGTGCTTAGTCTTTTCCCTACCCCCTACCCCCATTTTGTTGGCCTACATCCTTTTTACCTTACCCACACCTGACTTGGACACTTCAATTTATCCTCTTGACCTCATGCTCTACTACCTCACCTCTTCCTCATTTGGGGACATGTTATTTTACCCATACCTTAGACCTACCCATGTCGTGACCTAGTTACTTTGACTTGGGACATTACTAGTGACATGTGACCTCATGTGCTCACTATAGCTTGTAGCAATGTTAATTGTGTTGATTGACATACTAACCTTACCTTGCCTCTTGCCATGACCGTTTATCCTGACCCAACCTTTGGTGTACTGGAACATACCTAAACAATCCTCCACCTAACCTGGGACATGTTTCCAGACCTTATCCTATACCTTGGATAATGGAATAACCTCAACCTTGTTTGGGTAAACCTAGTGACCTTAGACAATGTAGATTTTTGCTGCTCTTTAACCTGGTACCGTGCTGTAGTTTATACATGTGCGTGCATTGACTGTTACTACCTTTAAAACCAACCCATTGCCTGGACTACCTGAGTAGACATTTTTCCCTTTTTACCCTCATTTCCCACCTTATTCTTCATCACATTCACCTTTTATCAAACCACTCACTGATTTTTCCTTCTGCCTCATCAATTCCTAGTTTGAGGGGGATCACCTTCACCCACACATGGGGCAACTGCATCTTATTTTTGTCAGCATTTCTTACCAATACAAGCTACACAAAAAAGGGAAAAAATGTGGACACCAAAATTGGGTCACACTCCCCTTGGTCCCTTGACAAATAAACACTTCAAACACACTCACCTAACCATGGCCCCTTTTGATCAGGGGATCATTTTTAAAAGTTCACTAAACATCCCTAAATGGTATTAGTGTAGAATCTCATCTCGAGATCTTTCCAATGACTATGAGAAGGTGGAAAATGGATAATGAGAGATCTAGATATGTCCGGTCAAAGTTCAGACAACGAGAAAGTCAAATCTGGTAAACTGATCAATATTGGACCAATCGCACTGTGACACGTGGCTTGCCACCAAACTCATCAAATTCACTTGATTTTCCTATCGAGAGACGACAAGTGGACTACATGATGACCAAGTTAATTAGTTTCTATACCCCATGGTATGGTTCGAATATTTATTTACTTGGTAAGTCCACTTACACACCATTTTCCAAATGCCACGCATTATGCCACAAACCACATATCTTAATGTTCAAACATTAGTATTCAAATTTCCACTTACCCAATTAAACCACCACATGCTAAGTCCATTTGTGAAGGAGTGAAGTGGTGGTGGGGGCATGCAAAGCCATCCACATGGAAGAAGGTGGTGAAGCGGTGGAGATGGGGGTAGTTAAGCCTAAGGTGGTCCTTTGACCACTATAAAAATGTGTGGAAAGGCTTAATAAAGCCTAAAGTATTATCTCACTACCCTATTTGGGATATTTATCCCATTAAACATGCTTCTCTACCAACATGGGTATTTAGCCCATTAAAATATGCAAATCATCCCAAATGGAGATAAGCCTATCCCATTTTTCATGCAAGGGATAGGTTAAAAATAACCTAAGGATAATTTGTAATGTATTATTCAAGGGCCCTAATTTTGTATAAATAGGGAACCCATTCTATTGTAATGGACACACCCCAAGCTTATTATTTGTTAAGCTTATTATGGGGACACACCGGCGCAATGGAGAAGCTCATTGCTAGAGCACGGAAAGGTGGACACATTAGCCCGAGAAGCTTATTATTTGTGGGATGTGGAGAATTAGTAACATGGAAATTTTAATATAGTTTTTAAAACTATATTAGATTCCTATAATTACTATAGACAAATATTGTTTATTGGCCTATTATTTTAGGCAATAGTAGATGAAATATTTGTGATTGGGAGTAAATTATAAAATACCCAATAGGCCCATTGAGCCACACCAATTACTTACAAATCCTAGATTGTCGATTGGAGTGCTAGCGTCACATTGATAGTGTCGGGAAGGATGATCGAATCTGAAGGAGATTGTGCATCAGGAAAGTGAAGAATAATTTGAATGATCATCGAAAGTTTTTAAAGAACTGCTGTACTGATAAGCAAGTAAAATTCCATTAAGTTTTCTTGTGAAAGTACTATTATAACTTACAAGTTTTGATTAGTGGAATGGTTTGATAAGAACTCGGAGATGTAGGAAATTGCCGAACTCCATAATCAATCTGTGTGTAATTGTCATTATTGTCTTGCATTATTTTAAATTGATTACTTAAAAGGAGCAAATTGTTGCAAAATAAACTAAAGCCTACAAGGGTACGAGATTAGGTAGTAATAATCTAATTATTTTTGGATCACCTTTCACCCCACTCTAATATTAATTTAATTAAATTAATCCATGTCCTCACAATATTTATTATTTAAATATCCTAATTGGATAATTCCCACACCATCCACCTCACCTATACACCTCATCTAGCCACCTCACACTGAGATCTATTCTTAGTATGTTTCCATAACTAACTAAGACCTACCTAAACCCTAAACATAAAAGCCTACATTCCCTCTAACCAAATTCTCACCTGTTAAAAAGGAGGTTTCCATTCTAATCCATGGGAGGAAACCAATGAGATCTAAGAAAATCAAGGGGATCTCCCATTTTAGAAAACCTAGGAAATCCCACCCTAACCAACATCGATTACCCTAAATAGCCGTCAGTCAACCTAGAGCCATTCTCAATTACCTTTTAATCCCTAAAACAGCCTTATTTCAGGGTTAGAACATCTTCTGAGAGCAAGAAATGAAACCAGAGCTACATGCAAGTAGGACCAACATTCGTACACGTATCAGAGCATCTACAACCAGCACCAGAAGCAATCACAGAGCCACTTCCATTCACAAGAGAATCTTTTGAAGCACCATCACCACACCAAACCTATATCCATCTTACCAACTTCCATTTCCTACCAAACATCAAGTTCATACAACAGTAAGTGTTTTGTTAACCAACACTTTTCCATTGTCATTTTAATAGACTCTTTTACTTCTGTTATTAGTTTCTACTTGCACTCCCATTCACCCATCATTTACCTTCATAAAAACTTGATCACTCCTTCACCCATACCATTAAATTACCCATACCATATTGATAACTATCCTTGAGCACACCTAAGACCCACATGAAGCTCGTATTTCCCTTTCAATTTCCATTTAGCCTCAAATCTTTCACCACACCATGTTTTTGATAAGTTTCTTGTACCCTAACGATACCGATGCTGGTTATCCACAAAAGTCATCGATTCACCTAAACCAACATCGGTCATACTAGACTAACGTCGGTCTCTGTGTTTTTATCCTCAAACCAAGAATAGCGCTTAAAACCTCCACCCAATACCCAAAACAGCCCAGAACTAGACCTTAACCAGTACCTGTACTCTGATAGAGACCTTGACCTTCAGATTCAATCATGGCTCAGCATGTTGTTAATGAATTTGCTTATTGTAGTCGAATGTGATACCTAAATCATTTTAACTATAGGAATATTTCCTTTATTGTTAACATTGAGTTGTTTTAAAGAGTGGATTGATAGCCATCTAGGGAGTATCACACTTCTCGGACCTAGCATACACTAGGCCATCCACTCCATATATTGTTTAACTTTTATTTTGTGGTCTTGTTTTCTATTTCAAGTAGTTCCTCCAAGCCAAAAGGAAGCTCTCACGATCATCTATGGATCAAGAAGTCATACGCGTGCAACAACCTACAACTAACATTTTAACAGGTATTCCTCCTAGCCCTTTATCCTTATCTATTTTGTCAACATTCAAAGAAACACTCTAGAATCAGGTGAAATAATATTATCTCCCCCTTTCTTTGGCACTTTTTAGGAGCTGGAATTTCCTGAGAATGCTCCCTTGTGTTTTTTACACACTTGCTAGTTGTGGCATCAGGAATGACCCCTAATTAATTCTTTATATTTTCAAATGTTTCTCTTGGTAGCGGCTTGGTCATTATATCTACAATTTATTTTTTAATTCTCACATATTCTAGAATGATCTTCCTGGCATTCTTTTTTTCCCTCAAGAAATGATATCTTATAGGTATATGTTTTGTCTTTGAGTGGAACTCTATATTCTTATAGACACTTATTGCACTTGTACCATCACACAAAAAAGAGATTGGATTTTCATATTTTACCTTGTATTCTTCCAATGTCTATTTCATCCATAGAACTTGATTGCAACACATTGCGACAACTATATATTCTTCTTCGCATGTTGAGAGATCCATTGACAATTTTTTCTTGGTTAGCCAAGATACCAAGAAATTTCCAACAAATAATGATCCTTCGCTTATTCTCTTTCTATCATCCACACTTCCTACCCAATTTGCATCTATATATCCTTTTTTACGGAATTCATTGCTTTTCAGGTACCACATTCCATACTCAAGTGTTCCCATGAGATATATCAGAATTCTCTTGACCGCATTGAGGTGTGTTTCCCTTGGATCTTCTTGAAATATTTTAACAAGGCCTACTACCCGCATGATATCAGGTCATAATGTTGTGGAGTAAAGTAGACTTCCTATCATGAATCTATACAATGTTTTTCTACCTTATGCAAGTCATCATTTCTACTTAGCCTACACCCAACTTCCTTTGGTGTACTAATTGGTCTGCATTCTTCCATTTTTAAGATTTTCAACATTTCCTTGATATACTTAGTATGGGATATGAATATACCTTGATCTATTTGACTGATCTTTAAACCTAGAAAGAATGAAATATCTCCAAGAATAGACATTTCAAATTCTTCCTTCATCATATATTCAAATTTATATTTCATCTTATCATGGTATTTGACAAATATGTTATCATCTACATACACAATAACAATTAGTAAGTGGTCTCATTCTTCCTTGATGTAGAGATTACTATCATCAACACCTTTTCTGAATCGTTTCATAATGATGTCTGAGTACAATCTATCATACCAATCTTTGGGAGATTATTTTAATCCATACAAATCCTTTTTCAACCTGTACACATAATCCATATCTTCAGTCAGTGAAAATCCATCAGGTTTTTCAATATATACCTCTTTGTTCAGAAAATCATTAAGGAAAGTTGACTTCACATCCATCTAGAATACTCTAATTTTATTTTATGCCACGTAAGCCAGGAAGAGCCTCATTTCCTCCATTCTTGCAACTGGATCAAATGTTTTATAAAAGTTATTTCATTCCATTTTTGTGTATCCATTGCACACTAGCCTTGCCTTATTACTTATCACTTGCCCTTTCTCATTCAGTTTGTTCCTAAAGATGCATTTGGTTCGAATCACATTCTTGTTTTGCGGTCTAGTTACTAGTTCACATGTCTCATTCTTTTAATATGATCCAATTCTTCATTCATGGCATCTACCCAATGCTGATATTTTCTTGCTTCTGTAACATTCTTGGGTTATATAATTGATAAGAGTGATATGTCTTCATGATTTTTTTTCTCTTTTAGCCTTCTTCTTGTGATAATTATACCATCTTTGTTTCCAATGATTTTAATGGAAGGATAGTCCTTTTTGACTTTCCTAGATGGTGCCTTAGTGTCTAGCCTTTCTTCCTCTTCATTTGCTTCTTCACGTGGTATGTCCAAATTTTCATCATCTTCATGTTCTTCATGATTACGATTGTGTCAAGTGTTAGTTTTGGCATATTGTGTCTCATCCATCTTAACATTAGTGCTTTCAAAAATATTTTCGAACCTTTAATTTTAGCATATGTAGGTCATGCTGACTGTTGAATATTCAAGGAATATTCCTTCATCACATCTTGAGTCAAATTTTATCAAGTTGTCTTGATCTCTTTTGATATAAAATTTACTTCCAAAGATTTTAATGTGCTTTACATTTGTTGGTCTCTTCTTCCACAGTTCATATGGAGTCTTATCATATTTTATTCTCAGTTGAGCTTTGATTGAAAGGTAAAATGCGATGTAAATTGATTCACTCCAATACCTATCTTATAGTTTGGATTCATTATGCATAGTTCTTGCCATCTCCTGCACTGTTATGTTTTTCCTTTCAGCAACCGCATTTTGCTGACGTGTCCTCATAGCTGAGAATTGTCTCCTGATTCCATTTTCTTCACATAATTCATCAAACTCATTTGACCATAATTCTCTAACTCTATCTGATCTTAGGGATTTGATTTTCTTATTTTTCTCATTTTCAACCAATGCCTTGAATTTCTTAAATATGTCCAAAGCTTCTGATTTTTGCTTCAAGCATGCTACCCATGTCATTATTGTGTAATCATATATTAGTAACATCTAATATACCTCATTATTTATACCTTTAGTTTTGGTGGGTCTGCAGAGGTCTATATGGATTAAATCCAATGGTCTAGTTGTAGAATATTCCTTTGATTTGAATGATCTCCTTTTTTTGCCATGTAGACATGCCTTGCATAGAGTATCTGTGGGTTTAAAACAATCTCTGGCATATGTCTAACATATCCTTTTACACTTAATTTCTCTATAATTTCAAATCTTATGTGCCCCAATCTCTTGTTCCATAGCCATCTATAATCTATCTTACTAGTGAAACATTTCTCTTTGTTTATCTCATTAAGAATATACATGTTGTTTTTTTCCATTTGGCCTTTACAACCTTATTTCCTATTTTACAATTTATGATATAACAACCCTTCTCATGGAATATAACATTGTATCCCCTCTTGCAAAATTGAGTCACACTCAACAGATTATGTTTAAGAACTTCAATATATAAAACATTTTCAGTTATAGTCTTTCCATTATCTAGAATCAATGTACCTTTCCTAACTATGTTTGCGAAGTTGTTAGATCACCAAACCTCACAACACCTGATGCATTATTTGTCAAAGTAATTAATTTACTTTAATTACCTATCATATGGCTTGAACATCCACTGTCTAAATAATATATTTTATCTCATTTTGGATATGGAATGTAGTTTGCACTATTGAGCACGACTATTTTCTCTTATTCTTATCCTTATTTGTCACATATACCCACTTATTTTACTTGGTTGGTTCTTTTTTTTTGGTTGAAACTACAATACTCTTATTATGATAATTGTGTTGGAAACTATTATAATTTGATCTAGTGTAAGATGGGAAAAATGTTCTTCTATAGCCTCCAGAGAATTTTCTCAACTTAGTGGATTTATGTCCAAACTAATTATATGATTAATAATAACCATAAAAATAATGTGTACCTCATAGCATGGGTGATATTTGGTGTAGTGGTTCTCATTTTCGTAGATTTGTTGAATCCTTTTTTGACAGCAAATGAGGTAGTTGATGTTGCCGCAAACTTTTTTCCTTAATTCTTAGTTGGATGCTTTTCCTTATTTTCTCCCTTGAAGCTAATACCGGATCTATTAGTCGTGTCTTGTTGACTGTTGAGTATGTCAGTTAACACATTTGAAATTTTCTCTAGATTTTCATACATTTTTATTTTGATGGTTAGTTGGTTCATCTCATATTTCAATTTCTCTAGTTCTGAGTTAAAATTTGTCCACTCATCCTCCTTTGACTAGTAGGAGCTTGAAATATTTTCCAGCCATTTTTCCAACTCGTTGAGCTCAATATCCTCTTCTTCTTCTTTCAAAATTTAATTTCTCTCAAATATGTAGTTTTTTTCTTCATAGTACTTTAATGTGCATCTCAGTTTTTGATTCTTCTTCCTACACAATTTTAATTATTCAAGTGCACATACCAACTCTATTTCTAGATTCACTTTAGGTTCTTTTTCATCTGAAAATTTATACTCAATTGTTTTCTTCCCTCTCAAACTGTATTCTTCAACCGTATCCATAGCCATAAAAATCACTCTGACTGATATTCATCATTTTCATTCTCATAATTGCTTGACTCTGATCCACTTGATTCTTCCTTTGAATAGAAATTTATTTTATTCTTAAATAACTTCTTTTTGTCATTTTTATTCTTATATTCAATTTCTCTTTTTCTATTTTAATGACTCCCCTCTTCATGCTCAGAGTGATTGTATTTATTCTTGTTTGGACACCTACTAACAAAGTGGCCTACCCACCCATAAGAAAAACATTTAAATGGTTTTTTTTTCATTCTATTTACTTGAGCGTCTTTTTAATCTTCTCACAAACATGGCTTCAATATTATCATCATCCAAATAATCTCCTGAAGCTATTTTTTTTTCTGCTTCTTATGTGGATTGAGTTTCTTTCTTGACCTTGAATGCTACTTCTTTGTTGGTGGCTTTGGATCCAACAGTTCTCATTTCATATGCTAACAGGGTGCTCTGTAATTCATTCATTATGAGAGTCTTCATGTTTTTGGCTTCCTCTATGGTTGAAACCTTTGCATTTTACTTGCTGGTCAGGGATCTCAGAAAATTTTGGAAAATAACATATTCTTCCAACTTTTCTCCTAAGCCTCTAATCATATTTATGACTTCATCAGTTCTTTGCATGTAGGTGGCTATGCTCTCATCATCCTTCATTTTCAGATTCTAGAACTGAGCTTTATAGTTCGGTAATTTTTCTAGCTTGAATTTTTCATCACCTTCGTAGATACTCTATAGTTTGGTCCATATCTCCTTTTTTTTTGTCTAGTGCATTACTTTGAAAAAAAAATTAGTCAGGTTATATAGAATGGCATTCATATCTCTTAAGTTACATTCATACTCTAACTTATCTTTGGAAGTATTTATTAGCGTGGTTGGAGTAGTATAACCTTTCGTAACGAATTCCCAGATGTCAAAACCGAGTGACATCAAATATGTCTTCATTATTATTCTCTAGAATGCATAGTTTGTACCAGTAGAGAGAGGTGATCTTGACAATGACAAACCACCTTGTGTTTGATTTGATGCCATGCCTATGATAGGAACATCTCCTTGAAGATGTTAAGATTCTATAATAAGGATGTTGCTCTGATAGCAATTGTTAGAGATCAAAATCACTGAGAGTGGGGTGGTGAGTTATTCTAGATTAAAACTTTCCACTTAATTCCAATTTAAAAAACCCTTTAGTGATGTGTGGTTTTAAACTATGAGTAGTCAATCAACCAAATGTCTTGCACACTAACACAAAACACAAAATTACTGTGGGAAACTCTTTTGGTAGAAAACCCACCAAAATCATTGCTTACATTACAAAAAGCAAGGACTCATAAGAATATAAAACATCTTACAAGAGTTATTTAGTGAGGCACCAACCCATACACCTCTTATGATATTACGTATCACAAGATATTTCGTTTGTAGGAACCCACCTACAAGGAAGCTACAACTCCCCAAATGTGCTAAGGTACAACTTAGACTTGGTTTATATAAATTTTTATCATATAGCTATAGTAATTGATAATGAATTATGATCAATTTCCTAGCTCTATCTTTATTCTTCTTTTCACTCTCTTCTACTCATCTGATTTGACCCTACTTTCTCAATCAATCTACCTCTCTTGATTCTAATCTCATTTGATAAATCAATGCAGCATTAATCTACTCTCCTCTTTCCTCTCTCTTTTTATTTATATCTCAAGTGTTAAAATATATTGCATCGTATTCATTCTTTTGCAACATTTATTTATCTTGATTCCTTCCTTGTTTTCTTTGAGAAACATCCAACATAGTTCCAAGTTTGAAATTTCGCAATCGACCCAAATCTTCACTTCAAGTTACATGTCATGTACCTTCCTTCTTGGTCACCTAAAAATCTGGTTCATTAAATGAATATAGCTAATACCATAATTTGGTCCTTTTAAGTTTGGCTTGATTACACATTTTTCAAATGTACCACTAGAAGTTATTTATTATCCATTTTCCAAAAATAGATTTATTGATCCTTTTACAAGTTGCAACGTGATAGAGATGAGTGAGTCCTTCGAATTTACTTTCTCCTTGAAACTTGAGATCACATAGAAAATTTCAACTACATTTCCATAAGGTCAATGAGCATTAAATGCTGATAGTTGAAAAAATGGATTTCTTTGATCTTTGAGGAGTTCAAGTCGTGCACTTGGCTACAATTTCCTGACAATCGAATCAGCATCATTTTTGAAAAACCAAAATATTACTTGTCTATTTTTAAATCAATTTCATTGGCTTTAACCCTTTTTAGTCTATAATCTCTCATTTTTTGGCTTTCCTTAGCTCCTCTAACTTTCTCCTTTGTATCGTGGCTCTTTCCTTTACTCGGCAAAATTTCCCCTTACATGAAAGGGTTTTTTAATTAGTGAATCTTCTATAATTATCACGGTATTCAAAATTTATTGCATCTATCCTCCTTATATTTTTTCTTTCTATGGCTTTATTCCACATTGACAACTTTGTCTCTTCTTCTTGCGGCTTTTGCAGTCTTTTGCGGCTTCCACAGTTCTTCACAGATTTTATTTCTATTGGCGTCTTTGCTTCTAACTCCCTTACTCTCACAGATTTTCCTTCACCTTCATGGTTCTTCCTTTGCAATCACGAATTCACTTATCTCTTACGTCACTTTTCCTTTGAATCCATGTAGTTTTGTGAATTTACCCTTTTATGTGCTTCAACCACTTAGCTTCTGTGACATTCTCTAGTGTTATATGGCTTTGTGTAGACTATGGTGGCTACTCCAAGTGTTCAGAGGTTATATCTAGAATTGTGTAGCTATCTCCCCATGTCTGGAAGTTGTAAAAATATTGACTAAGTCCCTTAGAACTTATCCTTTAGCATCTTGAGCTTCTGTGAGCTGATATTACCAATAAACCTTCATCTTTTTAGCTAACTCGCTTTACCAATTCACTTCTTTTTCCATCAATTTAACTTGATATCAACTCATCCAGCTTGAAATCAATGAAAAAACATATGACACATGAAAAAGGTTCAACATGTTGATATTTCTATGGGGATGCACAAGGGATCATTTTGGAAGGGTGCCCAAGTTTTTGGATTTGGATTTTTTAGGAGTTCCCTTGGCAGGGATGACAATGATTTCAACTAACGGATTTGAAGGCAAGGTTGTGGATGATGAGGGAAGTAATTTTTGCATGATTTGTTTTGAAGAAAGTTGTCATTGGCTTGGTGTACAAAGGAATAATAGTGTGGATGAGATAGGAGGGTCACCTATAGCTGTGGTAAGTTGAAGTGCTTTCTAATATTACTTGAATAATGAAGCTGGTATGGAAGAAGAGGGAGACAATGGAGATGTGGTCACGATATTCGATGTTATAGGAGAAGGTAAGAGTACAGAAAGAGGAACTGGTATGGATTCAAAGGATAGTATAATAGGAAAGGATGGAATTGATGTGGATGGGAGAATAGAGTCTAAAAAAGTTGAGGTAGATGTGGATGTGGAATAAATAATGGGAGTAGGTGTATCTATAGAAATAGAAAGGGGTGTTTGGATGATTCAATTGATGAGGTCTATGTTTGAATTTGGTGATATAAGTGGTAGATAAATCGGTGTGGAAATGAGGGGTTGTTTGGGTGAAGTATGAATGCCTTTTGTGTTTGTCTCAAGATTCATTGTGGGTGTGGATGTGAATTGAGAAGATGCAGTGGTGGGTGTATATGTGGGGATGGTAGATTTACAAGATAAGGATGAAATGGATGATGTAGGAATATGAAATGAAATATGTGATAAGGATGTCAAGGTATACATGGGTGGATTTTGGATGTAGAAAATATAATGGTAGTGATGAGTGTGCTTAGAAGAGACGTGATCAATGGTTTAGGCATGATAGGTGTGGATAAAGAGGCAGGTGCAGTCAAGGTTGATGTAGGTGTGGTAAGAGTAGGACTAGATGTAGATGAAAGAGAGGTGGTGAAAGTTAAGGAGGTAGGTAGGGTGATCATGGGTATAGTGGATGTGAGGATATTCCTTAAAGGGGTGGAAGGAACAATATCTAAGAAAGGGTTATATGATGAAGGAGGCAAAATAGATGTGGGGAAAGATGTATGGTGTATGGTGTTGACTGAAAAGTTACTAAATTGATATGGTGTAGAGGATGAGAACAAAATTTTTGATGTTGGATCAAGAAAGGGTTATCTAAAGATATCAGGTGGTGAAGATTAGATTGGTTAAGGAGATACCTAATATGGAGAAGTAGGGTCATGAGAGGATGGTGGGGATTGGATGGGAAGATCCGATATAGGAGAGAGAGGAATGTCAATAGGTCGGATAGGCATGTTCACACTAAATGAAGTAGAGAGGATATAAGATGAAAAAGATGGAGTGGAATATACTAGTCCACATGGTAGAGAAGTAGAGGGTCTATGGAAAAGGTAGTCATAGATGAGGTTGGAAGAAGTTCTAGAAGAAACCAAGAGTTTGGATGGGGTCATGGTGGATTGTTGAAAACTTTTCGAGGAGAAACTTGATTCCATTTTAAATATATAAGTTAAGAAAACAATTCATTTTATGTTTTTATTAATAAAGTGTGAAATAAAAGGTAGATGGATAATGAAGGACCTAGGAGAAGGAAAAATAAATCTAGTTTAAGGTAAGTTATGGCTAGGGAATGTCTTAGGTGGCTTCTAGTTGGGTGATCAAATCCCAATTAGTCTACCATGAAAGGATGTGTTTTGATGTGTGATTTTCTTTTTGATATTTAGGTTGTGTGTGTTAATATTTGATATGAAAAAAGTTAAGCCCCTACTTAAACTATATGAGCAAGAAGGATGCAAAAATAATGTTCTTTCTAAACGTAAAACAAAGTGTAATATTTGATGGTGACACCGACAATAATGAAAAATTACAATGTAAAAAGGAGAAAATAGGCAAACAAATGTGAGGAATAGATAGAAAACACTTTTCCTATTTGTCTGCACTCTTGATCAATGAGAAACCCAATACACGAACCCAACACAAGGAATTAATAAAGTGAAGCCTCATGTTGCAGTGTTAGTAGAAGACAGAAAAGAAAAGAAAAAAGTAATAAATGAAAGATATCACCTAAAGGGTGGTTCCACCGGTCGTGCTAGGAATGTTTTACAAATTTCTTGTTCCTAATTAAGTTAATGCAATATCTTCTAAAGAAATTAGAAAAATCAGATATGATGGAGGGTTTATATTACCTCAAATGCAAGGTGATACGAGTGTTGAGTAATTGATTGGTCCTTGCTACAAGATGAAGAATACCTATGAATAAGACCCATTGAAAGAAACATTATTAGATAGATTTATGTGGGGTCTACTTGGACAATTCCATATCCAAGAAGTTTTTATCTTCCTTTTACAGATGTCAACCCTCGTTGTTTAGAAAAACTGAAATAAATAAAGAATAACAGCTAGCATGAAAAAATATAAATAACACTGATTCTGAAAAATGATTAAAAATGGTCTAGAAGCTAATATGACTGAAATAACTACACATTAAATGTTACCTAGTATGGGTCGGTGATGACCTAGATTGTGCAGAGGCAGGTCAATGGCAACCTGAGAGTAAATATCTGAAATATAGGACGAGTATACATGCCTGCGACGTCTCAGCGTAATCTAGAAATTAATAAATGTATGTAAGTGATGTAAGAGGATATGTAGAAAAGAACCAAAGACAAAGAGATAGGAAACTGGATAGGAGAGGACACTTTAGATAGATTATTGGATGAATAGGGCTCTAGTCGATGGTGACAAGGAGGGATTGATGGTGACTATATCAGAGAAATGTAAAGTTTAGGATATGTGGATGAATATGACAACCTGTAGGCAAAGGGGTTGTCGGAAAGGGCTGTTGAGTGTTCCTTAGATGTTACAAAATTTTCTTTGTACCTGAAAAAGGTTAGGAAAAAAGGATATACAATAATATGATAAATATATCAAAGAAAGATAACGATGATGGAAAATATCATGAAGGATGATCATGAGTGATGCAATCACACCAAAGGGATGTCTAGAAGGTCTATAAAACGTCCTAAGAATGCTCAGGCATGAGGAAGGATGCTCAGTTCGTAACGAGGATAAAAATTGTATGAATTTGATGTTAGAATAGAAAGGATGGATTTAGTTTTATTGGGGTGAAGGTGACTTGGTTGGATCACTGCCAATTGCAGGGAAATGTTCCCTAATGGGACTAAATTTTGTGTTTTTGTGTGCTTTTGGATTTTTAAGAGTTGGCCGAATGCTTTAATGCATGTAGGAGGGATTAGATTGCTTACAAATAAATTGTGGGTAGTTAATGAATAAAAATAGATAGGAGAAAAATATTACAAAAGTGACGGGATGGATTTAGGATAAAAGCATCCTAAATAGAAGGTTGGTTAGGGAAAGATAATGGGTATTAATTAATTAATAGGAATAAAGATTAATATGGATGGGATAATTGGAAATGTAAGATATTAAATGATTAATTAATTAATTGTGTGGCTTGATTAATTAATGGGAATTTAATTAGATAAAGGGGATGAATTAAATAAATATGTGCACATGGGTGATCAACGGTATAGATACCGAATTTAGGTGTTTACATAATGTTTATGAATAAATTCAATTCGTGGAAAACTTATCCAAAGAAGTTGAGAATACATTGACATCATTTCTAACCCCTGAGTTTGTATACATGTCCATTATAGTTTTAGATCATGCTTGCAGTGAAAAAGGGAAAAGTGTACCCTATTTATGAACACTCGTTTTTGGGGCAATTTGGAACAGTCTGTGGTAAATATTGAATTGCAAGAGCTACGTGAGAAGTTAAAAACCCTTTCAAGTTTCTTTGTGATCCTAGAAAAGATATATTTCTAGTGGTATATCTAAATTTTATTTTTCATATGGTATGAATAATTTATGATCTATTCTTTGAGGGTCAAATTTGGAGGATGTTTTTTCTTGCAAGGTGCTAAGTAGCTTCATGAGGTAAGGTGATGTTTTTGAGTTGTTCATAATTATTGAAGGTTTCTGAGTTCTTATACATAATTTATATATGTGTTAAATTATTTTTTAAATATTTTAAGTGATTTTGGAGGTGTTGGAGCTATTTGAGCTCATGGTCAATTCTTGATTCCTAGAAGGATAAAGAAGCAGTTTGCAGAGATGGTCTTATTTGAAAGACTCCCACTTTGATTTAGAAGGAGTTATAATATTTTATGGAAATAATATTCTGATTTATTTCTAGTGTTATATTTTTTTCTCTTGGTGATGATATTTTATGGGTCTTTCATGTTATTTTGTGGAGAAGAAGTATTGTTTGTTTTTCAGGACATATTTGATCAGGCATAAAGAATGAAGTTATTTAGGCATGATATGGATTATTTGATTCTTGATATCATCTCTATAGTGAATATTGATTAATTTTGTTATTATTAGATGCATTTTGAGGTCTTGGAAGTGGCAGAAAAAGGTGGAAACAAGTTGAGTTTGTGAAACTACTTTCTGGGCAACATGATTTGGTAAAAAGAAATGTTAGTGTGATTTTAACATATTGATGCATCATAAGCTATAACATGTATGGATGTTATCTACAAGTATTTCTGATTCCATAGAGTGGTTACATGTAAAAATTATGTTGTTCTTTAGTGGTCTTTATGCCCAAAGGTGAAGACGAGGTGCTTAAAACAACTGTTTAGTGAAGGTTTTGAGGATTTTGAGTTATGTTATGAGATTTTTGATTGGTGAAAGTTAATTAAAGACCATGGATGATTTTATTACGTCATATTACACATGTATGGTGAATTTGGGATCCTAAATAATAATGGTTTTGGCATTTTTATTTTCGTTCATACAACTTATGGGGTTTTGAGCTAGTTTTGAGCATGTTTTGTGGTTTTGGACATGGTTGACCTATATGGGTCAAATTTCAATGTTTTAATAAGTTTTTTGGAATTTTTAAAAAGTTTTATTGGTAAAGAAAAAGGAGGGAAACAACCTAGATTACGTTTGAATAATGAGAATCATAAAAAAGTAAAGGTTTTAGTTCATTTGTGAACTAGTTATGTGTGGGAGAAAAGTGTGACCCGAGAGGAAGAATATAAAAGGTATGAGGTAATGTTTTTAGAGATCAGAAATTATGTTATAGGATGAAAACTTATTGATATCATTTGAGCAAGGTTTTAGAGCCAAGACAAGCCATGAAAGAAGTAGAAAGAGAAAGTTGAAGGAATGAGGGTTTGAAGGTGTGTGTATGAGATGAAATTGTGATCTCCATCAGTTCTGGCAGTAAAAAATTTAAGATATCATCATGTTCAGTTGGTTGAGTTGGTTCTTAGTCATCTTAGGGGTTTTTATCCTACTTGTGGAGTGGGTGGCTCACTAAATTATAGGTTAGTTCTCCCTGTAGGGTTGGTCCTCTACTAATGTAGGGGTTGGTGCTCCTTGTGGGATTGGTGCCTCACTAATACTGACACATTGAAATATAATGTTTGTGTTTTAATGGTTTTTCTTCCACGTGAGGTTTTACCACTTAAATATTGTGTCTATGAGCTATCTCTTATGTGATATGGCTATTTAAATGTATTGCACACACCTAATAAGCTATTATTGAATGTATGTGAATGGATGGATGTTAATGTATGATGAAATAAGAAAATTGTAGGAATGATTCATCCCCCCTCTAAGTATGTTTTTCTTCCAATAGGTTTGTACATTGATTCTAATAATTTTACCTCTACTGTCTATAGGTCTAAACATAAAATCCTATTATACCAAGAATAATTTCCTAACTGCAAGTGCCTATGGATTGACTTTGTTACACATACTCCAAAGAAAAAATATAATCTTTCTATCAATACAAGTTCTTTTATTTTAAAAGAAAGAGTTATGGAAAAGATATTTCTGAATGAAAAATTACCGAGCTATTAGAAAGTACTAGAGTTAGTACCTTAATCTTTTCTAACACATTAAGAATTCCCCAGCAATGGTGTCAAAAAGTGATGAGCGTCATTGGTACTCAAACTTTAGTTATCTCATGATTTTCATTCCAAGATAGTGTCCATGGCTATTTGCAACAAAGGAAACAGTTGATGTTATGCTCAATGCTTATTTTCTAATTAACTCATTTGAATACTTTTGTAAATAAAATTAAGAAATGAATTCTATTAATGAGAGGGGGTTGCTAAACTTAGAATTGAAAATATTAAAATTAATGAATTTCTTGTAATTAAAATAAACAATGCATAACAGAGATGAAATAAATAAGAAATGACCCTTTCATGTTGGGGAAGAGTTGACCTTTCTCCTTCCCTCTGATCCGGTTTAGAATTGTAAATCACACAAGTCGATTTATCCCTAAATCATGTAATTTTTTACAATATAATATATTATTTTACAACAATCTAAAATTCTACTAAAAATTCCCTTCTATATCAAGACCAGTCCTTGTCACTCTAAAAGAGGAAACATTATTTGTAACAACTACTGCTTAACTAAGATGTTTATATCACAACTTATTTTTTGAGGAGTTACAATTTTGGAAGAACAAGTGCATACCACACTTAAATCAGATTCATCTTGTTAACTATAGATGAATCCCTTAATTGAGTCCCAATTGATATGGTTAATCAATGCTATAATATGTCAAAGATCATGCATTGAATTCCTAGAATCATGATGATTATAAGGTGTTTTGTTCATCCTCTCCACATCTTTATTTAACTAGGTGTTATGTTGATCTTGCATGATCCAAATAAACCACATAATGTAATAGATACTATCCCATATTTCATTCCCTTCTCACCATGTCAACTCATGTGCTGGTTGTATCATCTCGATGTCTCGCCATTGGACTAATTTTCTTCCTTTACGTGAGTTATACACTCTAATCAAGTCATGTGCTTGGGTGACTCCTACCCTAAACAAAAATTCCTACACTAATGCATGGGAGAGTCTTGGATTATTACACGAGAAAGTTTTGCGTTGGTCCATAGATGAGTCCTGTGATGGATTAATATATGCTCTTCATGTTAGGAATTATTTGGTTAGTGCGTAATATATGTGCTTATAATTACCCATGCTAAATTACTAAAATGTTAAATGTATTATGTTAGTGGGTAAATAGTGGTTAGTAAGGTAGAATAATAAAACAAATTAGTAAATAATAATTACATGAGCAATTATTATCATGTTATTATAAGTTAGTATATATTGTTATACTGTTGTTATATAAAACAACATATAATAATTATTTGTTATGGTGTTTCAACCACTCATGATCATAGTGCATGAGAGAGATTCATGGAGGAATTGTGAAACCTACATCCTAAAATATAGGAAATATATTCCTATATATGTATGGTTTTTGTAATGTAAAGGTAAGGGAGATTATTAAATATTAATTATTATTGTGTGTTATATTGTTTGTAATTTTTTCTTCCTCTGTGATTCTACTGCAATTCCTTTTGGATCATACTTCAGATTTGGTACCAAAGCATGCTTTTCAAGATATAATGGAGTTTTAATATTAACTGAGGGAAAACTACACCCTATTGTTTATTTCCCTGAACTAATAGGATATTTTCATAGAATAATCATTTTTTAGAATAGAGCTCAACATTTCTAATATAAATTGTATTTTCATTGTTGTTTTGTTATTGTTTTTTTATTATAGAGAAAGTGTGAAGGAGAAAGTGGGCTGATTTTTTTTCTACATTAAAATTTGGTTTCATCCTTCTTCAAATTTAGTGTTCAGATTACATCCAATAGTTTTGATTATAATTTTTAAGTTGTTGGTTCATCTAGAAATTATTTTCCATGTTGGCGTTTATCTCAAAAAATAAGCTAAAGTTGAAAAAATTCAAACATGCATAAAAAAGTGGATCTAGAAATATATATTAAATTTTTACTATGATCACTAGCGATTTTGATAATATTTGACGATTCTATCCAATTGTAAATGATTCTGGACCTGCAACACAATCACCATTAATTAAGTAAAATTGCAAAAGATTTGGCAGAATCACCACCGATTCTAGAGAAATCATCAAATATCATCTATATGAGTGAACATATCTTAAAACTATATTTCCAACACATTTTACGGTTTGTAAAATGGAGCTACGGTTCTCAAGTTATCATTAAAACATCATAGGCTGGTTTTTGTCAAATTCAGAGCCTGATCATCAAATATATTTACATCATGAGCCTCAAAGATAAATCAGGATGATTTAGCAACATAACACTAGAGGATGGAGGTAAATAGAGGTTGGAGGTGAATAAATAACCTCTTGTTAGTCACCAATGACGGCACCACATATTAGTTATGGTGTAATTTTGTGGTGTGTGTATTTTCTTTCAATTTAGGAAGTGTATTATGTATGTTATCAATTGTGAAATGTTTGTAGTTATTGGAGTCGGCTTATATCCGTGGATTTCCATCAGAGTGTAACACAGTTTCCTCGCCGTATTGTATTGTTGGCTCACCCTGGAGTTCCCGATCTTAATATCCCGTTTAAGTCCCCGTAGCCTCCCGAATCAAGATTGCTGGTCAGATTGAGGAGCGCGGTATTTGTACCCGTTTCTTTGCTTGGCCTCTATCGAAGGCTTCGGCTGTACCACAAGCGGAGCATACTGCTATGAGACGCAGATGTAGGGGTGTGTGGTGAGTTTACTTAGCAGATTAATGAAGTAACCTAAGTTGCGTGTTTCTGTGATCTGGTGGCGCGTCGAGGCCCGGAACATTCCTATGAGGGGTGGCCGGGTTTAGTTCCCGCTCACTTACTATGTGATGAGTGATGATTATAGTAATTTCGAGGTTGGGGGGTCCGCGTAGAGACATGCCCACCGGCGGATTACTATACTGGTGGTAGGGGGATTGACCACACCTTTTTTGGGGAGTCGCGCGGTGTAATGTACATGTTAAGGTCCACATGTTACCCCCAGATTGACTCTCGTCGGCAAAGTTTTGAGTTGTGTTTGTGTCTAGATAGATTTATGGTGCTGCCTGTTGAGTTGAACAACCCCCATGCTCTGTGTTTTTGTTGATTTATTATTTGGAGTTGGAATGAGTTCGAAGGCCGCAGCGAGACGAGAAGATGGTTAAGAGGTGGAGAAGTCGTTGGTAAAACACCGACTGTAGTGGAGCGCAGCTCGCGGTGTGTGTATTATTCGCTCCGAGGATGGAACTTACTTGGGGGAGAAGGGGATAGATGCTCACGGAGCCATCTACATCTCCCTATTAAGCGCACCTGGTAGATGCTCTTTGTAACCCTTTTGCTGGCTTTGCTCGGAGCCTGAGTTAACTAGGCGCTTGTGTTGTATTCAGGAATGTGCTAAAAACCGGAGACGCTCTCAACGTCAGTCTAGGTGCACGGAAAGATCTAGCCAGTAGAGGTTTACATTAGAGTGATCCACCCATCACAATGAGAGAGTGTGTAGAGAGCAATGGTGATGTTGATTTCAGAGTTGCATTGAGTGTCAGTAGCAAAGGTGGGGTTATAGAGTATGATCAATCCACGTTCGTATTTTGCGCAACTCAGAGCGTAATAGAACGCCCGATTAGGGGAGTCGAAGAAATAGGGAAAGGAGGAGAGAGGGAGGTGATGGGGCGGGAAAGAGGAGCGGAAGAGTGGAAGTACCTGATGTAATCGGAGGTCCCGTTCGACAACTTTATACGCGATTTATGGCTGTTGAGAGTTCGCTGAGGGCATAAAGATTTTGGCAGGAAGACAGTGTATGAAGTGTTGTCAGTCTTCTTGTTATTACTCTCCTAAGAAGTGGTAATTGCGCTACCCAATAGTTACACCACCACTAGTTCAGAGCCGTGCAGCAGAACTACCTTACTCCAACCATTTTCCATGTGCCATTCTAGCGTTCCATTCCATGTGGTATGTATTTTATTTTCCTCCTCTGGCCCCTCGTTTTTTGCCCGGGCCTCTCCCCTCTCCCCCCTGCTCCCCCTCGCCACCGCCTTTCTCACCGGTAACCGGGCCGTCTGTTCCATAACATACATGGGGGCGGTCCACCGCCAAGCTCTATCACTAGTGATGGGACGTAAGACGAGGAAAGCAGGGGGTGCCCAACCGGTTGAACCCCATTCGAGGGACGTCCGCGCGTGACTTAACAGGCAGAGATCCCCGCTCATATAATGTCCTAGAACGACCATAGGAGACCCTCAGAGGGCTAATGGCCCGATGAACAAAGCGCCGCCCCTCTTTCGATGTCATTGGGCGCCGACGATGGCAAGGAACCCATTCACCCAGGGTAGGGAGGGCATCCCCGGCTACCGGGACGACGTGAGGACTCCAACTCAAAACCGATTCAGCCAAGAAACCGAGCCCAAGGCACCCCCACCCCTTACCGGGCAAAGGCCGGAGAGGGCGCCAAGGTCAGAAAACGCCCAAAGGGTAGGGATGTACCCAAAAGGAAGGGGGACGAGTTGTCCCAGAAATAAAATATGATGAATAGGGGTAGTCGACAGAGGGACAATGGGGGGAGTATGAATGTGAGAGAGAAAGGGTGGGATGAGTAGTGACGGAGAAGCGAGGGAGGGAAATGGTCGCAACCGCTCTCCAACGACCGGTTCGGTCGCATGGGCCAGTCTGATAGGAGGATGAAAGGCCAAACGCGAGCAGTAGAAGCATGCAGACTACTTTTTGGCTTGCTTGATCACACTATCTTGACTTTTTCCAAGCTGACCATAACCCAAAGCGGCCATGTGGCAGATCCGTCTTACGAGCTCCTCGAAGGTTTCTTTGCTCATCCTTTGTTCATTGCCCCCAAAGTGCCAGCCGGGATACCCTGATGGTGGAAACCTTTTGGCATGCCCCACATGAAACTCCTCAAGGCCCTAAAGGGCGGAAATTTGTAATCATGTCCTAGTCTTAGCCTTCCCAAGGCGGGAGTCCAAGGAGGTCAGCTTTTTGTATATGTCTTCAACCTGACTATTGGCAATGCTCCTTTCCCCCTCCATGCTTTTCTTACCTTTTTGCTTAGCTAGATTTTTGACCTCATCCTTCAGCATTTTTATCTCAGCCTCTAAGGCCTCCAGTCTCTTAGAAGGGTTATCCATCTGTGCTTTCCCGGGGACTGGCACTACTTATGTTCAACAGGTCACGTGCAATGTCAAGATCAAGAGGCTCTTTCCCTGCTGCAAGAGTCTCAAGGTTGAGTCTCCTAGAAGCCCTGGTGAGAGGTCGTTTAGAGGAAGAGGCGAGGTGAGTGTCAGGAGGAGCAGAAGGAGGAATAGAAGGAGAAACATGTGCAGCTGGCATGGGGGTAGCAGCACCAGTGGCAGGGGCAGCAGCAGGGGAAGCAAGGGCAGCAGAGCCCATCGGAGCCGGGCTAGGAGAGGAGGGAAGACCGGGGTACTTGAGAAGGCAGTGTTTTTGGATAAGCAAAATAAGCCCTTGATGTAAGGGAACCGCCTGGGTATGCTTCTGGAACTCCAAAATGGAGCACTCAAGAGAGTTTAAAAGATAATGAGGGAAGCAAACCAATCTATTCCTACGGAAGTGATTTAAAAAGATGAGATGCTTAGCTAGGACAGTAACAAACCTACCTTCCAAGGATATGAAACGAATCATCATGCGAGTGACTTCATCAAATGGTGATGGAATTGAGCTTACAAGCAAACCCGCTGTGCTGAAAATAAGCTTCTCATCTTCCTCCACAAATCTTCTTTCTTCAGTTTCTTTGATAACCCTTTTGTTGAAGAAGCGGTACCCATCCAGGCTGAGACCGGTCGCTTCAACAATGAGCTCTTCATTGACAAGAATTTTCTGTCCCCCATAGTCGACAGTCCTCTCTTTCCACTCCTTAGCAAAGCGTACTGAAATACTTTGATCATGCCCTTGCACTCTTTCAACAAAGCTGGTGAAGCCGCCTATGCTGAGGATGTTCCAAAGCTCGGTGTTTTCCTTCCAATCAGGGTCCGCGCACGGCTCAATTTGACAGGGAGGTCCTCCCATCTTCTCAATGGTGTGCAGGTTACAACAAATTCCAGAATGCCGTTGGGTGTGAAGAATAGTTCGTTTCTTACTGTTGAAGAACGCACAAGACTGGGTACTGTAGCCATTGGTCTTCTCACGAACGGCTGTGTAATTGCTGAACTGAGCCTGCGGGAAGTCGCGTGTGAAAATCCTTTCCCTATTAACAATCACTTTGTAATTATCATCAGTTTTCGTGGAGTTTGGCATCCAGATATCAACAGCCGTTGTACCCCCCGCGTGCGTGATTTCCAAATCTGGATGACTCCACTTGAAATTTCTTAAATAGATCTTACTATTATTTGAAAAAGATATTATTTGCCTCGCCATATAGAAAAAAGCAGCACGTGTGAAAGAATAAATGATTTTGATTTTCCACCAAAGATTAAGGCTTATCTCTGGAGATTGCTTGCTTGTGAAGATCCGCATGGATGCTGTTGTGAAGCTGATTAGGGATACTATCATTATCCCAGATAGTAAAATTAATATTAATGCCATAATTGGCTAGTGCATCCGCCAGATTGTTACCTTCCCTGTAAGTATGTATGATTCTGATACTATTGAAGGTGTGGCAAATGCTTATGGATTCAGAGATAAAATCTTTAATACTCCAACTGGGAGATGAGGACTGATTGAGGAGCTTAATGATATTAAGGGAGTCCCCTTCAACAATAAGGTTCTAAATGTTTTGAGCCCGTGCAACTCTCAAGCCCCAGAGAGCAGATAATGCTTCGGCAAAATGATTGGTTTGAATTCCCATTTTACCAGCATAAGCAACAATCAAATTACCTTTGTGGTCCCGTATAGCTCCTCCTCCAGCTGCTGTCCCAGGGTTTCCCTTAGAGGCGCCATCAAAGTTCAGCTTGTACCAATTAGAGTAAGGAGGATGCCATTTAATCAACGATCTATCTACACTATTCCCAAGGTTGCTCCAATTTCCAATGTGCCAATTAGATAAAATGTGCTCTTCATTCTCAGGATAACACTTGTTCTTGGGAGGTTTAAATCTGGCCATGTTCTCTTTGATACCTTGAGAAATTTTGCTGATACTGATTTTAAAACTCTGCTTCTTATTTCTGAAAATTATATTATTTCTATCCTTCCAAATCCTCCAGATTAAGTGTGGGATTGCTAATTTCCAGATTCTTTTGATAGCACAATGTCTGAATGGTGGGTTTCATTGATTCCATAGCTGATTAAGGTTCTTCGGCAACACCCAAAGAGCATCAAATTTAGAAAGAACAAAGCTCCAAATTCTATTGGCATAAGCACAATGTATGAACAGATGACTAATGTCTTCATAGTCATTCCTACAAAGGTGGCACCAATTAGGAATTATAAATCCTCTTCTCATCAAATTGTCAGTGGTGAGAATTCTACCTCTGATGGCCAGCCAAAGAAAAAAATTTATTTTGGGGGGTTAACTCAGGCATCCAGATCTTGTTCCAGTTAAAGTCAGATTGGTTACTCTGAGAAAGAATGGTATAACCAGATTTGACTGAGTATTTCCCATCTTGTGAATTGCTCCAAACCAGCTCATCCTTGGAATTCAGCTGACTTAGAGGGAAGAGGTCTAAAAGATCCTGGAGGGAGGAAGTAGATTGTTTCAGCTCAATTCGTTCCATAGAAAGTCTTTTCCAAGCCTTGTTGGTGCCATTTCCTTCGATATAGTCCTTGACTTTAGTTCCATACTTGCTTATAAGGCTGTCCTTAGCTGTCCCAAATCTCTCCAAGAGGTTGTCACTGAACCAGTTATCCTCCTAGAAGTTTATTTCACTTCCATCCCCCACTTTCCATTTGCTACCCTGTTTGATGAAGTTTCTACTCTTAACCAGATTATTCCAAAAAATGGAACCATTGGGTAGTTGATCTTCATGCAGATAGGAGTAGACAACTTGTTGATTCAAGTATTTTGCTTTAATAACATCAATCCAGGGCTGTTTCTCAGATAGCAATCGCCAGCCCATCTTAGCGATGAGTGTCTCATTCATTTTATCAATATTTTTTTATGCCCAACCCTCCCATAGATTTTGGGGTGCAGACCTTGTCCCAGGCCACTAGGTGAAATTTGAACTTCTCTTCCATACCTTGCCATAAATTTTTTTTTTGAATCCTTTCAATTTTCTCTCTGAAGGAAGAAGGAATTTTGAAAAGTGACATGATATAGATGGGCAGACTTTGGAGTGTACTTTTAATGAGAAGGCACTTACCAGCACTAGAGAGAGTGGCCCCTTTCCAACCTTCCATCTTTTTCTAAAATCTCATCAACAAATCATCCCACACCATGTGAGAGACTTTCTTAGTGCCAAGAGGGAGGCCTAAGTATGTTGCTGGAAGAGCACCAATTCTACAGCCCAGAATTTTAGCAATCTTGAACTATCTTTCCTCAGGGGTGTTAAAGAAAAAAATGGTACTTTTGTCATAATTAATCTCTTGCCCAGAAGCAGATTCATATAATTGTAATAAAGCCTTAATAGCTTTAGCTTCCACAACTGAGGCCAGAAGAAGAAGGATTGTGTCGTCCACAAACTGTTGATGAGAGACAGCTTGGCTGAATGAAGCGGGTTTAGATCCATTTAAAAGGCCGTTCTCAACCGCTCTGCTAATTGTTCTACTAAGGCTGTCAGCTAAGAGAATGAAGAGTAAGGGGGAGATGGGGTCTCCTTGTCTTAAACCTCTACTGCTGGTGAAAAAACCCACAGGCTCCCCATTAACAACCACAGAGAACCTGGCTGTAGATATACAAGACCTAACAATTTTTCTAAATTTTTCCGTGAACCCAAATTTAGATAAATCCTGTCAAGGAAGACCCAAGAAACCTTGTCAAAAGCTTTATTCATATCAAGCTTGAGGATCATATTGGCCTTTTTATTATTTTCCATGGAATGTATAGTTTCGTGCACCATAATCACTCCGTCTTGTATTATCCTGCCTTTAATAAAGCCACTCTGCTGCCTTGAGATGAGGTCATTCATTATGAGCTGCAGTCTAGTAGTGATGATTTTGGTGAAGATTCTATAGATAGCATTAGCAAGACTAATAGGTCTGAAGTCCTTGAAGTCTTTTGCATCCATTTTTTTAGGTGCCAGCACAATGTGCGTGTTGTTAAGCTCTTTTAGAAGATTTCCTGTTCTATAGAATTCATTTACCACTTTGAGAAGATCCTCCGAGCATATTTCCCAGAACTTCTGAAAAAAATTAATAGAGAACCCATCCGGTCCAGGAGCCTTGTCCCCCTCAAGAGAAAAGACAACCTTTTGCAGTTCTTCAAGCGTGACAGCTTTAGTGATGTCTCTGAATTTCTGGTCCTCAATGTTATTCTGAGGGATGGCCTCCAGCATGTAGGAGATAGCTTCAGGGTTGCTGACGTTGTTCTCTTTAAGAAGATTCTTGTAAAATTCAAGTGCTTGTTTCTTGATGCTGTTTGGATCTTATTGTAAATTACTATATATTTATATAATTTTGTTATATAAATAAACATATAACAATGATTTATTATGGTGTTTCAACCAAGCATGATTATAGTGCATGAGAGAGATTCATGGAGAAATCGTTAAACCTACATCCTAGAATATAGATAATATATTCCTATATATATGTATGGTTTTTGTAATGTAAAGGCGAGGGAGATTATTGAATATTAATTATTACTATTTTATATTGTTCGTAATTTGTTCTTCTTTTGTGATTCTATTGCAAATCCTCTTGGATCATACTTCACACTTCAAACACATTTTTAATATACATAAATATCCATTTAACACATTTTTGAATAAGTATACACAAGATGAAAATAACAAGGTTATGGACAAAACTTCCATTCAAAATATACTAAAGTATTAATTAGAAAATGATAATATTATCCTTAGTGAAAAATGATGACATGAAAAAATGGGGGGTTTACATAGGAATTAGGAAGGCTCACCAATTTGTGTTAGTGTCTTTTCATAATTCAATTGCATGATCTTCATTCCATTACATGGTTTTTCCTATTCATGTATTTAACTTGTTTAGGTTTCGTCAGGATTGATGGGAGTTATAATTATCCACATTGTTGGGTGGGATTTAAAATTCCTTGCTTCTTGTTTATACACCTATTGTAAATATATTTTATTATGCATTAAATGTATAATATATCTTTTGGGTCATTTTTGGTTCCACTTTCTCATAAATTTGATCTCTTTCTACACTCCTATTTTATTATTACTCGATTTTGTCCTACATTATCATGTTGAGGAAGTTTGTTGAATAAAAAATAGAGGGGGAATAATAGATATCCTCATAAATTTTATATGGGATATGGATAGGAGATGATTTCACATCCATTTATAAAATTTTAGAGCACTCGAGAGGTTTATGTTGTCTTACTGCATCTTGTGTTTTCATATAGGATGCAATGGATTTTTCATAAGACTTAAAGGGATTATTAGTTATATTAACTTCAAATAATTACATGAAATCATTTTTGAATAGTTTTATTTAAATTAAACCCACCTATTTGTCTATAATTGAAAAAAATTGTTTAATCTTATCACAAGTGTAGAAAAAATATCCATGTTGTGTAACTCATAATAGACCTCATAATATAATGCAAATACATAATTTTTACTTGAAAACGTACCATTGTAATTAAAAGAAAAATATCAAGGAATTTTTAATCATGTTGGATAAATGTGTACACCAATCATATTGTTATCCAATAATAGAATATAGGATGTATATAACAACCGAATATGGAATGTCTACCAGTATTCCTTACATGATTTTTTTTACGTGGAAAAATTCAACCATGGATTATAGACATGTATGTGCTACACTTTACATAGAAATTTCCCACTTTGATTCATTTTATTTCTCTTTAAAAATCCAATGAATTTTATTAACACTAAAAAGGATGCAAAAAATCTTGAAAAATAATTATAAACTAAAATAATACCTTTGATTTGTAAGCCATACTAGTGAAAACCCAAATTTTTTTTTGATCTAAAAGAAACATTTTGTTATCAGAAGGTTCACATTCATATGGCATAGCCATGTTAAGAAGTGGGTGTATTTTGGCATTGTACAACATGAGCATCATGGTGAACTTTTAATCTACACTATTGTAATTATATTAAATAAAAATCTATGACTAGTATTTGTGTCATACCGAGGAATGTAAAAAAGGCCTCCAAAATTACATTCATCCACCACATAGGCTTCCTTGAATTTTAGGAGATTTAAAATTTGTGGGGACATATATTTTTTAAATTGAGAATTTTGTTGTGAGACTATTTATGGGGTATCAATTTTTCATATGAAAGTAAAACTTGTGAAGGATATGTTTGCAAGCATCCTAGGTGAGGGACGTAGGAATGCACAACAATGAAAATTTGAAAAAAGTAAAAAATAGAGGGATGTGAATATGTTTATAGGCCAACTTAGACATGTAGTGACATCTGATTGTTGTTTTAATTTGTTTATGTATAGCTCTATGTTTATGACATTGTTTATAGATTCCTAACTTTGTTTTGAACTATTTGATTTTGCTTGTAACCATTCCATTACAAATAGAAATGGACATCTACAAACAACTACAATATGGTTGTTAAATGCAAGAGATCCATCTCCAATTGTATCCTTATAGATTATTGCACATTTTACATATAATTATCTAAATTCATGTAACATCTATCTACACTTTATACTGTATAAAAATCCATGTAAATTAATCACATATATACATATGTCTGTCAATGCTCTACAAAATTACCATATTTTTCTACAAAATCAAGATTAAAATACTATATTTTCCTTTATTACTATACACCCTTTGAACTTATTCTCCTCATATTTTAAACCCATATTAATAGACTATCCAAAAAAAATCAGGGATTTTTGTATGGGATCTCAAGTTTTTCCTTCCAATAAGCTTCTCAAATTCCTCAATTTCAAACATCTACAAATTATTTAGCTCCTATTTAAACCCTAAAATTCTAAAAGATATTTATAATATAATATTAGGATATAAGTCTAGAAAACATAATTGTACTAAGAAGAGGGTGGATTAGTGTAATCTAATTTTTAAACATAAAATTTAATATAAATAATAAAAAATAATTTATAGAAGATATAACAATGGACAACAAAATATTTATGTGGAAACCCTTTCATGAGAAAAACCACAAACACAAGACTTCTTGGAGCTACTTTCCAAATACAACTACAAAAATAAATGTTTTACAAATGATTCTAGGCACCAACCAACTAGATACACCAATTGTCAATGCCAAACACCAACTCATTACCAATCCCCAAGACCGAGCGCCAAATCTCTAGAGACACTAATGCCCAAGGCTGGGCACCAGATTTTCATTCAAAATGATCCACCTATTGTAGTTTCTTCTTAAATATGATGATGGCATATAGATAATTCTTCAATACCTTCTTTTTCTCATGTATATCATGCTTTATTATTTGTTTATACACTTCTCACTATGTAATCTTTGTGAATACCTTGAATTTCTTATTATTCTTGAGTTTTCTCTTTGTATTTCTCTAATCCTCTTTATATGTATTCATTAACTACTCCTTTCTTGTCTCTATATTCCTTTTCTTCTCAAACTAGCATCATAATACTATGAGCACACACACTCAAACTCATAATTGAATTCATTTATATACTAGATTCATTTCATGAACATATATGAATTTTAATGAGTCAACATCCTTTAGAATATTCATCATGAGTTGGATTTAGCATATCTTGAAATTTGAATATTTGAAAATTTCAATGACTCCTAAATCCATCCACGTTTTCTCTTTTTTCCCATGGCATTTTATGACTATTGAAGACAATTCAATACACTTTGAATTTATTTCTTCATTGCATGAATATCCTCCTTTATATATAACCACACTCTAAATTTTACTATTTTTTCTTTAATGTGGAACATAAATACTTTATTGAGTGGTATTATTTCAGACTACAAAGCATTTTAGTTTTAACCCTCAATACAAAAGATAATATGACATCCCACCATACACACTAGACACATGCGAAATAGTTCAAAACTTTTGGAACATTAAAAAAACCTGTAGAATGCTCCAAAACCCATGAAACACTACAAAAACCACAGAACATTACAGAAAAAAATTCATTGGCACGTGAAATGCATAGTTAAAACTAAAACATATTTTTCATTAGAGGCACACATCTTTAAGCATCAATGATAATATTTATGACTTCAAATATACTTATTAGTAATTCTTTAACACCAATGAAAATATTTATAACAACCTCTTACTTTTTAATTGATGGAAATAAAACATACTCATCAATCATTTTATACCATCATCCATCTTGATATATTTCTCCCCATGGCATTAACTCTCTTATTGCTCCCACTAAATGTATAAATTTTCATGATATTAAATTCTCATCATTTGACATGAATGGAAAAGGAAACAAAACTAATCACAATTTCCCACTGAAAATATGCTTCCATTTAATGTTCTATTGGAAAGGATATTACTCCCAACTTTTGTTTAACATATTCAAATGTTTCTTTTGGAAGAAGTTTTGTAAAGATATCAGAAATATAGAATTTTGTGGCAATGTATTCCAATTTCACCTATTGATGTAAAAATTACTCTCTCATAAAATCTATAACTAAGTATAGCTTTATATATTCCTTTTCTTTTGTCCAGGTGTATGGCCACCCCGTTAAATTTTCTATAGGTTAATACACACACGCACTTAGAAAATATAACTTCCTTGAAGATTTGAAGTCCCTCTTCCATATCCCATTGCTACCATCTGCAGACAAATAATGGAGAAGAAAATGAGAGAGTGATGAATAAAATAAGAAGGAAAGTATAAAAATGAAGTGATTAGGATAGATTTTATGGTTTGTAGTTGAACTAGGATCTAATGGTGTAGATTAGTTTTATGAAAGGGAGTTGAATCAACCCTACATTCACATTTGACTTAACTTCACCTTAACTTAGTTGTATGATCTAAATAACTCTAATTAATCTAATGAAACACTACTGGTAATACAACATGCCTTATATTATGATTGAATTAGGGGATATAAATGAAATGCATAAGTTAGCTATTATTATTTTCCTCATGCTCTTTGTACTACCCTCTCTAGAAATCTTGTAAAATTAATTGAACACTGATTAGTCATGAAATTAAATGAATATCCCAGATATCCAAGCATCATAACCCTCACCTCTTATTGTTTTCTTATTCAGAGGATCTTGTTCAAAGTATTAAATTTTTTAATTATCACCCTTAGCTCACACAAATTTAATATGAATATGATTTTTTCTAGAGTGCATAACAAGATTATTTGAGATGTTTATTTCACTAGTATTGTCACAAAGTATAGAAATTGGAGAATAAAATTCAACTTGATATCCTTTAATGTTTGTATCATCCAAATAACTTATGTGCAACATGATACTGAAATAAGGTAGTTTTCCTTAGTTTTGGATAAAGAAACAAAAGAATGTTTATTTCTTACCAAAGATACTAAATTGTTGCCTAAAAAAAAACCAACACAACTTGTACTTTTTATATCATCAATAAAACCAACTAAATCTGCATTTGTATATGTTGTTAAGGAAAATATTTAGTTTTTTGATACAAAAATCCGTAATCCACCGTACATTTTAGATATTTGAGAATTATTTTGAAAAATTGTACATTATAATATTTTAAAGCATCTTGAAAGTGTGCTACCTTGCCTATTTCTTGCATCACATCTATTCTTTATACTATTACATATAACATACTTCCAAGCATGGATCCATAAAGAGTCTGATTTGGTTTAGGGGATTCATCATCATTTCTTAACTTACAACCTGTAATCATTGGTGTACTTACTGGGTGACAGTCTTCCATTTTAATCTTCTTCAACATTTCATTAATATACTTGGTTTGTGACATGAATATACCTTTGTTAGATTGAGATATTTGTAATCCAAGAAAAATGACAACTCACCGAGCATGGACATTTCAAATTATTTTTACATTTCTTCAACAAATTCTTTACAAATATTATCGTTTCTTCCTCCAAAAATTATGGCATCAATATAAAAAACAACTAGCTAATTTTAACCTTCAATTTTGATGTACAACTTACTGTCAACAATTTCTTTCAGGAAGCCTTACTATTGTAGATACTTATCCATTCTTGAGTACCAAGCTCTAGGGGCTTGTTTCAAGACATAAATATCTTTGTTCAATTTATATAAATATTTATCATCAATTGATATTATGAATCCTTCTAGTTGTTAAATGTAAACTTATTCTTTCAAATTCCCATTCAGAAAAGCAATTTTAACATCCATTTTATAGAGTTTACAATTATTGATGCTCGACCGAATGGAGTGACTGATTGTATTGTATTATATCATACAAGTTGGGTTTCAAATTTATTATAACAAGAAAATTCCAAAAACATCCTAACATATTTTGAACGGAAAACATGAGAAATTTTTTCTTCAAAATCAATACCTTAAAATTGTGCATATCCTTGGCATTCTAACCTTTATATATTTCTTACTACTTTCCCATCCTCATTTAGGTTATTTCTAAATACCGACTAGGTGTCTATCACATTTTTGTCCTTAGATATTAGAACAAGCTCTCAGGTATCATTCTTCTCTATCTGATCAAGTTATTATTCCATTGATCCAATCAATTTCTTGACTTCTCTTGCTTCGGTAAAGATTTTTCTTCAACTTTGTATAATAGAGACATATTTACATTCTCTTCTTTATTTTCTTGTCTTCTTCTAGTTTATACTCCAATATTTTTATCACCTATAACATGATTTTATGAATGATTATTTTGGACTAATGTAGATGGTGTTTTATTTCATTTATATCAACTTATTCCTTTATATCTTCATCTTCCTTTTCATATTCGTTGATATATTCTTCAGAATAATCAATTTATTGATCCCTGTTTGGATTTTATTTGATATCATCTACTTTAACATTTTCACATTCAAATTTTTTTAATGTTCTCATATTTTATAGTCTATATGCTTTTCTCATTTGAGATTAACTAAAAAAATACCTTCATCAGCCCTAGCTTCAAACTTACTCTAATATTCATCATATTTCTTTATACAACCCATACTTCCAAAAACTCTAAAATATTTGACTATTTATGGTCTGGAATTTCATAGTTCATAAGGAGTTTTTTTTTTATTAACTTTGATCAGCCCTATATTCATAATTTAGATTGTTGTAGTGATTTTCTATCTCTATAATTTTTCAAATACTTTGAATTTTTATAGAATGGTTGTAGCCATCTCTTGCACCATTTTATTTTTCCTTTCTACAATTTCATTCAATTACAGATTTCTTGTAGATGAATAACGTATTTTTATTCCATAGCATTCACAATATTATATGAATTCATTTGAAGGTAACTATCCTCATCATTCAGATCTTAAACACTCGATTCTCATATACATTTCAGTTTCAACCAGTGCTTTGAATGCCTTAAATATTTCAAATGGTTCATAATTTTATATTTAATAAGTAACACGTGTCGTTCTATAATAATCATCAATAAATAACATAAATTACCTCTCACCATACATGATTTGAGTTCATGTAGGCCCATAGATATAAATGTACACAAGTTCCAAAAAACATGTGGCTGAGTACTCCTTTTTCTTAAATGAGGCTCTTTTTTTATTTCCAAACTGAAATTGTTTATAAGCGGTATTTGATAGTTTAGTGATCTTTCATATATCTATAACATTATGTTGTAGAATAAATATTATGTTAGCATGCACACATGAAATGATTATGAAAAAAAATCAATGCAAAACCCAACACAATCATCCAATTACCTCAGATTGAGCAAGATGAAAAGAGGGAGAAAGCAATATACTTGTACTTGCCTATAAGTAGAAATATCCTCCTTTGATGCACTTAATTTTCTCCTTTGATTTGTTTGTTGAATGGAGTAAGGATGCTTCAAATATTGAAAAAATTTCAGGATCACCTACCTTTGATCAAATTCTTTATTGAGCTTTATTGAATTCTATGAAGATTTCTTAGATGGCTTGAAGATTGGGAAGTATTTACTTGGAAGTTTATAAGGTGCTTTCCATGGAGGGTGGAACCTCTATTTATAACTGGAGGAGGTAGAAATAAATGACTAATATATTTCCATGGTGGATTAGACCAATGGTTGAAATTAGATGAGAGAGGAGAATTTTCTAGATGTAGAAAATTCTTTATTTCAAGAGAACTCTCCATTGAATTAAAAATTCAATGGAGTAGTGTATTTTTTATTTGAATGTTGGAAAATGGGAGGAAATAGTGGAGAGGATTCTAGAATTATAAGTGTATAGATTTGGGGATTCATTTAGCTTGTATTAGGTGAGGTTAATTACAATTAGTGGGGTGATTAGATGGAGAGGCTGGGCATAAGACATGTATAGGGTAGGTGGTAGGTGGGTGAGTATTTTAAAATTTGTGGAAAATAGTTAACAAGGATTAGTTAGTGTAATAAGTAAAATATTAATAATGTATTAATATTTCTAAGGATGTAAATGGGGTTCTGGAATATGAAATAATTAAAGTATAGTTGTATATAATCTAATAATTAATTAAATTTATAATTAATTATTATAAGGTTAGTGGTGGGGATGAATGGCTATTATATGATAGGTGAATTATTTTCTAGATGACTATGTCAACATTTTACTTGTCTACATTTCACCCCTATTTGAAGTGTTATTGTGGAGAAATGACAGTTTAAAGAAAATAATACATGATAGGATAAATGGTGAGGTGATGCCCCCTTGAGGGGTTAGGTGGAGGAGGAATGAGTCGGGTAATCCCTCGAAAAGAGGAGATACTTAAGTTAGCAAATAAGTAGAGGAGAAGGTTGAGGATTTTAAAGAATGATGAAAGGATTAAAAGATGTGGATTTAGAGGATGAGGGTTAGAGGATAGAGAATTAGAAGGATTAGAAATTTATAGGAGAGGAAGGAGGTTTTTAGAAGAAGTAGAATAGTAGAGGAGAGGAGAAATGATTAGAAGAAGTAGAATATTAGAGTATAGGGGAAAGGTTTGGAAGAAGTAGAAGAGTAGAGAAGAGGAGAAAGGATTAGATGAAGTAGATATTAGGGAGGGGACAAGGTCTAGAAGAAGTGGAAAAGAGAGGAGAGAAGAAAGGATTGTGGAGATATTGGATTCCACAGTCAACAATGTATGGCAAGGGTGACGATTTATGATTTTGGACTCGAGCATGTCCTATTCAAGGGGTGAGGATTTTGGATATGTGGATTATAGGATATTTGATTTGATGATGTTAGATTTGATGATTTGAATTTGTTGGATTTGAGGATAAATATTGAGTTTGATGATCAGGTTCGACTTATGAGAAGATGCCCCAACAAAGGGGTGAGGATTTTTGATATTGGATAGGAGATCATAAGATTTAGATGTATTTGTTGATTTATTGATAGTGATTAAGTGGATGACAATGAATCAAAAAGAGTAGAACACTACCAGAAAGTGTCCATTATATCATCATTAGTTGTGATGTTTAATGTGGCAAAGAGAAAAACATTCCAAGCTATGAGGACCTTGGTAACTCAATTGTTAAATGCCCATGCCCTCATATCATCAAACATATTAATATAGAAATATGGTCCTCATAATATCAGACCTTATACAAAAGACAAAAGAGACCTCATATCATTGGTCATGTAGAAGAAAATAAAAAAAAGAGGCCTCATATCATTGACCATAATGAAAATGCAGAAAAACAGACAAACACACAAGAAAAACACACATATTACATTTGTGTATTATTTGGAATGTTTTGATTAAATTTTTTTTTTCAATTTTTTATGTTTTCTTGATTTTTTTGGAATTTTTATGATTCTTTTTTTTAATCTTTACGATTTCTTGATTTGTTTGTAATTTTTACGATTTTTTACGATTTTTTTATTTTTAGGTGATGGAGGGGAAAATATGATGAAAGTAAGAAGAAACGGGAGTACCAAAGGATACACAGGGAAAAAAAATGAGATCTCAGAAGGTTGTAGGGTATCGCAATGGGTATAAAAGGGTATCAGGATCCATGGGAGGGTCATTTTCACCACACAATTTAAAAATGAGAGCTAGAGAGAGGAGAATATGGCATATCAGAGGACTGTGGACCACCGTGTAGACACCATGAGAGAGTACCAACGACCAACATAGGTACAACAACCGGTAGGTCATTGAGATTTGATTTTGTGAATTATTTTTGTATGTTTTTGGGTATTTAGGAAGTTTTAATGTCAAAATCACCTCTTAGGCACACTTTTCAATGCGTATGGGCCTTAAAATAGTGCGTACATGATGAATAGTACCACATGTGGGTGATTTAGGTAATTGGAACATGAATTAGTGCATTTATGGGAGGGTAGAGATATGGTTTAGTACATTTATTTAAATTTGTCCCATATAATATAAAGTAGCGCATTTATTTGGTTGTAGGAGTGGTAGATAGAATTAACGCATTTAGTTTTTAACGCGTTTAGGAGTGGGTTGGGATATGTTGTATTTTTTATGATCAATTTTAGAGTGTTTAGTGTATATAGTAGTGCATTTAGTTTGTATAGATGGGGTTGGTTATAGTGGTACATTTAGAATAAAGTGGCGTGTATGGGTGAAGTGGCATGTTTAGAGAGTAGAGTAGCACGTCTAGTTGGGGTAGAAAGTGATTGTGTGAAAGAAAGGGGAAAGGAGAGAGAGTAGGATAAGGGGGAGTGGGAGGTGTGTGTGTGTGTGTGTGTGTGTTGGTATTTAGAAGTACATATTGACATGTGTGATGTGTGCAGATGGTGTTATTACCTGTCCAGGTGAGAAATTTCCAATTGAAAACTTTAGAGAATTTGCTAGGAGGGGTGAATATATAGGAAGAGGAGGAGGAATCTTCATTACATGTAGTAAGATTGCTCCACATAGTGAGGATGTTGGTGATGTGATCAGATTGGGGTTTTTTGACATCATTGGTTGAGTGATGGCACTCAGAGATGAGTACCTTTTGGCTACCAACAGGTGATATGACTATGATATTGGAGGACATATAGCATATTTATCAGCTGGTGATAGAGGGAGATCTTGAGGTGTGGCAGAGATCAAGACTGAGGAATATTTTGTGGTTGTTGATAGATGTGGAGGATGTCCCATTGGATGGTATGAAGATAGATGTCGAGGTATATTTTAGAGAGGGATTCATGGATCGAGTGTCATTAGTGATGTGTTCATTGATAAGGTGTGTATGTTTCCTAGATAGTGGAGGTCTGTGATTCAACATTGAATTGACAGGGGTGGTGCATGCAATGTGGTGGGAGGAGACTGTAATTGCATGGGATCCAGAAGTATTGGCTCGATTGTATCGTGATTTCCATAGAGTGGCATATGGTGGAGGGGGACTATTGGCATGGGGATTTTGTTATAGATATGGAATTATGACATAATTGTTGTAGGGAGGTTGGTTGGTGTCAGGGAGAAGCATAGAGTGGGGGAGCCTTATATTTATGGCTGACAAATTACTAGGGGGAGATAGGAGCATTTATAAGAGATGGATTAGTATCGTTGACATATCAACGAGTTAGAGGCAGGGGATATTACTTGGAGGCCATATCAGCACTATGAGGTGTGGGATGGATATCACATCTAGGGAGGCTTGAAACTTTTTATTATTTTGTTGGGGGTCATCCATACATACTAGAGTGGTACCAGTCGGAACGGGTACTATGGCAGTTGGGGATAGTGCAGGACATACCAGTAGGCCTTCGTATGTTTTCTCATACTACACATGAGATAGGTGTCTGGGGTGAAGTGAATCCAAAGGTAGTAGCCAAAGCCATTTTATATGAGGTGTAGGTGATTACATGGTTGATATTTCTAGCAGTAGAGGACCCATGTGTAGAACATGGGTATACGGAGTGGTGGGAAGAGATTAGAATCATATGGTTGATACGTCCTCGAGGTGGTATGAGTTTTGTTTGTGGCCAATGATAGGTATATAGGGGGTTTCCGTAGAGAAAGGAATTAGTGGTCCATTAACCATAGCCACATGGAAAAGAGGAAGAGGAGGAATATAGGGCACCACCTTTTATTAATTTTGGTGTTCCAATGTTACAGTAGCCAATGATGTAGTCTACAGTACAGAGACCAAAGACGCATGATATAGTTTTGATGGAGGTATATGATACTTCGGTGCCACTACAAATAGTGTTTCCATCATAGAAACATGTAGCATGGCTGTAAGGTGGGATTGGATCAGGAGTATGGGGGATAGATGGGTCAGGCGATGGAGGAGTTGATGGGTTAGGTGATAGAGGAGTACGAGGAGATGGAGGAGTAGGAGGATCAACTCCGGGAGGTGCCAAGTTATAGGCACATATTGATATATTAGAGAGGGAGGCACAAGAGCGAGTAGTGGAGATAGCTTTCCTAATGGAAAGGGATGAAATTTTTATGAGATATATACATGGATTTACAGTAGTGGTGAGGTAGAGGGATGTGGATATTGCACGACTGCAGGGAGAGTTAGCGTAGATAGAGCACGTGAAGGATCATGTAGTGTGGCATCTAGAAAGATATTGAGGAGATTAGAATACATATAGGGAGAGATATGGACCATTAGATGGAGGAGAATGAGGTAGTGGGATACAAAGTGGATCACATGCTAGAGGGGCAGTAGCAGCACGTAGAACCTTATGGAGATTAGGGCATATAGGGCCTCCTTGGAAATTGTATTTATAGCAGCATTATGCCTTGATGGCTGAGATTCGGTATTACAAGGACATTGTGATACATGAATGGCTTTATTATGTTTATTATGTATAATATGTATTTGAGAAAGGATCTGGACAAATATTAGGATGGATAGATGGTCGATCTATAACTTCTGGGAGCACAACTACTGTACGATAACTTCCTCCACCGGGGATGATACTAGAATTTCAACACCTTGATGAGTACCAGTATATCATATGATATGTATTTTTTATTGATGACCAGTATGGTCAGAGTTTTGATTTATGTACAGATGATCTATTATTGTGATGGCTAGGTCATATATTTGGTGTATATATGTATATGGATGGTTCATGATATATTATTACCATTTCTATGAGCTGATGACTTTTGTATTATGACATGTACATGTAGTGAGATATTGTATGATTATTATGATGGTCATTTGGATATATATGGATACTTAGTAGTTGGATGTATAGTGTATGCTATTTTTATGATGATGATTAGAATATATATGATGAGATGATGATATTTCCTTTGATGATTAACGATATTGGTTTTCTATGGTGTTGATAATGCTTAATGTTTTAGTGATTATGATGATGAGTTATTGATGTGATAATGGGATATTTTTTAGATTATTTGGTTCATGAGGGGCTTGATGAGAATATTGTCTTTATTGTGGATGATGTATAGATGTGATGATGTGTACTTAAAATGTTTATTTTTATTTATGCATATATGTGATGAAATTTTATTTTGTTGTGGTTAACCATAGTAATGATGATGTGGTTTGATGATGGATGGTATTAATTTGTAATAAATATTATTATATGATTGTTACAATGATGGTAAAATGTGAATGAGATCATAATGATTATTCATTGCTATCGTGATGGCATTTGATATATAGATGGTTTATTTGTGATATGATGTTTTAGATTGTTGGATCATGTTAGATGTTGGTATGACTAGTACTTATGATTTATGAGTTTGAGGATTTAGTATGGATTATGAAATATGGATGAGATAGTGACTATGTGTTAGATGTAGTTTAGGATTTAGGTCATGGATATGGATGGATGTATAATTTGTTTCCGTTACTAATGTAATATGTGGTATTTACAAACGAAATGGTTATCAAATGTTCTAGAATTTTGTACAAATATTTACAATATAAACATGACATTAATTAAGATAGGATAACAGAGAGAAAAGAAAGTGGCAAGGAGAAAATAACAAAAAAGTGTAAAATGGGGGGTTTTGAGAGAAATGAAGGCCTCGGGATATTATAAGGATTACATTTCTCGTCGTTTGAATTAGACTATTGAAATCTATTTCCTAGGTGTGATTTTGGACAATGCTACCTTAGTTGGGATCGGGATTGATGTTCTTAACCATGACAGATCCTATGCTTCCTAGAAAATATCATAATAAGTTTTGATTTGGATAGAGTGAATTGGGATGAAAGTTGTGAAGAGGGATGTAAGGGATGTGAGGATGAAGGGGTAGTTTTCCCCTAGTTTTCTTTATTAGTCCATCATAGAGTGCTACTATATCGAGGATCAGATTTACCATAGTCCCAGAAATCGGTTTTCACTGTGTACAATTATTTCATCAATTTAGTTAAATTTAAAGCAAGAAACTAACACCTAGAAATAACTTCCTAACCTTGATAAAAATGAGAAATGTGCACCATCATGATGAAGAAATAATAAAGTCCTAATCTCAACATTATAAATTTGAAATGATCAAAACATAATGTAAATTAATGAACTCTATTCTCCTTAATTGCCTAATTTAATATTAAAATGAACCTAAGTAGTCCAATGGAAATCAAATTATATTTACTTGCTTTGATCCTTCAATGGATGCTTGGGTGTGAGGCTTAGCTCTTCAAGAATGGAGGATGGAGGGCTCAAGCATGACAAAAGGCTATTAGTATGAAACTATGTGCTTTCTTTTATCTCTTGAGAGATCTAGGTGTGTGTGTAGAAGTAGAAATAAGGTTGTTTATATAGCCCAAAGGATAAAGGATTCAACACATCCTCATGAATGTGGGACTAATGGATATGTAGAGTTAGTTATGGATAACGGGGGTTTAGATGGGGTTGAGTTAACTTTAGGAGGGTTTAGTTTGTCATTTAGTGGCTCATGTGGATAAAGGGGGTGTAGTAATTAATCAAGTTGATTAATTAACACATGTGCAAACTTTTATAAGCTTTTAGATGGATTTTAGTGTGATTTGGACCATTAGGAGGGAATTAAACCAATTAAATAGTGATTTATTGATTTAATGAGAAGAGAGGCTAATTAATTAATAATAATTAATTAGACTAGATAGAAGGTGTTTATTAATGAAGGGTCATTAATTAGGGTATGTGTTGGATAGGTGACTTAATTAATTAGTGTAATGTAATCAATTAACAACAATGGAAGAGAAGATGAGTGATATTGACAATATGTTGTCAATTTGCAGGAAAGGAGACAATTAGAACAATTTAAGTATTTAAATTGCTCGGGCGTAATTATAGGTGTCTACATTCACCATGCTACTTTCCCAAGGAACCACTGAAGTGGTTTTCACCTTTTGATGGATTTTTTAAAATATAATGTGGAGTGTTAGGAACTTAAGCATAGAAGTGGAGAAGATGCATGATATTCATGCGCTCATCTGGCTCGTATCCATCTAGAGTAGTAAGCTTATAAGTACCTGAACTCAATTGAGCTATGACAACATATCGTCCGAACCAATTTGGTTTGAACTTTCCCTTATTTTCTCAATCAGCGTTAGTATTGCACTAATTTTCCTTGAGGACTAGGTCACCTATTTCAAACTTGTGATCCTTTACATGCTTTCTATAACAATAGAAAAGGAGGTTTTGGTAGGTTTTGAGGTGATCTAGGGATTGGAGGTGTTTCTCATTTAAGATCTCGAATTATTGAAGACGATGGAAATTGTAGTCTTCGTCATCAATGAGGTATTGGAGCGAAACTCGTAGGAATGGGATTTTGATCTCGAATGGAAAAATTACTTCAACGATAAAGACAAGAGATTATGGAATGGTGCCAGTGGGAGTGTAGATGGATGTGGGATAGTCCCACAAGGCATGATATATTTGTGTATGCCAATCACATCATGCTTGATTCAAAACTTTTCCAAGGATGCACTTTAATGTATTATTAGATGATGCTGACTGGCTATTTATGGATAATAGGGAGTAGAAAACTTGAGCTTGATATGAAATTGGTCATAAAGTTCATGGACATATTTATTTTTGAAGGATTTTCCATTGTTCGTGATGAGAGTGGATGGTATACCATAATGGAAAATGATATGATTAAGGATAAATTTTGATATATGTTTTTGAGTGACGTAGCTGAGCGGCATGGCTTTGACCCACTTAGGGAAGTATTCTGTTGCAGTGATAATGAATTTGTGACCATAAGAAGAAGTGGGATTTAATGTTCCCATGAAATTAAGACCTCAAGTGGAAAAGGGCGAAGGGTAGTGATAGGTTATAAGGTTTGGTATGGAGCGTGGATGAGGTCTACATGTTTTTGGAAAGGGATACATTTGTAGACATATTACCATGCATCGTTTTCCATTCTGGGATAGTAAAAAACCGGTACACATAAGATCTTAACTAGGGTGATACCATTGGTATGAGCACTACAAATTCCCATGTGAACTTCATAAAGTTTTGATTCAACCTTTTGGGAATTTACGCATCATTACAATGTTCCATCAAATCCTCTATGACACAAGGTATCTCCTAGGATAGTGAAATGGGATACATGTTGGATGAAGGATTTGTGATGACTATGAGGGAGATTTGGTGGGAGGGTATGATCATGGATATATGTGTAGATGTGATGGTACCAAAGGGAATTGGGACAAATAATGACACAAACCATCTCAGACTCAGGAATGTCGTAGAATAGGATCATGAGTTGCTTAACCAAGAATTATGAATTAGATGCAGTTGAGGGCATGTCTAGGAGGGAGGTGATGGTAGTTATAGCATCTCCTAAATTTTTGCTTGTATGAGGAACTTGTTGAAACTAAATATGTTGGAAATAAGCATTAAAACTGTCAACCATTCTTTTAAGGAATTATTTTATCTTTTGTGGAATATTCATCATTGACCTATTTAATGATTATTTGTGAATCACCAAAGCCATTTATATGTTTTATATTCCATTAAATGGCCATTATTAGACCATAAATGAGTGCTTCATTTTTAGCTATATTGTTGGTACAAGGGAAAGAAAGCCGAAAAGATTTAGGAATTAAGTCACCTTGAGGAGTGACAAATAAGAAACCTATGCTTGGGCCATGATGTGTGAAAGAGCCATCAAAATATAATTTCAACATATCTGACTCTATAATCATACATATAGATTCATTTGGGAACCAAGTGGTAAGTGGTGCACAATCAACAATTGGATCTTCTACCAACTGATCAACTAAAATTTATCCTTTGATAGCTTTCTGATTAACATATTCCATGTCAAGATCACTAAGAAGCATGGTCCATTTATCCATTCATCATTTCAAATCCAATTTAGAGAGTATATATTTGACTGCATCAACCTTGGTGATGAGCTTAACGGTGTTATTCAACATGTAATGTTGTATCTTTTAAGAGTTAAAGACTATGGTACAAAATTATTTCTCCATAGGATTGTAGTTGAGATCATATGCAATTAATGTTTGGATTAAATAATAGATGGCTTATTCCTTTCCATGGGTATCATGTTGTGCTAGGAGAGCTCTCAAGGTGTGTTGTCTAGCTAATATGTAGAGAAGAAGAGGCATTCCTAGTGTAGGAGGTTCAAAAACAGGAGGATGCATCGGATATTCCTTTAGTTTATCAAAATATGACTATAATTCCTTGTTCCAATGAAATTTTGTTCCCTTTTCAAGCAAATTATTGAATGGATGGAATTTATCTGCTAATTGTGAGATAAACATTTTAATGGCTTGAATCTTTCCCTGTAGGCTTCATAGTTATTTGAGATTCTTAGGTGGAGGAATTTCCACTACAACTTTGAATTTATCTAGATCAATTTCAATGCCATGTATGGAGATAATAAAGCTTAAGAGCTTGCCGGATGTGACACCATAAACACATTTATTGGGATTAAGACAAACTTTGTATTGTCAAAGTCATTCAACAATTTGGTGAAGAACCATAGGATGTTTCTCACAAGTTTTAGATTTTCCCATAATGTTTTTGACATAGTCTTCACCTATAACATGCATCATATCATGAAAAATGATAGTCATAGCATACTGGTAGGTGGTTTGAGAATTCTTGAGTCCGAAGGAAATGACTCGATATAAAAACATTCCCCAAGGTGTAGTAAATGTTGTCTATTCCTGATATTCTTCAAGAAATTTTGATCTAATTATAGCTGGAGAAATCATCCATGAGAGACAAAATCTTGTTCCTTAATGTATATTCAATGATCATATCGATGTTTAGGAGTGGGAAATCATATTTTGGGTAATCTTTATTGATGTCACAAAATTTGGTGCAGATATAAATGCCCCCAATTTTGTTTCCTACTAGGAGTATATTAGAGATTCATTCATAATAATCAATAGATCGGATGAAACAGACATCAAGAATCCTCTGTATTTCTTCCTTGAAAAGAAACATGACCTTTGGATGCATTTTTCAAATCTTTTGTTTGACCAGTTTAGCATCTTTACACACTACAAGATTATGGACCATGAGAGAAGGATCTTGATCAAACATATCCGCATAAGATCGTGCGAATAAGTCTAAAAATTCTTCTAGGAGTGTGGTAAAGGTGGTTTGTTCCACTATAGACAAATATGCCCCCAATTTAACAATGTTGGGTTCTTCTTCTGTGTTGATGTTTATGTCGATGGTTTCCTCAATTAGTAACGTAGAGCCATCTTACAACATTTCAGGAGCTAGGAGAAGTTGATCCATAACTAGATTGTGTTCAAGATTTGGGGATTCTTGGAAGAATTAAACAAGGAGATCTTCCTCATAAAGGTGACAAGACAATTTGGGATGAGGGATATTAGATTTGGATTGAGGGGAAGTGGGAAGCTCCTATTCACCAAAACAAGCATTAGCATTTAAACATATTTGAAAAGCATTTTTATGATCACCAGCTGGTATATTTTCGTGAGTTCCCATGAATTCCATAATTTATACATCATTTTGAAATAATTCAAGAGGTTCATGTTATGATAGTTGGTCCCATTAAATGAGTAGTGGGTAGGTGATGGCGATGTTGATAGAGAGAATAGCGGCATCGTGGAAACAATTTGTGGCAGTGAGGTCTTAATATAGGATATAGATGAAACTTATGTCAATATTGTCGATGGCCTCCTAAGATCTATCGGAAGTATCACTAAGATCATCGCGGGTAATTTCAATAGGTGAATAGTACACGAGGCCACAAAAATCAAGGTTGCGGATAACATCTGAGAGTTTAGGGATACCTTTTCCGGTGAGGTGTAGGTCTCATCGTGAATAACCCATATGAGCCATCATCCTTTTGGGAATCAGATATTAATTATTAGAGAAACAAGAGGGTATAGAGTTGTCAATAATCCACGTGGAATCATATGGTTCAATGTACTCATCAAAAAGACACCTAAAATGAATAAAAGTGGATGATTCAAACATGTAGGTTTTCCATTTATTTGGACAGATGTTGGGCCTTTTGAGCTATTTGCATAACAACTAAAGTTTTTCAATGCTGAAGGTTTGATAGTCTCCACACCCTATCATTTTTAGTTTAATATTCTCGACACCCTATGATGATGTGTTATGTGATGTGGATGAAAGACTATCCAAATATAAATATGAAGTGACGGGTGATGGTTGTGGTGAAGATTATGTAGGTTCAGTGATAGGGCAATAAGGTTCTTGATAACTCTATGCTTTCAATGCTTTACAATATTGGAAGGCCTGTGGGTTGTCATGGATAGTGAATTCTATACCAGCATTTTAAAATTGTATACATTGATGTAATTTGGATGGTACAACATACATCTCATTAATCCAGGGCTGACCAAGCAATAGGTTATGTGGGAACTGGATGTCGATAATGTGGACAAGGGTGGGAAACACAACAGGACCGAAGTTGATAATCAAATAGATGGTGCCAATAGACTTGTGCTCTGTATTGGCATATACTTTAATAGAAATAATATCTTGTTTAAGATCTAAGTTGTTATATCCCAATCGATGGATGAGATTTAGGGTACAAATATTAAGATCCAATCCATTACCAATTAGCACTCTTTTAATGCAAACATTGTCAATGTGGACTTTGATGTAGAGATGAATATTATGGGTAGGGTTGTGTGGTGACAAGTCTTGTTGGGTGAAGTTGAGTGGGAGTGTTGGATAATGATAGAGAAGTGAAACAAGGGCCTAAAACTTTGTAGGATCAATTTTGGTAGGTACACGTGTCTCTTAAAGGGCATGATATAGAATGTCCTTGTATACAGATGAAGTCTTGAGGAGGTCCATCATAGATATTTATGTGGGAGTCTTCTCGAGTTGGCTGATGATGTTGTATTTTGCTTACGGTGTTGGGTTGGAAGAGGACAGAGGAGATACTTGAACCACCACATAAACCTTCTAGTAATGACAACACACTGAGGGTTTTGTGAGGGTCCTTTTATTTTAATGGTGCCTACTTAATGGGGAGAATGGTGGATATGGCCAAAAAGTGACTTGTAAGGAGGGGGTACACAATGGAAATTGATGTGGTTGGAATGATGACTAGATGATTCAGGTTTACTTCTAGACTTCTAATGACTATGGTTAAAAGCATTGTTCTGACCATGATTAGTTAGGGGGTTTTGAAAGATCCCAAGTTTTTGATTTAGAGGAGACATGGATGCATTGTCCTCTATTTCAACTTCACCTCGTTCAATAAGATCTTGAACATTATTTTTTTACTTCATACACTGATGTGTGGCATGACCCTTACTTTTATGAAACTTAAAATATTAGTTTTCCTTGAACCACGAAGGTTTTGGTTAGGAATCATCAATGGGATGATTTTGAGGAAAAATGACCATATTAGTAGTAATTAATTTATCAAGGATTTCCTTGATAGACTCACCAAGGGGAGTGTATGTTCATCTCCTAGAATATTGAGTAGACCATGGTTTTCCTTTAGGGATGGATATGGAAGTTGTTGTATGGACATGCTAGATATTTTTGGTATTTGTTACTCTATCATTAACAATTTTTTTATTCTTATTAAAGTATTTAGGTTTTTCCAATGTAGAAGGTTGATATGATTGGTAATGATTATCACTAGAATATATCTTAATAACACATTTTTCAACAAGGTCCTTCTTAATTTACATTCCCTTCTCAATGATGTCATCAAACATGTTTGTGAAATGGACTTGTAGATGGAAGGATAATTCACGATTGAGGTTAGAGATAAAAATTGTAACTATTTTGTTTTCAGGTATGGGCCATGGAATGTGAATGGAAAGGGCTCGCCACCATTATAGGAATGATGAGAAGGTTTTACCATTGCATTGTTTAGTATTGAAAAATTCAATCATTGTGACATCATGCTCTACATTATAGGAAAAATGTTTTACAATTTTTTTTGATAAGTTAGTGAACGTTGCAACAGAGCCTTTGGGTAATTGGAGGAACCATTCTAAAGTGGGACCACCTAGACTTCTAGATAAGTGTCTTTGGAAATAGGAGTCATCATAAGCTACTTAGTGACACACCATATATAACTCCTTAATATGTTGACGGGGATCACCTTTTACCTTATGTTTTTTGAATTTGGGTGGTTCAAATTATGGTGAGAAAGGGACTTGTAAAATTTCACAGTCAAAAGGATAGGGACAAAGTTCCTCAAATTTATATCATCCTCCATGTCTGCCGAGTTGTAACCCTTGAAGTGTTTCCTTCATAGACTTCACTTCTTGCTCTAAGGTTTTTTCTAGAGGATTGGAAGGTGGTGGATTGAGAATGTTGGGATCCATGATCATTACATGGTTGTAGGCCTATTTGAGAGGCTAATTGAGCAATTTGGTTTCTCATTTGCTATAATTGGGATAATACGACTTCTTTGGATATGTTAGGGTGGTTCTATCTTCCGTTCCAAATGTTTATAACGTGATGGTGGTTCGGATTGTGATGGTATGCTGATGGTGATTCTTGGAAAATTTTATCATTTTCATCTTCGAGGAGACTTTGGAATTAGTCATGGGTGTAGTCAGAAGGAATTTTTGCCCCCATGTGATATAGCTGGAGTAAAAGGGGATTTTTATTTTTCTCAATGAAATGGCTAAGAATATCTTTTCTTCTTCCTTCTGTGAAGTAGTTACTTGATTCATCATCACTACTAGTGTTGACCATGGTATCCTCATCTTCTCCTCTAGGTTAATTCTCTTCAGCATTGGTGTTATAATATTTGTTGTTGAATATGTCATGTTCCATGTCATGATGATTGTTTTCTTCATCATTTCCAGATTGGGATTGAGTTATAATTCTCCTAGGAGCCATTATACTCTAATGTTAATGATATGTATTGATGATATGAATATGTTCATAATAAATGAAGGATGTAGGATGAAAAGAGAGTTACGATTCCTTTGTTAATCAAGTTATAATCTTAATAATCTACTCTTGCTTATAGGACATAAAGAAATTTGAGGGGGACGATAGAAGAAATATTTTCCTTGTTAGTAAAGGGCTTAGGATATGTCTTGTTATAAGGGCTTGGAAGAATGGGATAGATGATGAGGATATTTTTTCTATTAGTAAAATTTTGAATAATAATAATAGGTTAGTCGTGTCAAAAAGGGATCGTGAATAGGATGATTGAGAGTGTTTGAATAGGTGTGTATGAGGATATGATATTATGAAAATTTTTGTGATGAAATAAGTATGTGATTGGGATAAATTTGTAGAGTCTTATAAGCCTAGGTTAATGTCAAGTACTTGAAATGGTATGGATTACGTGGTTTAAGATGAAGGGTAATATTTGTGTGTAAGATGGAAGAGGGTGTTTATGTCATATTATTAATGAGATGGATTATTATTTAAAGGTTCTTTTGTGAAGGTTAAATAGTATGGGATGGATATTATGAAAAAAATTTAATAGGATGGAAACATTGGTTTTATTTTTAGGTTTTTGTGGTAATGTAGAAAGTGAAAATAAAGGTTTTTATGTAGTGATGGTGTATGTTTAAAGTTTATTATGACAAAATTTTGGTTTTATTATTTACAAAAGAATGTGTGTAATGGTAGGGGGATAATGTATGGTTAAAATTTATGTATTAGGTGAAAAAGAAGATTTAATTGCGGTAACTCTGATTAATAATACCTAATGAGGGGAATATGATCAAATGTCAATGATGTGTATTTTAAAAATTTAGGTTAAGTGATTCTGGTCAAAATGACATGAATGGTAGGTGTATGATTTAATTTCAGAGATTAGTGTGAGGGTTATTTACTAGCTTTGCCAAAACACTCAAACAAGTACAACCATGCAAGCACAATCCTAACTAGTCAGGTGGTATCGCAATCAAACTATATCTCACTTTATATACCACAAATCAACGTCGGTGCCACAAATTGGCTCTCCACCTATATTCTAATGTGTTATCGGCTAGTGAGTGATCTTGGGAAGTGTGGCCTCCTTGCACTATAGTTTGATATGCGTCCAAAAGGGATACATAATCTATGATAATGAGCTCTCTAGGGAAGTCCTCGATATACCTTGCAGTACGTGGGGCCCAATTCCATGTTGTGAGGATGTTATCTAAGGATTTTTTTAGGATGTGGAATCCCCTCACTTCACACCACTCTTAAAACAAACAATCACTTAGCCAATAATGAAAAACTCTCTAAGAATTTATATTGCCCGCTGGAACACGGGGTGTATCTACGTGCGTGGAGGTGAAGCCTACGGTCACAAGACCCCTAGGACTATGGTAAGTGTGTGGATGTCACTTCCACATCACGTTACCCCCTAACAAATGTAAAAAGGGGAGGGAAGAGTAATCACTTTCGATCCTCAGGATCATCCTAGGATGTGAGAGGAGAGCATACAATCTTTCACCTTGGGGTTTAAATAAGCAACACAAGAACTTAGAAAAGGACACAAAAAATAACGAAAATTAAAATTTATATGATAGGGGCCTTCGACAAGGGAACCTGTAAGACAAAAATATTAGTAGTTTTAATGAAAAATCCAATGTACTTGGACCATTCGAGCTACAATTTTTTTTTTAGTAATCTTAGTCCACTTAATATTCTGCATCCATAAATGTTAGGAATTATTATTATTATTTTGATCAAATGGAAAAAAAGTAGAGTTTCCCCTTGTTTCTGTTATTTGCCTATAAAAACAAAATTTTAGATTTAAGAAAAAGCTTCCAAGAACCAAAATGTGTTAGCTATTGATGAAAAAAAAGAAAAAATAGTTAATAATATATACATAGTATTACAATATAAACTCCCTATTTCAGCTAATAGACACGTTGTTGTATGAAAAATGCACCAAAATATATTCTGACATGAAAATATTGTAAAATAGATGTTAGTAAACTCAAATGCATTATTTCAGGAGTCAAACATGCTAAAATATGAATAAACACGCCAATAATCAGACAAATGCGTTGAATCCTGCACAAACAAAACATCAATATAAACATGCTAAAATAAGGATCAAACGCAGTAAAAATATGAGAAATTAACCAATATTTTTCCAGAAGCACTAAACATGTACAGACAGAGTATCAGTATTTAAATGCATTGTTATGTTGACAAACATGCTGAAATGTTTCCCAAATGCGTCACGGGTTTCCCAAAAGTGTTGAAAGGTATCACTGCACCCACATAGCTTAGTACTTCCTAACAATTCATTGATTTATGGTATACGTGTTTCTTCAAGGAACAAATGCATTGTTTCAAGACGTACGTGCTGAAATGACACAGTGTCATGAAAAATTCAAAATTTTGAGTTTAAATCTCACCAAAAAATTATGAAATTTTGATAGTTCATTTTTAGTGCTAAATTCTACTAATTTCAATCAAATTTGAGGGGGGCAAGCCCCATGGTGGGCATAAAATTGTAGAGGAAAAATTGTGTTATCATACGAACATGAAATGAACTATGAAACCCATAATATCTAACATAATAGTTCATCTACCTCAGATTGAGCAGAGATTAAAAAGGAGGAGAAAGTGATATACTTGTCCTTACCTACAAGTGAAATCCTCCTCCTTTGATGATTTTGAGTTACTCCTTGATTTTCTTGTTGGATGGTATGATAATGCTTCAGATATTTGGACCAATTTTAGTAGCACCTCCCCTTGATCAAATGATGAATTAATATTGATGGAACACTATGAATATTGCTTATATGTCTTGAGGATTGGGCATCATTTACTTGGAAATTTCTAAAGTGCTTGCCATGGAAGGTGGAAACTCTATTTATAGCAAGAGGAGGTAGAAATCAATGGCTAAGATATTTCCATGGTGGATTAGATCAATGCTTGAAATTGGATGATAGAGGATAATTTTCTAGATGTAGAAAATTCTAGATTTCAAGAGAACTCTTTATAGAATTAAAAATTCAATGGAATGGTGTATTTTTATTTGAATGTTTGAAAATGGGAGGGAAGAGTGGAGAGGCTTCTAGAATTATAAGCCTCTATATTTGGGTGTTCATTTAGTTTATATTAGGTGAGATTAATTACACTTACTGGGATGATTAGATGGAGAGGCTAGGCATATGATAGGTATAGGGTAGGTGGTACGTGGGTGAGTATTTTTATATTAGTGGAAAATAGTTAATGAGGATTAGTTAGTATAATAAGTAAAATATTAATAATGTATTAATATTTCTAAGGATGTAAATGGGGTTATGGAATATGAAAGAATTAAAGTATAGTTGTATATAATATAATAATTAATTAAACTTATAATTAATTATTATAAGGTTAGTGGTGGGGATGAATGTCTATTATATGATAGGTGAATTATTTTCTAGATGAATATGTCGACATTTTACATGTCTACACTTTTGGACTGATGTAGAGGGTGTTTTTATTTCATTTATCTCAACTTATTCCTTTATATATTAATCTTCCTTTTCATCTTCGTTGATATCTTCTTTAGAATAATCAATTTATTTAACCCGGTTTGTCTTGTGCTTGATATCATCTACTTTCACATTTCCACTTTCAACAATTTTGAATGTTCTCATATTTTAGAATCTTTAGGATTTTTTCTTTTGAGATTAACCAAAAAAATATATTCATCAGCCCTAGCTTCAAACTTACTCAAATCTTCATCATCTTTCTTTATATAACCCATACTTGCAAAAACTCTAAAATGTTTCACTATTTATGGTTTGGCATTCCATATTTCATAAGAAGTATTATTGTTATTAATTTTCATCTCCCCTATATTCAAAATGTAGATTTTTGCAGTGATTTCCTATCTCTATAATTTTTCAGATACTTTGGATTTGTTTAGAATAGTTTTGGCCATCTCTTGCAATGTTCTATTTTTCCTTTCTATAACTCCATTTTGTTATAGATTTATTGTAAATGAATAATATAATTTAATTTCATGAAATTAACAATATTCTATAAATTCATTTGAAGTGAATTATCATCATCAGTCAGATCTTAAACACTCGATTCTCAAATACATTTAATTTTCAACCAGTGGTTTGAATGCCTTAAATATTTCAAATGCTTTGGAATTTTATATTTAAAAAATAAATCATGTCATTCTATGATAATCATAAATAAATAACATAAAATACCTCTCACCTTACATGCTTTGAGTTCTTATAGGCCCATAGAGATCAATATACACAAGTTCCAATAGCCTGTGGTTGAGTACTCCTTTTTCTTCAATGAGGCTCTTATTTGATTTCCAAACTGAATTTGTTTATAGGTAGTATTTTCTAGTTTAGTGATCTTTCACATATCTCTTACAATATGTTTGGAACTAATATTCACTAGCTTATCAAAATTCATATGACCCATTCTCCTATACCATAACAAACTTTCATCAATTTTCCCTATTCGACACATTTCACCTTGAATATCACTAAGAATGTAGAGATTATTTGTAGTCTTAAATGCATCAAAAATAACATTTTCTATACTTTCCTTTCTGATTTCACAACCTCTAACATGAAATGTTACTCTGTATCCTCTATCACTCATTTGTATCACACTCAAAATATTATGATTTAGTCCTTCAACATTTAAGACTTTTTTACTTTTTGATTTTCTATTATTTAATCTAATGGTGCCTTTACCTAAAATTATAGTAGTCTCATTGTATCCAAACTTTAAACTACCTACATGTACCTTATTCAAATTTAAAAACTTACTTTTGTCTCCATTCATATGGCTTGAGCATACACTATCAATGTAGAACTTATTTTCCCCATTCTGTACTTAAAACATTATCTAAATAATCATGCATGTTTAATTATTTATCTCTTTATCATGTTTCACCTTCCAAACCTTTTTTGATCAACCGTACGATTGCTTATGGTTTCCTCATTCTTATACTATCTAGCAGACTCCACAAACCAACCTCTAAAAAAGTGATATCTATGCCCAATGTTGTTGTAGGGTAAGTGCACCAAGTTGGGGGGCCAAAAATTTGACAAAAATCTGAAAAAGATTGAAACAAGAATGTGTTATGTTTTCTTAGGCTCAGGAATTCATGAACCTAAAATCTGTACACACTATAACATTCTTATGTTAAAACATGTACACATTTCTATTCGTAGGAAAAAATGACACATTTTGGGATCTATGAAGTGTGGGAGGGCCTAAAGGAGCCATAGTTACTAAAATAAATGTTATTTCTTAAACTTTATATTTATTTTAGTAAATATAAAAAGTTAGGGTCACTTTGCAACTAATGGAAGTGCTCCTGTAGCTCTAATAGTTATAATGTAGAAGACAGTTTTTCAAAATCTAATCTAGTCAGTACTTACTCATTTTTAGAATTTAATAAATGTCGTAATACTTTCGGGCCATATATATTGTAGTCGGTCTTTATTTTATGAAAACATATAATTGTTTTGTAGGGATGTTGACCTTCTGGATTAGATTTTGGCCCTACCACTATTTGAATTATTACTAATTTTGAAATTTGGTCCATAATTCCCTTTAGTGACCACGAATCAACTCTATGATGTTTTTCTACTTCTTATGATTACTCCTTGGATGGGATTCCTATCCTATGGAAGAAATGAGGTGATTGTAATGTGCCTCCTCCTCATTACTTAGTGCTCAAGGTTTACGGTTTAGGGATAAGGGTTTAAGATATCGGATTTAGGGTTTATGGATAAGGTTTTAGCGTTTAGAATTTAGAGTTTAGAGTTTAGGTTTTTGGGCTTAGGATTCTGGGTTTAGGGTTTAGGGCTCATAGTTTATGGTTCAGGGTTTAGGTTTTATGGTTTAGGGATTAGGGTTTAGGGCTCAAGGTTGAGGGTTTAGGGTTTAGGGTTGAGGTTTTAGGGCTCAAGGTTTGGGGTTCAGGGTTCAAGGTTTAGTGTTTAGGGGTTAGGGTTGAGGGTTCAGGTTTGATGGTTTAGGGTTTAGGGTTTGAGCTTAAGGCTTAGGGTTTAGGGCTCAAGGTTTAGGGTTTAAGGCTTGGTTTTTTTTGTTAGGGTTTAGGGTTGAGGGTTGAGGGTTTATAGTTAATGGTTTAGGGCTCATGGTTTATACTTTAGGTTTTAAGATTTAGGGATAAGGGTTTATGGTTTAGAGCTCATGGTTTAAAGTTTTGGGTTTAGGGTTTAGGGTTGATAGCTCAGGGCTCATGGTTTAGGGTTTAGGGCTCTAGGTTTAATATTTAGGGTTAAGGGTTTAGGGTTTAGGGTTTATGGATTGGGGTTTAAGCTTTAAGGGTTATGGTTTAGGTTTTAGGTAACATTATTTAAAGTTTAGGGTTTATGGTTTAGGGGTTAGGGTTTAGGGGTTAGGGGTTAGGGTTCAGGGTTTAGGGCTCAAGGTTTAAGGCTCACAGTTTATGATTTAGCGTTTAGGCTCACCCATTCACTCACTATAATGTTTTATGTATTACCCATTCTTATTAGTATTGATTGAGAGTATTCAACTAAAAATGGTTCATCTACTTTATAGGGAGAACATTCAAAGGGAGTCATCATAATTTTATGTCTTTAATCTACTGATATTTTGAAGGAGGGAAATTAAAAATATCCAAGAAAATTTTGGTACAAATAAATGTTACCCAATACATATATCACATTTTTCCCATCCCATGGGAACTATTTCACTCACTGTAATGTTTGGTGTCTTACCCATTCTTATTTTTACTAACATATAGTTTTCAACTTAAAAGGGTTCATATGCTTCCTAGGAAAAACATTCAAAGAGAGTCATCACAATTTGATGTATTTCATCTTTTGATATTTTTAAGGAGGGAAATGCCAGATATCTAAGAAAAATTTGGTATAAAGAAATGTTTTTGACACTCTTTTGAATAATTATTTCAATTATAGGATATCGGGAACAAATGTTTCATTTGAATAACAAATCTTGATATGTCTAATGCTTATGTAAGATGGCAATTTGAGAGTATTTATGATATTCAAGTTTATTTTTCAAGATTAATTACTCCAATGTTTGAAAATTTTTCTCTAGATGCAACGACATTCTGATTCAAACACTCAATGATTCCTTAATGTCCAATCATACCACATACCCCAGTATTCATTGATGCTCTGATATAGGGAGACACCATTACTTGGCTTCCATTTATAATAATAGAGATATTTGTAATTTGTGTTATGACCTCTAAATTTATATGAATTTCAAGTTGTTTGGAAATCACATCACACCCTTCACTAGGCTTGATGACTACCCCAATATTTTTAAAGGAATTTTTAAAAGCATCCATGGGTTTATCATAGAAGGAATTATCAATGAATGGAAGGTCACTAAGTCGTAGGACACCTGACTCCGATTTAGAACTAAAAAAAATATTTACTAGGAAATTGATAACTCCTATGTGTTCTTACCCATTCCCAAGTTGTTATGATTATTTTGAACACTTCAATAAGTTTGGTCAAATTTACTATCCATTTCAGTAGCGAAAGAGCTGTCTCTTTCTCTAGAGGAGAGGATATTGTAGTCAATTTGGTTCTGATCTGACACCTCTGAGTTGGTATATTCTCTGTGTTTCTTCCATTTCCTTTGATATTAATTTTTGTGTTGTGATAGTTATTTTTTTCCAACTTCTAATGGGTCATCCTGGCTTGCATAATACTATACATGGAAATATGAGAAATGTGAAATTTGTTTCATAGTGTAAAGAAATTGATATTAAAGAGTGCAAGTATATGTGGGGAAAAACAAGTTTGGCAGAGATGTGTAATAAGAATTTCAAGGCACAAGGTAGATGTCATATCCATTTAGTTTCTTGTCCCACCTATCATAAACAAGGTAGTTGTATAAGCAGACTTACTCATGGTTCTAAGCACAATACTAGGAAATATGGTCCTAATATGTATATTCAAAAAGATGAACTCGCTGATGAGACCTACAAAAAATATATGAGGTTTAGGGGTTAGAGCGTATGGATCTTGATTTAGTTTTTGTGGTTTAGGGCTTAGTGTACATGGTTTAGGATTTAGGTTTCAAAGATCAAGGTGTAGGGTTTAAGGCTTGGAGTTTAGGGTTTAGGGTTTAGGGTATATAATTAAGGGTTTAAGGCTTAGGGTTCGAGGTTCATAGTTACGAGTTTAAAGTTTAGGGGTTAGATCTTAGGGATCTGGATTTAGGCTTTAGATTTTATGGCTAAGGGCTTAAAGTTTAAGGTTTAGGGTATAGATTTTAGGTCTTAAGGATTAGGGTGTAGGGTTTAATGCTAAGGGTTTAGGGTTTATGGATTATGGTTTATGGTTCATGGTTCAAGGTTTATGGATCAATGTTTTTGGTTCAGAGTAACGATTTTTAGTTTTAGGGGTTACAACTTAGGGCTCTAGATTTAGTGTTTAGGGTTTAGGGATTAGGGCTCAAGGTTTACGATTTAGGGTTCTCGATTTAGTGTTTAGGGTTGACAGTTTATTATTTTAGTTTCAGGGTTTAGGTTTTATAGTTTAGGGTTTAGGTATCAGGGTTAAGGTTTAGGTCACGTAGTTAATGGTTTAGGGTTTAGTGTTTAGGATTTAGGGCTTAGGGTTTAGGGTTTACGATTTAATGTTTAGGGTTTAGGGTTTAGGATTTAAGATTTAATTTTTAGGTTTTAGGGTTTAACATTTTGGGCTCCTTGTTCGTGGTTTAGGGTTTAGGGTATAGGGGTTAAGGATAATAGTTTAGGGATTTAGGATCATGGTTTAGGGTTTAGAGCTCACGGGTAAGGGCTGAATGTTTAAGGTTTAGGGTTTAGGGAATAGGGTTTAGGGCTATCATGGTTTAGGGTTTAGGGATTAGGGATCATGGTAAAGGGTTTAAGGTTTCGATTATAGAATTTAAACACTAAAATATTTAGGCTGAATGTTGAAATCCTAAAAATTACCTATGTACAGACCAAATTATACTATAAAAAACTATCTCCTGATACTATGACTCATGGAGCTTTGAGACTAGTTCTATAAGGTTCAGAGTGACCCTAATTTCTTATATTTAATAAAATAAATTTAAAGTATAAGAAATACTAAAATATAAACATTTAGTTTTGTAAATAGAGGCATGCCAAAACCACATATAATGTCCATACTCTAAATAATGCGTACATGTTATAGCGCGTACGTGTTATAATGCATACACATTTTACATTTTTCAATTTTTCCAATGCTATACCTCTAGGGTTGGATTCTGGTCTTGGATCCGCAAGCCTGAGGCATGGACCTACACAAACACAACAAACAACATGTGTTTTTGTAGGAAAATGCAAAAAATGCTGCTTCCTCCATGATAAATCAACATAAAATGATCGATTCGTTTTTTAAAAACATCATACCATGATGTAGAGCAGAGTTTCTTCTTTCTAAAATTATAATTTTTTAATTTTTTTGACTAATCTAAGGTTTCTATATTATTTATTTTCTAACTATGCCTTTTAATAGCTATTTTTTGAAGTTTAAACATGTCTATGTTTCGTCGTGTATCTTTTTTTTGGCTCAAACAAAATTTAAAAATAATATATACTAGCCCATTAATTAGCACTAATTCTATACATATTCACAAAATAAAATCCAATTTTTGATATTTTTTGAGGTAGTTAGGGGGGGCATGGTCGTAGCTCTGTTATGTTTTCAAAATTTAAAATTTTTGTACTAGAAAAAGTACAATAAACAAATACGTCACTAAACAAATATTAAAAAAAATCTATCCACAAACTAGATCCTCCTAGCTATCTTTCTACCAAAGGGTTTTCAAAAATTCTAAATGGTGCTCAAAAAATGGTGGGGGGCACGAAAGTCACTCTATTTTGTTTTTTAACAAAAAGAGGAGCACTTGTTGGTATTTTAGTTATTTGAGCCACTTAAACTTATCCGTTTTCAATAAAATTTAATATCTTAGAAACTAGAATCAAAATGCTATATGATTCATGTTTATACACACATCTTCCAATTTTGAGTGTAACTATTTCAAAAAACTCATACGAGTTAAAGTTTGTTAATTTTTCAGAAAAATGCATCCACTTAAGATCCCCATTTTATGCCCCCAAACTTGGTGCACTTACCCTATCACTTGGTCGGAATTCAATGTTTAATTTCGGATTTGAAGAGGTAGAAGATAGCGTGCATTTGAATTTGTCTCCCTTTTAAAACTTAGTTACATGTAGATATGTAATCTTTTGTCCTATGGATGCAAACTAATTGGGATGAAGCGTAATAGTGCACTAAAAGGAATTGTAGAAATGTGATATTATAATGCCCTCCTTGGAGGAAAAGATTTTCTTATATTATCCTTGTATATCCTTGTTGGAAGAGTGGAGAAACCCTACCTTGACAAACATGATAATCAAAAAATACCTATCCATCAATGCATGAAAATTTGAACTAGTGTATTTATGGAAACTCTGCTTCCATCATACATTCTTGTCGACTTCTGGAAGACTTTGAGTAGAAATCATTAAGTGCATCTACATAACTTTTTGATGTCTCAACACTTGTCATTTTTGGATATTCTCTAAGATCTTGCTTACCAGGATTATCATTGTATTCGAGCAGAGGGGAAAGTGTGGGCAGAAAAGTAGTGAGTGTAGCTATGGTAATGGCCTAGACGTATCTTGTGAGTAATACTGGAGAGAATTTTTGGTTTCTAATGCTTATTGAGACATATATACTAGTTGTTCATACCTACAATGAAACATAATAGGCTACTTTATTACAAAGTTCCTAGTTTCAGGTGTGATATTCTTCAAATGTTGTAGAGTCTAAGTACCATATGAACCACTAAATTATTGGTAGATGAAAAATATTACCATTTTTTTGTAGATGAAGCTGGTATGATTTTTATTTTTTTAATTACTTTTGATCAAAAGGCTTATAATTGTTGTATTCTCATTGTTGATGTATGAACACGGATAAATAAGCATGCTGATGTGAGGGCATTACTCATGACACATGTGATTATTTGATAAATTTAATCCAAATGGAGGAGCTTCGCAATATCTGATAACACATTGTTCACAGGAGGCAAGGAAGTAATTGGCAGAAAAGTGGACCTGTCCATAATGTATAGGAGATACGAGATGTGTGGAGATTGTTTGAATCAATTGGAACATAATGAGTTACAAAGCCATATATGCTAACTAAGTAACAATTTATTGGAGGATGGAGGATACACGAAGGTTTCAGGAAAATTGACTTCCTCTCACCAATCACTTACGGTGGGGTTGCATCATTTCTTTGGTGACATTTTTGTTAACTTTTGTTCTTTTATGTTTTGCGTAGTGTAGTTTTTTTGTGTGCAGTTTTATTTTGAATAAAATATGTTGAGCATTTTTTTTCCAATTTGGTACCTCCTGATGAAGAACACTATGAGGAGAAAAAACACTAAAGTAGCACTTAGTTCTTGGAAAAGGGTTTTTGGAAATCTGAGAAACCACTTAAGTGTATAGTTGAGACCTCCTGTCACCTCCATGTTCATGGTCAACCTACAGATTGAAAACCATAGGGGTTTGTGGTAATACGAGAAACCATCGAAGGTGTTAGTAGAGATATGTACTGTCACTTTCAGGTTTGTGGTAATCTTGTAAGGAAAAACAAAGGTGTGACCAAGACCATGAAGCCACAAAAATGGAATGCCACCGTAAAGGTGAGCAGGCTACACGGAGAGTGTAAAAACTTTTTACCATGTTTGAAATAGGGGGGGTTCACTATTTAAAAAAGATGATGATGATTTGGGGATACATTTGTAAAAACGATGTATTAAGGGGGAATGTTATCGTAGCATTAATACATTATTTTGTTTAATCAATCGGTTATACCGACCTGATAGTTTATGGAGTCAATTACTGGCTTGCATAACTATTTCACATGTACTTATTCATCCCCTCACCTTTATGTAATGTATTCAAACATGTTTTCACTCTCTTAATTCACCAACACTCTAGAATTTATAGATATCAAATACGATGTTTCTTACATCCTATGCAACACTTCTCTCTACTCATATCAATATCCAGATTGCAGTGTATATCAGATAATTCTTCTTATCTCATCTTCTTGCTTAGAGTTTCATATTTTACATATTAGTTTTCTTGTTTCATTATTGTATTGCAACATTTACACATTATTTATTTAAATAATTACTCTGTAATATAAATTTAATTCAAATTGAATTAAATCAATTTTTAAAAGGTATACATGGACACAAATCTAATATAAGTTTATTTCATAGTATTTTTAAAAATATTTTCTTAAAACACATGAGAAAATGGGGCATAGAATCGAGATTATTATGTTGTTTTGTAAAACATATATTTATTTATGCAATAGATAGTGCAATCCTTAGAATTAGATATCCAAGCCAAAGGATTGGTGGTTTCCAAACCAAATAAAATAAATTGTTCTCTTTTTTCTTAACTCGTTCCTATTATTTTCTCAATGAATAATAAATTTTACATAGTCAACACAGTCTCACATTATAACATGGAAACATTATCATTTGGAATTACCAATCCATAACATGCTCACATTATAACATACTCATGTTATGGATCAATCACATTATAACATAACCAAGACATACCATGAGGGTGTTACATTCAAAATGCCTATGTTTTTAGACCCTTTTTTTGTGCACGTGTTCATTTTACCTTTCCCTCTCATCTACAATATTTCAATGTATCATTTGAAATTCCTAATTGGGATTTATTCTTCACTTATTCCTCCTCTAAAAACAATATTTTCATCTACGAGATTGATTGGGAGTTCATGAGGACTCATCTTATGGGGGATGTCTAATCATATCTTCTTCTCTTCTTTATCTCTCTATTTCTAGGGGGATTCTTTATGTTCTTTTAGGGGCTTATCTAATGCGGGATATTTTCTCTATATTCCTCTTGTCTCTCTTTTGGGAGGGATTTTTTACTATGTACTTTCTCCTTTTCTCCACTTTATGAGATTATTATTTTAAGATGGGTAACTCATCAGACCTTGTTGTTGTGACCCAATTATTCTACCTACTTAAGCTACACTTCAAGGGGGGTGTTATTATAGGTTTTTAATTTCATTGTATGGTTTTTCCTACACATGTATTATCTTCCTTAGGTTTTCATCAGGATATATCGAAGTTACACTTATCCACTTCTCATAGTTATTCACCTCTTTATAAAATTAATTTCTAGGCATTCAATATACAAACAATATTTTGGCTCATGTTTGGTTCCTCAATCCTGCTACATTACTCTCTATGTGTATTCATACTTTATTATTGCTTGATAGTGGCCCACATTATCACTTTCCATTTCTCCTTATTATCATTCACAAAGTTCCACATCATCATCCTTCATTGCTAGACCAAACTGCCCAACAAGACCAAACCATTTACCTATATGGTCATAGGATTAACAATCGCATGTTGATCTACCCAATTATAAGTTTTCCAATTTGTACATATTTTACAGGCCAACATATCCACTATAGGTCATCCTTAGTTTGAATTACATCCATGGAACAATATATAATAAAATATGAGAAATTAATTTACTCACCTCTGTAACCATTAACAACATATTCCCATATGTCAAACTCAAGATCCGTTAGAAAGTTGTGCATCTTTCTACTCCAAAATATCTCCTAGTTGGTTCCATAAATAAAGATGGAGACTTATGTGAGGATACAACCCCTCTTGAAAGGTCCAAAGCATGTTCTGGAAATCAAGTCCTAACTAGTGATCAAACTTCCCAAATGGAACCTTGATCTTATAAATCCAATTGTCCAGAAAACAAGAATTTGTACTAAGGGAGTTAATACAAAATAATTATCACTTTATTCAAGTTATGAAATCTAGTTGGATCCATGGAGTATTAAGTCACACATCTAGGTACAAGATACTACATGAAGTTTGAGGCACTCCTTAAGTTATTTCCAATAATAGGTGATGTATGGATTGTTCTTGTCTGAGTTATGTTTTTGACCAAAGATATATGGTAATATTGGAAGTCAAGGTGACTATTTTTAGAGGGCAACATGATCAAGGCTTGGAATTTACTTCACTCCAGATAGTCATACACTAGGTAATTTCATAGAGGTCCTAGAAGTTTCATAGATTCATCTACAACCCACATGAAAATGGTCAGGAGGACGAAACAATTCAATGGGGTTGAACATGTATGAAACAGTCATATCCTTGAGCACAACACGGTTATAAAATTATAAATGAAGCATTTGTAGAATATTTCTATCTTGTAATAGCAATATACCCCCTAGATCAACTTCGAGACTTGCCAAAAAAGTAAGATATTGTTCATCTATCTATCTATATTTGGATAATGTTCTAATCGATCTTTTAATATTTTATATGTATGTTCAAATATGAATGTTAATGTTAATTAGTGATCTCAATATACATCATGTTTGTAACCCTAACTCAAACTTATATAAGTAAAAACCCTCACATTCAAAACTCATTTAGTTTTCAAATAAATCAATCGCATCCCTTGCACTTCTAATGGTTACATTTTCAAAAGATTTACTTAGCTTATTATTCTTAGGCAATACTTTTAGGATTGTTGAGCAAGAAATTATAAAAATAGTAACATATAAATATAGATATAAAATTAACTGTAAAATAACTCCATATATATTTTCGTATTTAAATATGGATATGAAATTAATAAAAATTAACTTTAAAAATGTCCCAAATATATTTTCTTATTTAAATATATAAATGAAATAAATTACAATTCCTTCAATAAAGGTAGAATTATAGTAAAAAAAATTAAGAATTTTTTGAATTTTATTGTAACATGATTCCCGTAGATGGGTTCCAAAATAAAAAAATTAATCATATCAAATTTCCAAAAAATATGCTCCCTATAATTTTGTTTTAGATATAATAAAATCCTAAACGTCTTCCATGTCCTTTAATGGTTACAACAAAGGCCATGATTCATCTAACAAGTAGTTGTCTTCTAAATTATAATCTATTTTAATTTTTTTTAGCGATTATGTAGTTCCCCACATCATTGAACTTGTTTATTTCTAAAGGGTCATCTATAAGAATGACAATTTTTACAATGTTATGATCCATTAAACTATCACCAAATGGAGTTAAAAGTCTTGAGATATAATTTGTGATTCCAAGAACCTTGATGTACACAAAAAATCATGCATTTGGGTACATTTCTAGGTCCTAATCACATACTTGTATTCATTTGATTCCTAAGAGAAAAAACTACTAATTGATCACTATCTTTGGCCTCTTTGGTTTTTTTATGGTTTCCTTATTGGCCTTACACACCCTATTTCCCAGTATGACTTTCAATACTTCTTCTTTTCTGAGTATGGACACATGCGCTCGTACACCCTTGTCACCTTGAGGTGTCCCCAACCTCTTTGTATATTTCTCACCTCAATTGGGCCTCTTCTATTTGTTGGTCATATTGTTTTGTTATGGGTAATCATTTTAGTAGTTAATTACAAAATTCAAATAAGGGAATCATATAAATACAATTCTATGTGACCATAATAAAGGACCAAACACTAAGAATCTACTACTATCACCAAAGGTTGAATCTAAAGGAATTTCAAGAGCATTAAAATATCCATCTAACTATTATTCTAGGGACAAGGGACTACATTCTTCTGCATAAAATTCATAGGAAGGGAAAATAATTTTGACATCCACACATATACTTACATTGCTACATTTATCTACCTGTTTGTTATCAAGTGTGTATTTCACAAGAGCCACCTAGGGCATGATTCTACATGTACATGTAGAACTGCATGGAGTGTGAAATGTTATATAATGCTCAGATAGTAACCTCACTCCGTTAGGTGACCGCAGGAGTTAGTCCAACTCCCTATATTCAACTTTTTCTTTTTAGGATTTGATGCGTTTTTTAGTTTTGTAGATTCTCTTTCTCCTTGTAGGTTACTGGTGAATTCTACGAGCATAGTGTGATATGCAGGTGATAAAAAACAAAGGGAAGAAAAATTGAAGAAAGACAGAAGAAATAATTTTCTGACCATTTTCATAGTCATGCGCACCCAACATAGGTCTACAACACCCAAGCGCCCCTGACCTGATCCTGGTGCTCCAATGTAGATTAGTCTGATAGTTTTGTAGTGTTCTGGGCTTGGTTAGGACATTCTTCCCTCCTGTTTCATTAGTTTTCCAGTTTGGTATATTTTTAAGATTATTGCGAAAAAAACTAAACATTCTTTCCCTTAACTTACACCTAGGGTTTCAATTTTATCTAGCTTATTTCTTAGGTAAAATCTATATTTCATTTCTTATTATATAGTTATGACTCTACAATTAGGATTTCACAAATATCTATATTTATTAAATAATTTTGTGAACCTATCAATTCAAACCCTACCTTTTGAGTATGTATTATTCTTCTCAAGTTATGGATCAAAATTCTTATCTTTATTTCGCCCTAACTAAGGTTTCTAGCATGGTTACTACTATCGCTGATTTTATGAAAGTTTATTACACCTAGGGATTATCCAACCATTAATGTAGTTATCAATTTCTACACTTGTCCTCCTAAAACTCATCCAATTTCTATCACACCACATATCACTTCTGCAAATCCTCCCACCACTTCTAAAGGGTATGATATCATTAAGAAACTTAAGATTACATCGGCGAAAATATATCTCTCCAACTTATTACACAATGTACCTAATTTTTTCCATACATTAGAGGTTTCCCTTCATTTTATATACATTTAAATAAATAATTCTTCAGTGGCCATAACACATATCATTTAGTCTCTCAAAAATATACAACATTCTATATCATTTATTGATGAACTATCACCATTTTTTGTAGACAATCCATGTGTACTTCTACTTATGACTACTATCATGGGCATCACTTTTATCAAGCGTGTCCTCATTGATAAAGGATCCACCATTAATCTATATGGTCACTCCCTTTTAATTAAAATTTTCATTACTAACAATCTCTTTGCTAAAAATTCCACTCTTATTTGTGGCTATGATTCCACTACTCACACATGTCTAGGCACCGTCACATTACCTTTACAAGTTGGCCCTAAGATTGTTCCTACAATATTATTCATTATTGATGCCTCATTTATGTTTAATCTCTTGTTGGGTAGACCCTAGATTTACACAATGCATTTTGTCCCATCTATTGTTCATTATTGTGTTAAATTCTTGCATGTTGGATATGAACATACCATTTATGTCGACCCTAATGCATTCAAATTCTACCACATATACCCTATTACCACTATTCCTATTCCTACATCATAGCCTATTCCATATAGAAATATTGGTACATATTATATTGGTCAATCTAGTGATTCAAAACCTCCTTCAACCACCACAAGCATTCCGTCTATTTCCACTCATACTACTACTATCATTTCACTCACTATGTTTTCTCAATTGAACATTGTCACTCCACTTATTAATAATCCTCTCACTCTTGCATCTGACTCACCTCCTAACAATATACTCAATATTGCTATCCAACACTGATGATTCTGATGATGAGGTTGATATTGTTGAACTCGCCAATGAAAATTTGTGTAATCTTAATTTTACTCTTATTGAGATAGATGATTCATAGTTTGATGATATTTTAATTGCTATTGCATTGGTGAATATCATATGAACAAACCCCCTACTTTTACTAATTTTATGGTGCTTTAGCAGGGGTCTATCCATACATTGGACGTCATACTACATATCTCATATTCTCATGAGGAGCCCGCATATGCGCTTGCTCTTTTCACATGCGCACTTTTCATGAATAGATCTTATTGGCATCACATTCCATTGGATCCTACTAGATCTCTAACAATGTTTTTACATATGACGGCTTGAATCTCCTTGGGTTTACACTCAATGATATCTTTCCTTCACCTCATCTCTATCATGGATATGTTTGTATTACTACTACTTATAGTCTTCACATTTTTCATATATTATTATTTGTTGTACATATTTCTTGCACTTCCCCACTTACTCTTAGGAAGTATTAGCTTGAATAAATTGGGGACACTTCAAATCTTGATCATATTGATATAATATTTCTTATGCCCTTCATTCATGTTTATTTTCAATGTCTCATTTCTTGTCTATTCACAAAATCTCACTTACTCGTAATCACATGGATGTCATCCGAAACCTTTTACTGATGAAAATTATGCAATGGGCATGTATAATTTATGTTGCATTGGCTCCTTATATGATCAAACTTATACAATTGCTTACCAAGTCTCACGTGCATCTCTATTTGGTTGTTTCCATCAAAATAATGATCTTTTAGATTATGTTACTTGATTCTTCTTCACCATCATACACTTGAGGGTCATCATGATTATTCTTACCCCCTTCTAACATTCTCGTGTATCACATATTTTTAATTTTTCAATCTACACTTCAAATGTCATCTTTTAGAATCATCTCATCCATCTTGATACACTTGTATCATCGCTACCCTATGATGCACTCTTTTGATATGGTTCACACTTGACAATTGAGGGAATAATACATCCATGGACCTCACACTACACACACAACATATTTCACACTTGATGCATCACAAAAATATTTCTAGCCCACATTCATCACAACACACTACCTGATAATGCACTCTAGTTCCACGGTTCATACTGGACTCCTAAGGGTCTAAATAGGAAAGGAACCTCACAACACTCACTCACTCTCTACACTCTACACTTTATCGATCATATCTTTCTAGCAAATAATTCATACCACTTCCCAATGATGCACTCTTGTTCTAAAATTAATTCTTGACTATTGAGAGGGTATTTATAAATGAACCTCATCTCATACATATTCATTCATAGTCACTTAGGGGGCACACTACTCTTATCATTAACTGTACATTTCATTCCATTCACATTCACATCATACTCCATATCTTGGTTGCACATTATTCTTTCTTTACTTAAAATCACATGTAAAATTTTCTTACTATGTTAGAAAAATACTTTGTATGTCGTTATCTTTACTATATACACATGTGTGTGCACTTTCATTATAGTTGTGAATGTAACATTTACACAGTTCATTATACATAACACAAATTCTTGACATTATACCTCTTCCTAGTCAAAAATTAGCTCCAGGGGGCATCTACTTTTGTATACATCACACATGTTATTGTTTCATTTTAGATTATTTCCTCTTCATATTAGAACATTAATATATCATATCATACATGCTTTGATATACATTTTATCTTTCTAACATGATAACAGGTGCTTCATGTGTAGTGTTTTTCTTATAGGAACTTTTTTCCACCATGGTTGTCTATTACTCTTTGCCGATCACTATTTTTCACTATTTTCCATTTTTTCCATTTTTTGTAGGATTTTCCATTTCTCTTGTGTGCACACTGTATGCTTTTGGCCTCTTTAGACCTGATTGTCTTACAAACTTGTGAGTGATGTCCCATTTTTTAAACCTAATTTTTGCAGTCCACATTGTCTTCTTGCTTGTTAGATTAATTTTTTTATTTTATATGCATATTTGTCTTGTTTGCACTAACAAATGTTCCCATCCAATTTTTTCATGTGTGCTTTGGTTTTTACCAAGCAAATTCCCTCCCCCAAAGGGAATCACTTTCAGATCAATGCATAATCCTCATTTGGGCCGCATTCTCCTAGTGACATCACATGCACCATAAACGAGGGGATCATACATTAGGTGAATCAGTCACCCCATACAATGGTTCATAGTCATAGTACAACACAGTTTAGTAAAGGATCAAAATAGTCTACAGTCTTAGAAATGACCCAAAATATGACTTGGGTCTTCAACACAACACAAATAGGATGTATGAGCATCAACTCTAAGATATGTTCAAGGATGGAAACATCCATTTTTTGGATTGAAAATATATTAGTGGGATTATAGAGGTCATTAGGTGATATTCAAGTGTGTTAGTTGAATTATAGGACTTTCAAATTTAAAATTACTCACTTCCCCTCCAAAAGTACAATTTGGAGTCTTAAAGGCCTATTTTGGCTTGTTGTAATATTTCAAACATTCTTGGAGATTGTTTGTAAACCATTAAAAGGATAAAAAGAGAAGTAAAAGAGTGTCTTAGGTTCCCTTTATGGATTAGAATTCATAACATGAGTTTAGAAGCCAATGAAATAGTCTTTAAATTAAGAAACTTAGTGATTAGGATAAACTCACTCATATGACCAAAGAAGATAAGGGCGTGAATTTAGTTAGAGTTGATGGAATGACTATATATTGTATAATGTAGCTAAAAATCCTTATTCCCATTCTAATGGAAATCAAGAAAGGATAATAACATTGTTTTTTGTATACATTGGTACTGTGTGAATGTGAGGAATACTTTATCCTTGTTGAATGAAAATAGAAATATTAAGCATGTTTATTATAAGGTTAAAATTATACTTGTGAAGGGTATTGTAGAAATGTTTGTGTGAAATGTCTTTATGTGTGTAGATTTCTACATGTTAGAGAAGACTGAGGAAATTTGATCAGTGTTAAGAAATGTATGTAGCATTTCATACATTGGTAGAAGGGTAAGGACAACATCCTTTTGCTTCAATCGCTCTGGTGAGAGTAATTCTTCATGTGGTAACTCTTATTTGATCAATATTTGTACTTAGTGGAGTTATTCTTCAACTTGGTTAAGAACACTTGAGGGAGTATACTTTGAGTTGATAAAGCTTGTGTTTGTGAGAAAGGATACTGCATGTGTTTTTAGAAGCTCTTAGAAGGGGGAGAATGTCTAATATGTTGTGTTTCCACTGTGCTAAGGGAAATTGAAAACCTGAACCTGCCTTCCTCGGTTGTTTTGATCCAAGTCTTCCTTATTTGACTGGAAAAGAGAAAGCAATAGTATTACTTTGAATCATGTTACATGTGGGATCATTAATAGAGTGTAGATTCCACTTGTAGGATTAAATCAAGTTATGCATACATGGTAGTCAACTATAAGCATCATCAAGCCTAATATTGTAACTATTCTTCTAATTGAGATAATAATCTATAGGTACCACAAAGCAAAGCTTGCAAGATCTCAAATTTTTGGATTTCTTCACCTTCACTGGTAAGGAATGAATCTTCCTAGAGTTGTAACAGATCTTCATATTAATTTTGAAAATTTAAGAAATGTTATAGAGAGAGTTATGATAGAAACAAGCCTATCACGTTGATTATTCACACAATTAGAATTTGACAAGGGAACAATTGCTAAAAAAACATATTCATGGAATTAAGCCCTAAAAATCAATACAAATGATGATGACAAGCTCTTAAATGCTATTAAATAAGAAATAGTGTATTCTACTAGTACCTGGGTTAGATATTCTTACTACTCCCCTTAGGTGACTGTATGTATACTTTCGAACCTAGATTAAGAAGTCCATTTTCAAAGGAACTATACTTTGTATTGTGAGTTGGATAGGGAAACTTTTAGGGAAGGATGATTATCCTAATGAGTGTTATAAGGTGTGTGTGTTATCCCTTAGAATCCCCCAAAAATTGAGATATGTATAACAATAAGTAGAGGCATGGCTAGTTAGTCCTTATAGGACATAAAGAGGTAATGAATGATTATAAAAAAGGTGTTATGAGTTTATACTTGTGATTTAGAACAAACTTTAGGGAAGATAAGAGGAGTCCAAAGAAGTACATATGACCTCCTGGGTAGCTTTAGGATTCTAAACCAATAGATGGTGCAAGGATTCATTGTCTTAAGGGACAAAGAGGTTAGACCAAGGCAGGGATAACCAACATTTAGTTGAGAATTTCTTATGATGTTATTCAGTAGTGAATATAATATACTTTTAAGTGTTTTAAAAGGGAACAAGGAAAGGGAGAAGAATATTATTGTTGAATCCTATAAGATGCTAGTTTGAAGGAGAAGAGTAATGTGAGGAAAAGAATGTAAAATGAACTAAGTGAGTGAGTTTCTGTGACCTTGAATGAGTGTTGAGATCTACTTAAATATTTTTTTGACTGAAGAAAAAAGGGAGGAGTTATTAAAGACATTGAAGGAGAAAAATTCCAAAAGTTGTAATATTGAAAAATAACCAATGAATATAAGAAGTGTAGAAAGGAGTGAAAGGTGAGTATCTTATGAAATATGATGCTTTTGATGATTGAGATGATAATGGTAGAGTTTTACAAACATAATATGATGACAATAAGACTATTGTAGGTGGGAAATTACTAGTTTGTTAATTATAACCATTATTCATACATTATTGATCATTCTAATGCAGAAGAAAGGTGAAGAACTTGTTTGAATCTTATTGGAAAAAGTTAGTATTTTCTTGAATGTATCTTAGACATCTGTATCATTTAGTATCAAAGCTTGGATTTTTTTCATTATTTAGTTCGAGATTGGATGAATGGTTATTGTTGGAGCTAACAATGTTTGGTGAGTGTGTATATAGTGAGTGTAAAAATGAATATGAGTGAAGGGAAAAGTGTGAAACCATTCATGGACCATGGTTATAGGATTCCATAATGGATGAAGAATTCACTATAAGAGAGATAAGAGGATAGGTTAAAGAAATTACATGAGAGGATAAGGTAACAAAAGAAGAAGAGAAGGATAGCCAAGATGATGGTAACAAGGAAAACATGCAGAGAAAGAGAGTTGAAGGCTATTTGGCCTTATGAATAAGAGTTGATAGATGGTGAAGAGGAATAAAAATAAGTAGTATAGATGGTTCAAGGATTGATAGAGCTAATGAGGTACAAGAATAGAGAACAAGAAAGGAGAGAGAGGAAAAGGAAATAGGAAAGGAGAAAGAAAAAAATAAATTTGGTTTTAGTAGGATATCATAGCATTAAAACAGGATATAGAGAAGTTGATGGTATTCATATATATATAGAGAGAGAAAAAAGACAAGATACAAGAATAGTGATGAGAAAGAAATCCAATTAAGTTGCTAGTGGAAAGGATTCAAAGAAATAAGTTGAAGATGAGGATAAGATGAGAAGAAAGAAGACTGAAACAAGTGGAAGAGAGAATGAGGGAGAAAGAAAAGGAAGCGATTCAAATGATGGTGCTAATAGAGAATAAGAGTGAAGAAGAAGAAGTAATAGAAACATTTCTAGCTTCTCTTTAGATGGACGAGCATGATGAGGACAATTGGTATGCAGAAATAGAGGAAGAAAAGTTCCAAGAGGAACAAAGTTAAGTGATGAAAAGAAAGGAAGAGCTTATAGTGGTAGTAGAGCCTTAAGATTTTTAATGTAACAATGTGTGCAACTATGTTTTCACAGGTATAAATACATTATACTGAGCTTTAGATAAAATATGAAATCAAGGGAAAAGTAAGTCAAGAACAAGAAGAGATAAACGAACAAGGAAGTGCATTTGTTTATAAGAGCTGGGAGTAATTGAAAGTACAAATATAAGCCTTGGAACATGGTTTATACAAATGCAATCATATGGAAAAGAGATGGAAATCAGTTCCAGGATAGAGAAAGAGTAGAAAAAGTAAGGGAAAGAAGAATATGTGATGATAGAATAAGAGGGTAAAGTTTATGAAATGAAATAACTCACTCATGAAGATGAAGAGAACTATGAAGACCATACAAAGCACAAGATAGAAGGAATACAAATAGAGGTAGGTAATGGTAAAGATCATATCAGAGAAAGGGTGAAGACACCAGAAATGAAGAAGGGTGGAATGCCAATCCTTTCCTACCCGTGGGGTATGATGAGCATCAACTCTAGGATATGTACAAGGATAGAAACATCCATGTTTTCCTTGAAATTATGTTAGTGAGGTTCTAGAGATAATTAGGTGATATTTAAGTGTGTTAGTTGGATTCTAGGCCTTTCAAATTTAAAAATATTGAATTTCCTTCTAAAAGTGCAATTTGGAATCTTGAAGGCCTAATTTGGCTTGTTGTAATATTTCAAAGCATGTTTGAAGCTTGTAAATGATGAAAAGGATGAAAATAGGTGTAAGAGAGTGTCTTAAGTTCCCTTTAGGGACTTAAAGTCATAACATGAGTCTAGAAGTCTAGGACTTGGTATTTATATTAAGAAACTTAATGTTAAGGCTAAAGTCACTCATATGATTAAAGAAGATAAGGGCGTGCATTCGGTTAGAGTTGATGGGATGACTATATATTGTAAAATGTAACTAAAAATCCGTATTCTCATTCGAATGGAAAATAAGGAAGAATATTCAAGGGAGGAGAATATCATTTTTTTGTGTATAATTTGGTATTGTGTGACTATGAGGAATACTTTATCATTGTTGAATGATAATATAAATATTAAGCATGCTTTTTGTAAGGTTAAAAGTTAACTTGTGAAGGGTATTGTAGCAGGGTTTGTGAGAAATGTCTTTGTGTGTGTAGATTTGTTCCTTTTAGACAGGAATGAGGAAAATTGATCAGTGTTAAGAAATTTGTGTAACATTTCATACATTGGTATAAGGGTAAGGACATCAACATTTTGTTTCAATAGCTCTGGTGAGAATAATTATTCATGTGGTAACTCTTGTTTGACTAATATTTGCAATTAGTCGAGGTATTATTGAATTTTTGTAAGAACACTTGAGGGAGTATACTGTGAGTTGAGAAAGCTTGTGTTTGTGAGAAAGGATGTTACATGTGTGTTTAGAAGATATCATAAGGAGAAGAATTTCCAATACTCTATGTTTACACTATGCTAATGGAAATTTATAACCTAAACTTTCCTATCTCAGTAGAATGGTAAGTGCAAGACTACCTTATTTGACTGTGAAAGACAAAGTGTTAGTATCACTTTGAAGCATGTTACATGTGGAATCATTGAAAAAGTGTAGAGTACATTGTGAGGATTAAATAAAATTATTCGTACATGGTAGTTGAGTACAAAAAACATCAATCTTAATATTGTAACCATTCTTCCAACTATGACAGTCATCTACAGGTACCACGAAGGAAAGCTAACAAGATATCAGGATTTTTTGTTTATTCACATTCACTATTAAGGATAAAATCCTCCTATCATTGTAGCAGATATTCACATAAATTTTGATTTTTTGAGAAAATTTGCAATGAGATTTATGGTAGAAACAAGCCTCCCAGGATGACTATGCACATAGTTAGGGTTTGGCAAGGGAACAATTGCTGAAAATACCTATGCATGGAATTAAGCCCTAGAAATTTGTAAAAATGATGATGAAATGGTATTAAAGCCTATTCAACAATAAATTTGGTATTCTACTAGTTCGAAGGGTAGATATTCTTACCATTCCCCTTAGGTGATAGTATGCATACTTGAGAACCTAATTTGAGAAGCTCATTTGCAAAGGAAGTCTAATTTGGACTGTGAATTAGATAGGGAAACTTATAGGGAAGGAGAAATATATTGAAGGGTGTTATAATGTGTGTTTATTATCCCTTGGAATCCCCCACAAAATGAGATTGGGCTGATAGTAAGTAGAGACATGGCTAGTTAGTCCTTATAGGCCATAAAGAGGAAATAAGTGATTACAAGAAAGGTGTTATGAGTTGAGAATTTCTATAAATCATGAGATGACAGTTGAACACACTGTCAGAAGAGAAAGAAGGAAGAATGAAGAAGGAGTTTGTATGACACACTTAGGGTATGATAAAAATAACTAAGAAGTCTATAATACCTCTTGGGTAAATTTAGAAGTCTAAACCCATACATGGTGTAAGGATTCATTTTCTTAAGGAATAAAGAGGTCAGTCTAAGGTAGGGATAAGTAACATTGAAGTGAGAAATTATTATGATGTTATTCAGTAGTGAATATAATTTATTTTGAAGTTTTTTAATAGGGAACAAGGTAAGGGAGAAGATAATTATTGTTGAAGCCTATATAAGATCCTAGTTTGAAGGAGAAGAGCAATGCAAGAAAAAGAAGGGCATATTGAACTAAGTGAGTGAGTCTTTATAACCTTAAACAAGTGTTGAGATCTTATTACACATGTTTTTTGACTGAAGAAACATGGGACGAATTTTAAAATACATTGAAGGTGAAAAATTCCAACAGTTGTACTCTTGATTAATAACCAATGAAGACAAGAATTGGAGAATGGAGTCAAAGGTGAGTGTCTTATGAAATGTGATGTTTTTGATGATTGCAATGAAAACAGTAGAGTGTTATAAAAAATTATGATGACAATAATACTATTATAGCTAGTAAATTTCCATTTTGCAAATTGTAAATGTTATCACCAAATTACAACACATGCCAAATGGCCTGAAATGTGGATGGGGATTTCAGTGTAATTTGTCTAACACTGGGTCATCTCTCAAGATGTGGGACTTGTGGGATTGATATAGCCCTCCAAAGAAGGTTAGTTCCTACTCCTAAACTACCTACCACAATATACTCCTAATGTAGGTAAGAAAACTAATCCTAATCTAACATTTCAAGGGACAAGGGTGATAGTGTGCATAAAATTAAAACCTACACTAAGAGTGGTGATACATTATAAAAGGAGGTTGTTAGCCAAGAATCAAACTACTTGAAATGGAGAGAGGTGCACGATGGAGAGTGTGAACAAAATGCACCACAAGCCAAAGATGAGGTTCACATAGAACACCACTTCAAAACCATTAAACACAGCGCCCAAAAAACTACAATAAACAATAGAATATGCATAATATACCTTGCAATGAAGAGATGTAAGTAGAGAAAAAAAAATATGTGAGGGATGGACAAAATTCATCAAAAAAGCATAGTTTATTACTCCATGAGTTTACACAATACAACATCAGTGGATAATAGGTAAGAAAATTCCATTACAAATATTGGGAAGGAGGCTTAAGCTCCACATTCAACCCTAGCAGAGAAAAAAGAGATAGGGGGTAGAAAGGAAGAATGACCAACTCCTTCCATAATGAGCCCAAGAATATAATTTATATATTTAAGGAGAGAGAGAAAGGGTAATCTCGAAATTACTTTTCCAACCACCTGCAAGTTGCAATAAATGAGGTGAAATGATGGAAATTAATTTGCAAAATATTCCTCATGTTATCCCATGACCTATAGTAGTGAAAGAATGATTTCCCATGCTTCTTTAATTACTTCCCCAACCACTTACCAACAACCAATCTGAAATAGGATCATTTTGTATAAAATTCACCATTAAATCTTCTTTAATCATTCAATTTATTAGGTTCTATGTATTGGGATTGGATCCATAATTCCAAAGAGACCAATTTTTTGTTATTCTATTAAGTGATGAAAAAGTTATGGCTATCTGAGCACATGCAGCTATTTTGGTTTGCACGGGATTTCTTCAACTCCAAGCAACTAGCAATTAATTCTTTAGTTGGAAAATTAAATTTAATAATTTTCTTTCTTTCTCCAATATTTTGCATATCTTCTCAATGATTTTGCATTAAATATGTTTGGGCCCACCATTGATTTTATTAACTACATGGGTAATGGTTTAATGTTTTAGGACATTGTACATTGGCCAACTTGGCTAGCACAACTGAGCTAGCTATCTCCTTACTCTCTTTGTGGGATCTTCTTTCTTTCTTGGGTGTCGAGTACTTGACACTAATGTGACGAGTCACATTCACACACCACCAACTTACTTTTCCACCTGGTGCATCAGTATTTTGCATTTTTTGGGGGGAATATTCTATATATGCCTTGACCCTTGACTGAATTAACTCGGTGTTGTGTATAAAGAAAACTTGGCGTATGAATCACCATTACCAAACTAATTTATGACTCGGGTTATAGACCACTGAATGAACGAGTCATTCCTTATACCTCCCAACTCCATGTTGTAATGCAACATCAGTCGATTGCCAACTCATGTTCAAACCTCCACATTACTCGGTGCCATGCATTGCTTTGTGTCATAGGGAAATGGCCCCCATGGAAAAATCAACCTAACATGGCATGGGCCAATTGGGCTACTTGAACCCACTTTTACCTCGCAATATCTCTCACCCACTAATCAACTTTCTCGAGATGTTGATAATGTCTCCTATCAAATTGCGACATGTCCTCAGTGATTTGCTCCATGTGGAGGTCCCGTGTAATTTTGGGACTCCAAAACTTTTTATTTTCATTAGAAATTGCACCATGTGGCAACATGGGTCTTGGCATCTCAATCTTATGACTCCTAACTCAGCTTTCCTCTGCATGACTCACTCCATGACTAGGCTCGGTGTTTATAATGGCTTTGATTTACTTGAAGGATCAGACTTGGCTAAGCCTTAATGATTTGACCCCGCCATAAACTTATTTGAGCTTGGCCACTGTGGTTTTTCCTCTCCGTTATAGTTTGGTTAGATATACCTAGTCACCCGGTCATTATTGCACCACTATGGATATTTCACCCTTTTCTTACACTGATGGCTTGACTCACTTGGGTTGCTTGGGAAATTGATTTCTTCTTCCTCTACACTAGTCTCCCTAAAGGTCGTTAACTAAGTCCCTTCACAATGATTCACCGAGATAATAAAAGTATCACCCTTTATGAGTGATAAGTTACAACTACGTTTGAATGGGATTCCTTCCCTACTTCAAAACTAAATTCAAATAGTTGGATCCAACATAACCAAGTACTTGGTCATGTGCTTGGAGACATTTCCAAGTTGCACTAGCTCACTAAATTAAACTAAAAGGTTGGTTTCTCCATTATATTGGGCCAAATTCAAAGTTAGCATGCCTTGATTTGGCCTCAGATGAAAACTTCAATGGTTGTATGACCAACTAACTTGACAAATCAATGTAAAGGGCTTAGTTGATGTCAAAGTAACTTAACCAAAATGATACGAGATTGATCCTTCATAGACAACTCATCCTTGAAATAGAGCTCTATTTTTAATGTAGATCGATCAAGAAGAAGCTCACTTACTCCACCCAAGACAACCAGCTTGATCATATGAGAAAATCAATGATAATTCAATGCAATAGATCGGTTCTCCTTTTGAGCTCAATGAGTAGTTTAAATAGCTGAGTTGTATCTTATTAGCTCTAACACCATTGCATGAGCTCACTACTTATCATAACTTGATGTATAATGAAGAAAACTCGGTCTGTCAGGGAATAAATCAGTTGGGCTCTAAGGATTCATTTATTACACAAAAATACAATATTTTATTCTTCTAATCCCCTCAGAGACTTTTGCACTTTACCAGTGTTAGGGAGCTAAGGATCAATGTTAGAGATTCCTTGAAGCCATAATGCTAGGTTTTTCCATTTAGTTGTATGTGGTCCCCTCTGTTCTATTTCCACAATGCAAGCTTTTCTTGTTGACCAATTTTAACTTGGTAGTGAAATTAGATAACAATTTGGTGACTCGTGGGGGCCAATTACCTACTAAATGGGGTATGACTAGCTTCATATAGTAATCCATTGGGCATGGAGTCTATATGGTTACCATGAGATAATCTGAAATCTAAAATTCTTGACCCTGGGACACTTGGAATGTCATTTCCTGCTTGCTTCTAGGACTCTCCTCTGTTTTTTGCACTCTCAAATTTCCTAAGAAATTCTTTGAAATTTGTTTTGTGAGAGTCAAAAATTGGTTTAAACATAAATTTCATCTTTCCCAATAACTACAATCCATGGAGCTGAATGATAGACACTGGTAACCACTGCCTCAACATTTGATTTCTTGCCAAGTGCCAATAACCGAGAGTGATTTACTTGACATCATGGAACTCTATTAAAGTTTGACTCTCATTCTTCTTTTGAAAGTTCCATTCCCGATATGTTTCCTTGACTCTTGTTAAGGGCTAGAGCTGATATAAATGGGTTTTTGGCTGATTGTTGACTGCTTACAGAGGCTTACTGTAGTTGTTCTCAAAGGGAATCATCAAAATATCCTCCATTTATTTTAGTTGCTCTACATTCGTTCTGATTCAAATTTCGTAATTGTTGCATGCAACTCTGAACTTCCTACTACAACAAATTTGGAGGGCACGATGCATTGCACTTCCTAGAGAAACATAAAAAATCTATGTACAAAGAAACATATCATAAATTCCTTAAGAAATACATGAAGAATGTGCAGAAGTACTTCTTTTTTTGAAAACAAACCTACTCCTACCCTATACTAACAAGAAAAATTGGAAACTAAACGAAACCAGACACGAGTGAAGAGAAGTAGCTTCCCTTTCTCACAATTAGAAACCATGTGGATGATTTGGAACTAAGTACAACTAAAAATATGAGTGAAATATTGGTTTTAAATTGAATCCTCACTCCCCCATTCATCAAGGTATCAATAAGAAATAAGATATATACCTCTTCTAGCTACTACTCACTTGGTTCCAATAGGTGTTGCTATTGATCCTTTACATGTTGCAGTTCATCCTCATGCTCAGAAATAAGCATGACTAGATTTGACTTCTCCCTTCACTCCAATGAAGCCAAGTACCTTTTTGGGCAAGATATGGTCCTTCAAATGTGCCCATTTCTCTGAAACTTAACCCCAAAGATGGAGTCTTCCTGTAGAAATTCTTGAAAAGGGGGACTGTCTACAACTTGATTTTCTTCTTCTTGCACATTTACAGAAAATGGATTTCCCATTTGGGTGAATGATATGGATGAGGTGGGAACATCTTCTTGCTTTTTTCCTTCTATGGAAATCAGACTCTTCTTCATTGTGCAACTCATTATTTTTTATTGCATCTTCTAATGAGGTTACTTGTTCATTACTACAATCAACTGCAACTTGTTGATTACATAGGAGTTCCTCCATTATTTCCCGAAGACCACATTGTTCATGAATAACTTCTTCCTCTAGCATCAAATTTGACAAATCAAAATCTCCAATCTGCTGCTCTAGAGGATTGTTTTGGGCATAAAGGTTTTCTTTAGAGTTCTCCTCCACCACATATTCATCAACTAAATTAGATATTTCAAATGAAAGCAATAAATTTTCAATGATGTTATCTTCATCAAGTATTCCTAAATATAATTTGGTTTCCTCCAATTGTTCCTCTTTAATGGTACTTGGAGATGGTTGTTCTTCCTCTTCTTGGTTTGATTTTGCATCTTGAATTGGATCGGCGTTCTTTTCAAATAGAGTGCCCACATGGAAACTTCATTTAGAGAAAATGGATTGTTGATCTTCATCAACTTGTTCTTGCTCTAAAAAAATGTCCTAAATCACCACTGATCCCTCATCTTTGGCTTCCTTTTTACACTTCACTATAAAGGGCATTTTTTTAACACCAAACCTAATAGCCCATTTTTTTAAATTCTTCATCATTTCTTCTTTGTTAAGCTCTTCTTCTTATTTCCCTTGGTTGGTTTTTTTATTATCTTCTTCCCAAGATGAACTTGGGACAACAAGACGAGGGTTAGGGTGGGTCATAATAGGTTTGGAAATTATTTGTGGTGGTGGGAGGGATGTAACTTCTTGTCTCTTTGGAGGGGATGGCTGCAGAAGAATTAAGGTGAGATGGGAGAATAGATGATGGAGAAGGCAATTCAACACTTGGGGAAGTAGGAAATGGGCTTAAATCATGAAAATGCAGAAATGATAAAGCTTGGGAAGGAGAAAAAGAAGAAAAAGGAGCTTGTGAATGACGTACCCATTGAAAAGATTGTCTTACAAATTGGTCGAATGATTCTATCTCCTTAGTCCACTATGCAATTTGGGGAAGAATTTCAACTATAAAATAAAGCTTTTGTTGTGGGCTATAATGTTTTCGAAAAGAGCCTTCCCATGGACAAGGCACCCTGCAACCAATTCTGAAAGCCTTCATCTATGTTGTAGCCCAAGATTGAACCATGAAATCCTCCATCCTTTGAATCTTCTCTAGAAAATAAGCATTCTCCACATAACTGTTGTCATCATATGCATACCCTTTCTCTTGAACAACTCCATAGCCAAACAGGTTTTTTCATTACTCATATGGGTAAGCATAGTGGTTTTGGATTTGATCAAAATGTTGATCTGGAGGAGTTTTGAAGCACATAGGAGCCTTATTGCATTGTTGCGAGTGTGAATTCCACTGTGGGAATGAAGCCATGATTTTAAAACTTCATATAAGGGAAGAAAATGTAAGATGTGGAAAGAAAAATGGATGAAAATGAATGGAAGAAATGTCTACAATTTTAGAGAATGGGTTGTTGACCATATGGAGTCACTAGATGTGTTTTCACATGATTCCAAAAGATAAAATTTTAATAGGAACACACCACTCTGCTAAAATAAAGTCTGCTCCAAAGATTGAGTTGCACCCCATCTAATGATCTTGACTTCAATGTAGTCCTACCGGGCATGACAGAACTATTATCACAAAATTACATCACCCACTGAATGCCCTAAAATGTGGACGGGGCATTCAGTTTAATTTTTGTAACATTGGGTCATCTCTCAAAAAGTGGGAATTTTGGGCTTGAGATTACCCTCCAGAGAAGGCTGCTTCCTGATCGTAAACTACCTGCCACAATCTACTCCTAATGTAGGTAAGTATACTATTCCTAATCTTACCTTCTAAGGGACCAAGGAGAGAGAGTTCATAAAAGTAAAACCTACACTAAGAGTGGTGATACATTAGAAAAGGAGGTTGTTAGCCAAAATCCAAACTTCCTAAAATGGAGAGAGGTGAGAAATGGAGAGGGTGAATAAAATGTACAACAAGTAAAATATGAGGTTTACACAGAACACCACTTCCAATCCATTAAACAGAGCTCCCACAAACCTGCAATAAACACTAGAATATGCATATCATACCTTGCAACGAAGAGAGGTAAGTAGAGACAAAAATAAATGTGAAGGATGGACACGATGCATCAAAAAAATATAGTTTACTTCTCCATGACTTTACACAGTACAACATCACTGGGAAATAGGAAAGAAAATTCCATTACAAATCTTGGGAAGGAGACCTAAGCTCCACATTTAACCCTAGCAGAGAAGAAAGAGAGAGGGTGAAGAATAGAACAATGACTAACTCCTTCCATAATGAACACAAGATTATAATTTATAGATTTGAGGAGAGAGAGAAAGGGTAATACCTAAATTTATTTTCCAACAACCTACAAGTTTCAATAAATGAGGTGAAATGAAGCAAATTGGCTTGCAAAAACTTCCTTGTGTTGTAACATGACCTACATCAGTGAAATAATGATTTCCCATGCTTCTTTAATGCATTCCCAACCAATTTATAATAACCAAACTAAAATGGGTTCGTTTTATTTGAAATTTACCATCAAATCTTCATCAATCCCTAAATTCATTGGTAGCTATGTGTTGGGCTTGATGCCACAATTCCAATGAGACCAATTTTTTGTGATTCCGTTAAGGGATGCAAAAGTTATGGCTATCTGAACACATGCAACTATTTTTGTTTACACAAGCTTACTTCAACTCCATGGGACTGATAATTAATTCTTTGGCTAGAAACTTCAATTTAATAATTTTCTCTCTTTCTCCAATTTTTTGCATATCTTCTTAATGATTTTTCATTAAATAAGTTTGTGCCCACCATTGATTTTATTATCTGCATGGGAAATGGTTTAATGTTTTAAAACATTGTACATTGGCCATCTTGGCTAGCATGGTTGAGCTGGCTATCTCCTTACTTTCCTCGCGGGATCTTCTTTCTGCCTTGGGCACTGAGAACTTGACAGTTTTGTGTCGAGTCACATTCAGACACTACCGAATTACTTTTCCACCTAGCGCAGCGAGATTTTGCATTTTTTTGTGGAATCTTCTATATATGCCTCGATCCCTGACCGACTTAACTCGGTGTTGTAATAAAACAAGCTTGGTGTATAAGTCACCCTGCCCAAACCACTTTGTGACTCAGGTTATGGACCGCCAACTAACTTGGTCATTCCTCATACCTTCCATCTCCACGTTTTAATACCACATCGGTCGATTGCTAACTCATGTTCAAACCTCCACATGACTCAGTGTCACACCCTGCTTTGCATCTCAATTATTCTCAGGGAAATGGTCCCCGCGGTAAATTGGATCTAACATGGCGCGAGGCAATTAGGCCACTTGAACCTGCTTCACCTGTGTGAGATCACTCACCCACCGATCAAATTTCTTGAGTCGTTGTCCATGTATCATATCGACTTGTGACGTATCCTTGGTGGTTTCCTGCACGTGGAGGCCTCGCGGAGTTTTGGGGCTTCCCCCCTTTTAAAATTCCTTTACAATTACGCCGAACGGCCACGTGGGTCTTATCGTCTCGAGATCACCACTCGCAACTTAAATTTCCTTTGCAGGAATCACTCCGTGACCAGGCTTGGTGTTTGCATTGGCTTTGATTTGCTCTATGGATTGGACTTGGCTAAGCCTTAACGATTCGACCCCGCCATAAAATAATTTGAGCTCGGACCCTGTGGTATTGCCTCGCCGTTATAGTTTGGTTAGATATACCTTGTAGACCGGTCAGTATTGCACCACTACGGATATTTCACCTTTTTCCTGCATCGATGGCTCGATTGGATTGAGCCGCTTGGCCAATCAATTTCTTCTTCCTCTGCACTCATCTACCTAAAGGCCATTGACTGAGTCCCTTACCAATGATTCTACGAGCTAAGAGAAGTCTCTTCCTTTATGAGTGATAAGTTACCTCTGCATCTCAACGGGAGTCTTTGCCTACCAGAAAACTTAATGTAAATAGTTGGATCCTACATAACAAGGTATTTGGCCATGTCCTTGGAGACGTGTCCAAGTTGCGTTGGATCACTGAATTAAACCAAGAGCTCAGTTTCTCCGTTATATCTAGCCACATTCCAGGCTAGATCACATTGATTCGGCCTCGGATGAAAAATTCTATTGTTGTATGAGTAGCTAACTCGGCGATTCAATGCAAAGGGCTCAATTGATGTCAAAGTAACTTACCCACAATGATACAAGATTAATCCTTCGTAGATAGCTTGACCTTGAAATAGAGCTTGGTTTTTAATGCAGATCGATCTGGAAGCAGCTCCTTTACTCCTCCCAAGACAACGAGCTTGATCATATGAGCAACTCAGTGATCAGTCAATGCAATAGTTTGGTTATCCTTTTGAGCTCGATGGGTAGTTTAAAGAGCTCGGGTATATCTTACTAGATCAAACACCATCGTATGAGATCATTTATTATCATAAATCAATGTATAATGAAGACAACTCAGTCCATCAGGGAATAATTTGGCTGGGCTCTAAGGATGCCTTTATTGGACCAAAATACAATATTTTATTCTTTTAATCCCCACGGAGACTTTTGCAATTCACCATTGCAAGGGAGCTAAGGATCAATGACAGAGACTCCCTGAAGCCATAATGCTAGGTTTTTCCATTCAATTGTATGTGGGCTCTTATGTTATATTGCCATAATGCAAGCTTACCCGTTGACCAATTTCACCAGAGTATTGAAATTGGATAATAGTAATCATTCTAGAAGCATTCTATATCCTCGTAATGCAAAAGAAAGGTGAAGAACTTGTTTGAATCTTATTGAAAAAATGAGTATTTGCTTGAATGTGTCTTAGAGTTGTGCATCAAAACGTTAGCGCCCAGACACAGACATGAGTGCTTAGGTGCCCTTGACCCTTCTTGAGTACCTATGATGAAGGGGAAGTGGCAACATTTTTCTCAAACCAACATGGTTCACAATAGTCTACACAACAATTTTATCAGTATAGGATCAGTCCTCTTGTAATCAACATGCATGATTTCTCCATTTTACTATTTGTGTTGGATCAAATTGGATCAGATTTGGAAAAAGGTGGATCACACCATATGTAATGGTGTATAAATTTTGGGAAGTAGTCAAAGGATGGAGAATGACACTAGACATTTCTCCTTAGAATTCTTCTTCTGTGGCGTGAGATCTCCCCAAAAAATCGCACTTGGCATGAGATCGCCCAAAAAACTCATTCTTGGTGTAAGATCACCCAAAAAAATTTATCTTCTACAACATCTTTAGGATGCTTGCTATCCTTCTTTATCATCACGGATCAGGTGCACGTGTTCCTTTTTACATTTTTACATACTTTTACAGAATTCCTAAAATATTTGGATCAAATTTTCTAGATACTCATATTTGACTACTCTTTTTCTCTTCTCTTTTACAGGTCTATCCTTATGGGAATGGAAAGTCACATCATCGAACACATAAAGTGACAAAGATAGTAGGTGCAATGCGACATATACACATACACTTTCACCTCTAGGTTTTATTCCCCTTCTCTAGCTTTCATGCTTCATATTATTAACTTCATGTTTTTTCTAGTCTCCTCTATAAACTTTCACAATCTATCTACATGGTTATCAGGTACACATATCCTATCTAATTTATGTTATCCAACATTCGATCAACATAAACTGGTGGAAAATGTAGACTTAAAAGTATGCACTTGGGTACATTTTCAGGTCCTAATCACATATTTGCATTCATATGATTCATAAGCAAGGAAAATACTAATTGGCAACTATATTTGGCCCCTTTGTTTTCTTTCCAGTTTCCTTCTTCTCCTTACACATCCTATTTTCTAGTATGAGTTTTGAAACTTCATCTTTTCTGAGTTTGGACACCAGTACCCAGGAGATCTCGTTCACTTTGGGTTCCCCTAACCTCTTTGTATATTTCTCACCTCTTTTGGGCCTTTTCTAGCCATTGGGCATCTTATTTTACTATGGGTCATCCTTTTAATGGTTAATTAATAAATTCAAACAAGGTAATCATATAAATACAATGTTATATGACCATAATAAAGGACCAAGCTCTAAACATCTACTACTATCACCTAAGGTTGTGTCCAAAGGCATTCCAAGAGCATCGAAGCATCCATATAGTTATCATTCAAGGGAAAACAAACTACATTTTTCTCCACACATTTCATAGGAGGGGAAGTTCATTTTGACATCCAAACATCAACTTACATTGCTACATTTAGCTACTTGCTCACTATCAAGTGCGTCTTGCACACGAGACAGCTATGGAATGATTCTACACACACATATGCAAAAATACATGGAGTTTGAAATGTAGTGTAGTGACCAAATCATAATATCACTCTGTTAGATGACCGTTAGGGTTAGTCCAAACCCCCATTTTCATCTTTCTCTTTTTAGCATTTGATGTTTTTTTGGATTTTACGAGTGCTCTTTCTCTTTACAGGTTACAAGTGAATTATACAGGGAATAGTGCAACACACTAGTGATCGACAACGAAAGGTAGCGACATTAAAATGACACATAAGAAATCATTTTCTGTCCATTTTCATAGTCATGGGATCCCAACAAAGGTCTATAGTTCCCACTCACCCGGTTTGACATATTTTGATAGTTTTACAATTTACTAGGCTTGGTTGTGACATTATGTCCTCTTGTTTCATCAGTTTTCCATCTTGATATATCTTTGGGATTATTGTGAAAGAAAACTAAGAATTATTTATCTTATCTTCCACATAGGGTTTCAATTTTATCTAGCTTATTGCTTAGGTAAACATTTCATTTCATTACTTATTATTTCATTGTGACTCTACAATTAGGGTTTTACAAATTCCTATATTTGTTAAATAACATGATAATTGGTGCATTTGGACTCGATGTAATCTTCCTTTGTAAATATGAACTTGAAGCTGCCAACCTCTAAGCTAATGTTTTGAAGAAATTAAGGCATCATGTCATCAACATTCAAATTTCTCACCGATGTCCATAGTGCTATTTTAAAATGTTTTTTTGTAATGTTGGAAGAAATATTTCACATTTTATCTGAGATTTTTTTTTTTTATCTTGACTCCACCAAGCTTTTTAAAATTCTTTTATGAAGAATCATTCTTGTTGAAGGTGTTTGCAAAAACACCGTTTATATCGAATATTATCAATTTCATGTTCCATTTATTCTTATCTTTAAGTGAAGAAAAAAGAATTTTTTTAGGGTAGTAAATTAATCCAAAATAAAAAACATGTCCCTTTTTTATAATTTTATATCAAAAATCAAATGGTTGTGAGTGGGGAATTATCTCAAAAATCAAAGGGTGTTCCTCATTTCTTATTCTGCTAGGAATTTTCTCCTACAATTTTTTTTGAATTGAATGTAATGTTTTAGGGTGAAAAATATTTACAAACTGTATTGTAGTTATTTCATTTCATATAGATGTGGTATACAACTTTTATTTTGGAAGCAAAAAATAGTATTCAAGAATGCTCAAAGTTAATTTAGGAGTAGATATTTGATTAATAAAAATTTCACAATTTTTTGTTAGGATAAAAATATTCAGATAATTCGCACACATAACTTATACATTCATACTCTCAACCTATAATAAGTGAAAATATAAATACTCCCAACTTATATTTGTACAATCTCAACATACAAAATAGTTAAGTATTACCTTCATAATAACATAAGAATGTATCTTATTTACAATGTTAAATGGTAACATCGTAATAACATTTTGAAATGATAAAGATTTATTTAGCATTTTCTTGATCCAAATGTTTGATGCCCTCTATGAAATTCAATCACTAAGAAACTATTAGTGATAAGTTTTTGTACAAAATGGTTATCAACAACATATCTTTTGAATAATTTTCTCCTCTTATTTTAATCCCTACCATAAAATTTGTAGGAGGATTTCCCTTTACACATAATGTAATACACAATGTGTCTTTATAACTGAAGGAAATATTTTTTCTACTCTAAACCTTATATATATATATATATGTATATATATATATATATATATATATATATATATATATATATATATATATATATATTTGTAATTCCATCGACTCTATTGCAATTTTCCTTTCCCCAAGTAAGTATTGTATTACATTCAGTCAATAAATTTTTTGAAGCCCTTTGCTAACTTTTCAACATCAGTACAAGATAGATTATCGAATGAGAATCCGAATTCAAAATTTAGTGATAATAATTTAATAAAATATTTCAATCCACCTCATAGTTTGATAGTTTCCTTGCCAAGTTTGAATGCAATCTCCCCAGAGTATGTTTAGTTTTTCTCATATAATAAGCCCTCCAAATATAAAATAAGTAGATAATATATATATGGCTAACTGCAGGGAAGTAAATAAATTTTATTTTAATCATCTACATATCAATTCTAAATAATTGAAATAAAAAACATTGTATCTTACAACTACCACTTACTGATTGAGATTTTTTCTTGTATTGCATCAACCTTACCCGCTACTGGATCTATCGATGCACGATCTATTTCAAATAAACACTAATCAATTCATAATCTATTTATTGTTATGGAAAAAGAAATAATAATTGAAAATTCATAGTGGTCTATGTGATAATATGGTGAGTTACATAACAACACTTTAGGAGACTACAATTCACCAACTAAGCTTGGGCTTTGCTTACATCACCCTGCCATTGGTTTTTTTATGTAAGACATATTTTAAATAAACATTAATCAATTCATAATTCATTTCATGCTATGAAAAATTAAATCTTAATTGAAAAGGCATAGTAGTCTCCGTGGTAATACGGTAAGTACAATATCAGTTGTTCTCTATCTTTTGAATGAACTTCAACAGTCGCTAGGATTGAATTATATTCTTTGAACCACCCTTTGGTGCCCAATGGTTATAAACTATTTATGTGGATTAGCGACTGCTAGGATATACAATAAATTGTTGAACTACACTTTGTTGGGAAACCTTTAATGAGGCTAGCTAAGTGTTGCTATACATACCTATGAGTAGGATCAAAGCTTATGTAGTTCTGTTTATGATGATGTTGAAGCCAAAACAATTTTAATTCAATGTAAGTAGTCAGTATGTAGTAGAGAATCAATGATCATTATTGAAATTATTAGCGAGATGTTTTTGAAAATATGGTCATTTATTCTAACCACTACTATATCGAGTTTGGATGCACAAAGACCACTAAGCTCTATGGTTATTTTTAAATCATTAGTGTAGCTTATAAATGGGTTTCCTTAAACTTTATCTTCTACCATATGCTAAGAATTGAAACTAATTTCTATTAGTTATGAAATAGAAACTACAAACTATGGATCTTTAGATGCCACAATGAACATTTGAAATAGGTTAATTGATTATTCCTCATTTGAAAATAGTTTGTGTTCTAGATTCAGATGGTATCATTTCCTATAAATTGATGGTCCTTAAAAATGGTTTTGTTCAAAAATACACATGGCTAACATACTAGGTTATTACTTTCTTATTCGTATTGAATACCCTTGCACCCTCCATGATTACTTTCTCTATTTTTTTGTCATCTACATAAAAATTTAATTTTTTAAAAATTTGTGTTCCGTATTAGTGGTTTTTTAATAAATGCAAACAAATAACATACCATGATTTGATTTTTTATTCATGCCAAATGTGCTTGTGTTCTCCACATCTGTCATCAGAATTGTAAAAAAGATTATTATTTAATAAATGAAAACCATGGAAATTGAAAACAAGGATCAATAAACATATTTATGAAATGATTGAATGTTAATCACCATGTTGAAAAGGTTATGTAGCATAAAGTTGAAAGGGTTTTACATTAGATCCTTCCTTATTTTAAAGCTTATTTGAGCTCACTGTAACTTAGTTGTTTGGTTACTGTACAAATGAAAATTGAGACGTAACCAAAGATCACACTCGACCTCCTGAGGTCATGCCAGGACAACCAATGTGGAAGATGTGGAAGGTTTCGAGTAGTGAAATGTGATATGTAAACAAAAATGTGTGGAAACAAGATGACCAAATTATCAAGGAAAAACAATTTCCTTGACTTGCAATATCAGGATCTTCTCGTCAAGGGAAAGGAAGGCCCTTCTAACCTGAATGGGTTTAATGGATGGGTCAGAAAGAATATCCACATGAAGATTCCAATAAATATCAATCTCTGTGGAAATACTTTCCAATGTTTATGGGATACGTGGAAAACCAATGGGTTCCTCGAAATGATTTCTAGATAGGGTCATGGAATGGAATAGGGTGGTTAGACGGTTTAGTCTAGAATTAAAAATCTCTCTAAGTGTCTTGGTTTAGGATGTTTAGTTGTTTGAAAATGTATGGTACGTGTGGGGATGATCTAAACACTTGTGAGCATAATCCGATATCTAAGTCTATTTGGACTTCAAGTCCATTTGGTTGTGGAACCCTAGGATAAAAATTGTAAACTCTTTCCAGTTTTGTTCTGGTGATGGTCATGTGTACATTTGTGCGGTTTTAATCTAATAAAATCAAATAATGATATAATATAAATAAACACATACTAAACTATGTTTTTGTATTTTTTAATATAAAGGAAATGAAACGATAAAAAGAAAATAATCTAATTAAAAAATATATTTTTGTGATTTTCTGAATTTAAATGAAGAATTGAAAGCTTCTAATTTAATTAATAAATCATAAAAAAAGATAACTACTGGATGTAGTTGTTTACCTGTGTAGAACAAATCTATTCTATTCTAAAAAATTAAAGCTTCTCTTAATTATGGATATGAATTAAATCCTCTACTCTACCTCAGAGGTACGAGAAGAAATCAGAGCTTCTAAGAAGCTTTTCTTCCCCTACAACTTTCCCAACAAAAGTAAAGAAATATTTTATGGAGGATCTTCTAAATGAAATAATGTTTCAATTTATTTCTAAATTAACACAGAAGCTTTCTTCCAGAATCACCTCTCTGTAGATATACAGAGATAGGAAAAGGAATTTATCTATCCTATGAAATCTTTGTTAAAGGAAATGATCTATTATATCTATTGAATGATTACAATAATGAAGAATGGAAATTCCTTTTCTACTGTAGTGAATAATGTCCATACAAATTTCACAAAGAAAGAAATAAAGAAATGATGAAACCTGATTACAACCCCAACCTGGTAATTACAGTGATGTGGCAATCTAGTTTTGGTGTGCTTTTATGTCCCCTCAATATTATTTTCTGACCTTCCGTGTCCATGTGAGTCCAAGGAGCTGGGAATGTAGATGAAGTGAGAAGATGGTGATAAACAAAGTAATGGCTTACTGGGCAATCTAGTGGCAATGCAAGAAGAGGAAGAACAATGCAAGTGAATAGAGCTTGATTGTGTAATATCTAGTAGGATTATAGTAGCATAACATAGAAATACATGAAAAAATTCTTTGGCCATTTTTTTCAGAAGAAGCAATGGTTTTATAGAAGGTTACCTGAGAAATGGTCTAACCATTGGGAAACAATGGAGTGCCATATAATAGCATAAAGGGGGAGTTAAACATTGAATCAAGAATCAAAAGTGGAAGAGGAAGTGAATCAATCAAGCCTGAAATTAGATAAATTGATTCAAAAACATGTGCTAAAAGTGAATTGGATTCAGGTAACACGCGTCTAATTCACGCAGAAAGAGATATGCAAAATTCACATGAAACCGTTGCCCTGCGTATGGTGGTGGTTACACAACTACCACCCAGTTAGGGCGGCAGTTACACAACTGCTGCCCAAGTAGGCTGGCAGTTCTATAATTAGAGGCTAAAAACTATGGAAAAACATGGCAAAAAGCTAAGGAAAAGCATGCTATGAATATGTAAGGTAAACTAGGCTACACATATAAACTGCGAAGAGGTTAAGGAGCTCCAACACCTTTGGAATAGAATTGAATCATCATTAGGGGACAATGGCAGTTACAATGCAACCGCTGCCCAAGTAGAGCTGTGAGTTGTGTAATCTAGAAGCTAGGATTACTAGTGGCAAAAACATTCCCCCCCTTAGTGGCAAGAAATACTATGGAAAAGCATGCCATGACTTATGGCCAAGGTAAACTAGGCTTCACACATATAGCAACTGGTTTTATGAAGAAGGTTACCTGAGAAATGCTCCAACACCTTTGGAATAGAATGGAGTGCCATATCATAACATAAAGGGGGACTTTTTGAACATTGGTATTTATTCCCCCCCACATTGAATCTGACAATGTATCAACATGAAAATTTGAAGGAGCATACATAGTGAACCCCCTCAAGCCTAGAAGTAGATAAATTTATTCACATGAAGATGTGCATAAAACGTGAATTGGAGTCAGAGTAACATGCATCTAATTCACGCAGAAATGAGGGATGTTAACTGAAACTATCACACTGAAACCACGTGCCCATATGCGTATGATGGTGGTTATCCACAATCTACCACTACCTAGAGTTAGATGAAAGTAAAACTCAAGTGCAGATAGATATGATATCGACAACCGAAACACTAAAACAAGTACGGCTATCAGGGGACTCAGTAGCAATCTATGTGGGGATAGAAGTATACCTGCACCAATGGTCCAACCATGGAAAAAGCATATACACTCAAAAATCAAAGTTAAAAGCAATGCCATATACTATATATAGCCAAAACTAGGCTACACATTTAAACTTCGAAGAGGTTACACATAGCTCCATCACCTTTGGAATAGAGGCTATTGAATCATCATTAGGGACTTTTTGAACCATTTTTTGATCTCTGAACCAATGTATCACATGAAAATTTGGGTGCATACATATTACCCCCTCAGAGAAGTGTTTTATCCATGAAGAGGCGTAAAACGTAGAGTCTGAGTATGGCATTCCCAAAATGGGGAGTTAGAAACTATACCTGACACGTCCATATGCCAAAATGTCGTTATCCAAAATCCCGCTACCTAGAAGATGAAATTAAAACTCAAGTGCAGATAGATATGATATCGAAAAAGAAACACTAAAACAAAACGACAAGGGGACTTACAATCTATGCGGGGATAGAAGTATACCTGCACCAATGGTCCAGCCATTTAAAGCATATACACTCAAAACAAAGTTAAAACAATGAATATATATATAGCCAAAAAACTCATTTTAAAATTCATTTACACATATTATCATTGTGATTTTTCGATCTCTGAACCAACTATCACCGTTTTAGGCGAGAGTATAGTAAAAAAAATGAGTGCGACAACACGACCATGCCCCTGGAAATGAGAAACCGAGTGGTGAAGATAAAGGTTAGTATTTCATGTTTGTTCAAGTCAAAAAAATTTGAAATTTTGAGACATGTACACATAAGGGGGTTATTTCCAAAATTTCTTGAGTTAAAATGTTCTCTATGGGGTCACCTAAGTGGGTCTAGTTTTTGTTTTATCTAAAATGGTCAATTTTTTTCATTTTTTCATATTTACGTCAAAGGGGATGGCTCATCCATTATCGATGCGAGCGTTACCCTACGCAGGGTGGAAGTTACAAAACCACCACTCTACGCATGGTGGTAGTTATGTAACTACCACGAGAGTTATGTAATTGCCTCCCTGCACAGGGAATTGGTTTCATAATTATTGAGGTAGAACCTTATTTTGACTAACTTAGATGATTTTTTTCAGTTGTTTTATATTGTTTTTGATGATTTTATGCCTTGAAACATATTACTAAGTTGCTCTTTTTATTGTTTTGGTGAATGTAGAAGGAGTTATACGTTTGTTGGATCTAGGAGAGATAGTGTGATTAGCTCCTAAGTATTATTGCTTAGATGACACAAACTGAGAGGGATTTATTAAACTGGGCTAGGTTGTGGAGGATCTCTTAGGTACCACACATAACACCAGCCAACCAGATTTTATGTGATCTGTTGTCCTAATGGGATGCTGACCGGAACAATTTTTAGTTTCTTGGTGTTAAGGGAGAGTGGACTATCACTCTCGAGGATGTCTACAGGGTTATTGGCATACCTGTGACTGGTAGATGGTTGATGGTGGAGAAAGGTTCTCTAGTTTTCTATATACAGTGGGCATCTTATCTGGGAAAGGATGGGGTACCCAATGTGGGCACCAAGAAGGGTATGGAGCTATTATCAGTTGCCTTCATTCCTATCCTTACTCTCTGTAAGGACATCATTGGTATCTTAGCATCACATTTTGTGGGAGATAAGGGAGGTGACAAGATCTTGTACTATTGTGCTCATGTTATTATGGCTATTGAGTAACACTAGAGGATTTTTTTTTGGATGACATATCATGATCTATGCTAAATTGTGAGGCTAAAGGGGAAATCCTTGAGTCACCCTTCATATTTGATGTGTTAGGTGTATGAGAAGATCATCCCCGAACTGAGGGCAGGTTGTATACAAGATTTAGGGGCCATCAACGCTACAAGATGGATAGATTTGTCTATTCTTAGAGGGGCACATCATCTTGTTGCATCATTGACCACAAATTATTTTATTGCTAGAGCCTATTAGGACCTGATTGGGAGATGGGGAAATTACATGAATTTATTACTTGATTGCAATGGTCTAAGATAGTTAGTATATGGGATAGCCATATGATAGAGTCCCTTAGTAGTTTGGATAGCCATATGATGATGTAAATCAGGCTATTCCTATTGTTTATTGCGACATTAGAGAGGCTCCAATAGGTAGTAGGGGAGAGCATCACTAGAATTTTATTACACCAGGGGTACCTATCAGTCTGGATAGATGCCCAGTTCCAAGAGTTCCACCAACACTCCTCTAGATCAAGGCCGCACCCACTCACAACAGAGAGGAGGAGAATGAAGAGGAGGAGGTCCGTACAAAGAAAGAGACAGGGGAAGACCATTGAGGAGATGGGAAAGAAGGATAGAGTAGAGGGGAGTGATGAGGACAGTGAATCAGAGTAGAGAGTCATAGGTGTGTTTTTGGAGGATGCTAGAGTGGAGTAAGAGGAAGAGAAGGAGACCCTCATATCAGAGGATCACCTATCTCCTGAGAAAGACAATGATGAGTAGTCTGTGATGGGACAACACATCACCTCGAAATAGGGTGAGGCACAACAAGTGCCCGCGGAGGCTTCACAACCACCAGCCACACTGGATGATCCTACGTGGATGCATGGAGATCGAAGTATGTAGATACTCTTTTCCTGACCCTATTATCTATAACTATTACTAAATATGCATTGTGTTTCTTTCTAGTTTTTGAATGTTTTCTAACTCGCCATTCTTTTCTTTGTTTATAGCCACTGTTGACAAATGGTGAGATATTATTCGTAGGATCTATGTTGATAATTTATTAATCCCTATAGGGAAGACCCATGCAAATATATACTAGAGAATTTGGGACAAGCATTTCAGGTTGGACGACATACTGATGTGTTTGCACCTCTTTGGAAGGCCACAAAGCTCTTAACTTCTAAAAACAAATAAATTTCCACTTACAAGATGACAAAGAGGATGGAGAAGTGGAGCCAATCATGTAGCGAGGACACAAATAGTAGTTGATCTCATGAAAACTCTCAGCACTCAATGCATTCACGACATCTATGACATAACAGGATTCCCAACCACAGTCGTGCACCTTCCTAGGTTTCTCGTAGAGATGGATAGGCCATGGGATTTTATTGCTTCGATACCATTTTGTGTGGCATATATATAATTTTTTAATATTTTCTTTCTCATTTTTTATCATTTTTATCACACCTCATGTGTGACTGCATTGTATACAAACTTGATTTATTATGATATATACATACATTTATTTTTGGTTTGGATATCATTTGCACTAGATGTGACTTCATTTATGGTTTACTTCACATCTGTACTCTTAGATGTTTAGAATTTCCAATTTTATATGTTTTTCAGAATGTATGCAGTGGATGATAAATGCTAACAAAATGATTTTATTTTTTTATATGATGCTAATGTAAACAAAATTTAATGTTAAAACTTTGGTTTTTCAACCAATATTTAGTACTTCTAGTTTTGTTGGAAAAATGTGATGAATGATTTGATAATAAAATGACCTCACTCCACTTCTTACCCAACACAACTATTAAGATGCAAGGGCTTAACACCGAGATCCTAAAGGGACGTGAGTTGTATGATTTTGATGAATAGAAGTGATGAGAGAAAGGAAAGATCTTGAAAGAAATCCAATTAGAAACCTATAAATTAACTCTCTACACAAATTTTACTACATAGTCTAGAATGTGATTTGCTTGCAAGTTTTATTTGGACTTAGTCCTGTAGATGGCCTCCTGATTGATTATTTTTTAAAAAAAATTAACTCTTGTGGAACATACGCATCTAATTCATTATCCTTGGTATTTATGATTTCAAAGAAATTTTTTTTGAATGAATATTAATTTTAACTTACTAATTTATTTATAGAGATCCCCTGCACCTTGTCCCATACTACAAGTAGGAAACATTGGCTCATCACCAAAGCTAAGTCATAGGCGGGAAAGGGAACTTCCCTCCTTTTCCAATCTCACACCACTAGTAAGAGGCGCGGTCTCAAAAGTGAAGGTTGGTGGGGAAAAGAAGTCCGTAAATGAGAATTTTGTATTGATTTTGACTTGAGAAATGTATATATACATATATATAACTTTGAGTTGTGATTTTAGGGGGGATAACTTTGCCTTAGCCTCAACCCCACACAACCAGTAAGATGTGAGGGATCAACACCGAAGGCTAAGATAGGTGAATAATCAATACAGGTAAAAAATGTTTAGAATGATTTTGCTACAAAAGATGTTTTTTAGGGAAAGATATGACTCCAAGAAGCTTCTAGACTAGACTACGGGAAAAGAAAGTTATGCTAGAAGGGTAAGTGCAGGAAGTTGATGGACAAATATAGGGTCATCCGTGGACATCATATTGTAAATAACAAAATAATATCAACTTGTAGGGATTATTAGCAATACATACACTCAAAATTAGACAAAAATATATTAATATGAATTGTAGCATCCAGAATCTAGTTTCTAAAATACTAATTTTTGTAAAAAATGGACAAGATTAGCTATATTAAAAACTCAAAATTCAATGACTTGGTATTTTTTTTTAAACGCCTATAAGATTATAGTCCGTTTTCCCATGATTTGGATGACCAAAAATTGATTTATATTTTTCTCCTTTGGTGAGAAGTTAGATGCCACTATCTATCTTGGGATGAATTTTATTTTGTATTTTTTTGAGCAATATTTTATTTTTTATGATTTTTTCCGTGAAAGTGGTATGAAAACATAAAGAAAACAGAGCACTTTCTGTTTGCCTGCCATAACTTCATCAAAAAATATTGAAAGCAAATATGTTTTTTTTTTGAACATGTATATAATTTCACCACGGTTGGGATGGTATAATTTTTATCACATTCTAATAAGTGAAACAAAGTTTGTAGTCTTAAACGTAGACATAAACATTCACAGGAAATAGTGTCTTAAAGACCTACTATTAGTAAAAAATTATAAAATGATATTTATCATATTCTATTCACTTTAAAATCAGTATTTATACAAAGCTAATAGTCTCCCCTACATAATGGTACCATTTTTATGACATATGTTTTACTTTTCGGCATGGTTCAAGTCCGTGGAAGACTAAATTTGATGTTTTGTTGTTTTTAATGTAAAATTCAGGATTTGATGTCCACTTAATTGTCCCCCAACTTGGTGCACTTACCCGAAGATAAGGCAAAATAATATTTCCATGCAGAGTGAAGCCTGTAGAGACAAGACTGTGAACATGTTGCCAAGTGAGCAACATGATAAATAAGTTTTGAAGAAGGTTCTCATTTTGGAGAACAAGAGAAAATAAGGAAAAGAAGATGAAGTGCTAAGAGGATCACTTGAAAGGATGAGAGTGACGGTAAAGAGATCACTCATGGGGACCTTGTGGTCTCTAATTTTTGTGTCTAATGTTGTCTTTAAATGGGTAATTATAGGTATAACTAGCCTTGTGAATAAGGTCAAGAGGAAGACCTTGAAAGATGAAGATATTGGTGCAATAGAATCCACCACACACAAGTGAATGTGTAATAATGAAGGAATAATTTACTACTACTAGTAAAGAAGAGGAGATGCATTGCTCAATGCATGAGAAATATGTTGAAGACTTTGAACAAAAAAGTGTAGAGATGGAGGATGAAGATGAATTCCATGATGCCATGGAGTACCTAGAAAGGACAAGTGAGCAACCGAGATCACTCATGGGGACCTTGTGGTCTCTAATTTTTGTGTCTAATGTTGTCTTTAAATGGGTAATTATAGGTATAACTAGCCTTGTGAATAAGGTCAAGAGGAAGACCTTGAAAGATGAAGATATTGGTGCAATAGAATCCACCACACACAAGTGAATGTGCAATAATGAAGGAATAATTTACTACTGCTAGTAAAGAAGAGGAGATGCATTGCTCAATGCATGAGAAATATGTTAAAGACTTTGAACAAAAAAGTGTAGAGATGGAGGATGAAGATGAATTCCATGATGCCATGGAGTACCTAGAAAGGACAAGTGAGCAACCATGCATGAAGAAGGAAGAAAATATAAATCAATCAAGAATTCATACAAGATGAAGAATCCATGGAACAACCCATCAAGATAAAAATAAGTTCAAGTTCTGATTCTATCCATGCATGTAAGAGTAAGATTAGTGATGTACAAATGGAGATAATATATATATATATTATATATATATATATATATATATATATATATATATAACAAGCCTTCAAAACCAGCAAATACACCATGGCTATGTGGTACCAAAAGGGCTCAAGGGATCAGAAAATGCAAAGAAGGACACAAAGCTTAATCAAAATGAGGACTCAAGGAAGAATCAAATACAAAGCATGAAGGAAAAGGTAGAATGCAAAGTGAGAAAGGCAATTTGTCAAGAAAGACAACATGAAGATGTCAAATAAAAAAATTGGTTGAGGAATTGAACAAGTGCCATCCTAAATCTATGAAGAAGGTATGGGTGGATAAAATAACAAGAAGAAATGGTGATAAATCTCAAGAAGGATTATATCATGATTATGAACTTGGAAAATGTAATGATAACATCAAGAATTACATGGAATAAAGTTGAAGAACTTACAAGTAAGCAAGAGGATGAAGGAGAAATGATGAGTATGCAAGAAGCACTCCATGAACCCAAGAAGTACCTAGGGGAAATGAAAGGTAAGTCAATTTTTTGCAATGAATGAAATGATGATATGTCTATGAAAACTAATGTGTAACAAGGAAATAATTCAAAGTGGATGGATTATGAAAGTAGATATGTGAAATCAATTCACATATTTGAAAAGAGAAATTAGATACTAGGTAATGGTTCTTCAATTGTTTTTTATGAATATATTGATGAAGAAGTTTATTTGTATGAGGAAACCATAAAGGGGATACATGTATTTATAGATGATGAAAGGTAATATGGTACTAAGTTTGATACATGACATGAAGATTTGGATGAGTTTTTGTTGAATGAAGAGTTGGAAATGATAGAAGAACTATCTCAATCCTTCTAAGGAGAAGTTTTTGAGCTCAAATCAAAATGAATATTCCAGTTATCAGTATGAGGAAAAGGTAAAGCAAGGGAGAGAAAGAAAGAAAATGACCAAGTTGAACATGGTCAATGAAAAAACAAAAAGAAATGAAGAATAAGAACACCTTGAAATCATTTAAGATGCTTCATGGCCTCAAAATTTTACTTCTAATGTTGCTTTTGATGTTAAAAATACAGGTTTGGAAGAAATTGAGATGAATCAAGCATATGGTTCAGTGAGAAAGCTCATAATGCAAGAAGAACAAGAAGATTTTGAAGACATACTAGATGATAAAGAGGAAGCATGGAGTTTTGAAAATGAGAAAAAACTAAGGAAGAGAACATATAAGAAGAGAGAGAAGCAAGCAAATGAAGGGAAAAAACAAGGAGGCTCAAAAAGTGTCATTAGAAACAAGGACTTGGGACCCAGCTATAAAATGAAGACTAAAGGATGGATAAGGAATTCTATTTAAATGGAGTTAAAATATTTTCTAGTGGGAGAGTATGATGCAGGAGAATCATATAGATCATGGAGGTCATGAACTAGTTGTAAAACAACCTACTTATAACATGCAAGCATACACTAAGAAATAATCTAGTTTTCCCTCTGTATTCATATTTTGAATATTTGAATGTAATGGTTTTTATTGTAGTGTAAAAGTGAAAAGGTGAAGTTGTTAGTTTCTAGGTGGATATGATTTGTTATACCTATGTATAAGAAGGAAAAAATCTTCCTCAATCAGTTTTTAATATTCTCAAGAAGTCAAAATAAGAGATTGTGTTCCTATTCCTAAGCCATTTTGAAGGAATATCACTAAAATACTCGAGATATGAGCTCAAATAAGGAAGAGGATAAAAAAATGAGAGATAATAAAATGGATAATGGATAGAAGGGTCAAATTCCAATGAGAGAAAAAAAGTTTGAGAAGTAGAAAGATGGTGTGGAGGAGTTGACGTTTGAGTTGTAGCAAGGATTACAAGAAAATGATGTTGTAAGACTATTCTTAAACACAAATAAGACTGATTTTATGCTCTCTGAGTTTGAATTACCTAATATCTCCTTCATTTTAATGTGTTTTAATGGGTTGTATTGTAATAATATACGATATATATTATCTAGAAGCTATCTTGCTAATGTTTTGTATCTTTTACAAAGGATTGTGATAGTGAAAGTGGAAAGACAGAGAGCATGAAAATCCCCATACACTAATTTTTCACCAAATCGATTAACTAACAGTTAGAGAAGGAGGAGAAACTGATTATGAACTAAGTTTAATTTATTTGAGATCTGAAGGTAAAGTTTTGAATGAGTTATGCTTAATTTTATGGTCAGCTCAATTTAGGGTAGAGAATAAATTTTAAATTAGCCAATGAAATCTGATAAAATTTTTCATGGATCTCTATCTAATCATTATGAAGGAGTCCCTAAATCCTACAGTGAATGGGAAAGTGTGTGATGAGCTGTTTATAACAATTTTTTTTGAATATGCGGGAGTAGTACAGTCAGTCGAGTAAGGTGACATTTATGCAAATGAGGCAATTTTAATGCTCCAAGAATTTTTATTGATGAGCACAATGTTTTTTAGCATATTTCAAAAGCTTATAATGCTTTTTTCAATCATCTTTTTAGATGACTGTCATTAGATCACTATAATCTAGATTTGCACATGCTTGTGAAACCTCATTTACAGAAAGTTTGGATAAGAAAGCGTAAATAGAACATCTAGAAGAAGTTTATCTATGTTGAAACTTTCAAAGGCCTAAGGAATAAGTAATATAATTTATAATAATTATTTCCTATATAAATCTAAGGCCCAAGAGATAAATCTAAGACGTATCAAGGAAAGGATAAACACTATGCAAAAGGATGAAAGGAATATGACAATCTAGTAAGGAATAAAGAATAAATATTCTCAGAAGGCTATAATAAGATGTATTCATCATCTTCTAGGTGATATTCAGGTGGTGACCTCTATAATCTAAGTTGAAAGCATTGATAAGACATGAAACATAGATATAGGAGGAATTTTTTATCTGCATTCTTAAGATTGAAAGAATACCAAATAGAGGCCTAAATATGGTCATTTTATTCAATTTAGGGATTAGATGTATGGAAATCCTAAGTTTAAGTGGATCTAAAAAATGTATATATGAATGAAAATAATCATGATCATCTTAAGAATGAGGACTATGTTATGAGAAAGGGATACAAATCTTCCCTGGAGTATTAGATGAGAAGTGTTAAGAATGATCTATTGACTTAAATGCAAGGGCATCTTGTTAGACATTTCATTATCTAAGGATCCACAAAGAATAACTTTGGGTGTATAAGATAAGATAGAGTATGATCATACCTCTTTAAAAATGAAGAGGTAATTATCCTTAACCTGAGATTGTTGATCCAAGATTGCATCTCATATTAGGCACAAACCAATCCAATTAAGCCCCCCAAACTTATAATGTATGCAAGTGATTGTTTTTAATAGGCTCATTATCATTAGACTCAAGAGATACTATGGGCTCATAAGGTGAATTAGAGCATGATCATGCTTAAGGAATGGTAATAAATCAGAGATGTGTCACTAAAATTTCAAAAGTTTCTATCCCAATGATGAGACTATTCCTTCATGAGAAATGTGAAGAGTAAGAGGTCATGCCAATGGGAACCTCAAGAACTAAAATAGTTAAATGATGATTATGAATGTCTATGCATATATGATAACAAAGCACCTATGGCCTTAGTAAATCACATTGCACATTAAATTCACTCTCCTTACGGGTCTCTAGGAGAACATGTAGCCTAAATATAAGGCCCGTGGGTTAATTGAAAGGATGATCAAAGATAAGGAATATCATTTGATATAATATGGCACATCAGTTTTCATGGTCAAAATTTCATATTTTTCATGCTATATATTTAGCATGAAAACACTATGGAAACTTTTGATGAACATGTGGATTCAGTTGGGAAATAAGGAAATGAATTTGTTCAAATATTCATAGTTTACATTAATCAATAAATGGAGAAAGTGAAGTTATTAAATGATTTCCTAATTCCATTATTAAATACGTTTAAATCTTAATTAAATTTTAGGTCAATTTTATTAGGTTTTAGATTAGATTTAAGTTGACTATAGATCTGACAAAGATGTTACAAAAGGAATAATAAATCATGCTTGCAACTCAAATTATATAGAAAGAATATAACATACACCAATCAACCTAACATGTGATTGAAATCACAAATGTGTAGAAGCATTTATCTGATTATAGATGAATTTTAAGGAGATTTGTGACTATGCACTACTAGATATGGGTGATCTGAACCTGAGTGACCTTTGCAAATGGAATTTTGATTGTAAATACTCTTAGGGAAGGACCCTATTATATGGTCCTAACCAAGTTATATTGTTTTTCACCTACCTTAATTCAATTTTTAAATTTATGTGGTGTTTTCCTTCTTGTATTTTTCTTTTGTTGTCACACATGCAGTGAGGCTATCTGTATGGACTTATCATCATCTCAAACCTGTAATGGATGAATATTCATGAAACAAAACATTATAATGGTTTTTGGAACCCTCGTGTACTATTGACATTGGAATTCTTTTCTTAAGAGGACTCAAATTTCAATTCATTCTCCACCTAGCATATGATATATAGATAGATCAATCAAACTTGGAATTTTATTTTACCATGTTTGTTTTGGATTTGCTATTGCTAAAATACTTGGAGAGAGTATGCTTGAGTTTTTGTAGATAAGATATATGGTTGCTTGACCTATTTTATAGCTTCAAATATAATGTGGGTGCCTACCTAATGACTTATGATGTGACAAGGTGAGATTTATGGAACTTTGGATTCCTTTTACAAGTGTATGAAGTGATTTATCTAGTGCATTTCCTTAGAAGTTATAGGTTAACAATGAGGTGGTATTTACTTGCTTATATATGGTTCTATAGATTATTTATATAGAAAAGGAATTTATCATATGAAGTATAAGAACAATGAAAGATATCAATTTGACAGTAGAGTTTGAGGACATATCAGTTAAAGATCGTATAAATGGGTCATGAATAGATATAAATTCAACCAAACTATATGGTCTTGTCTAGTACTAGGAAATATTTCAAATGAAGTTTTGAGTTGATAAAATGATTTTTTTGTATTGTTTTTTGCATTGTATTATCATAATGTGTTGACATTTCAATATCTACGGATAAAAGGCTAAAAATGGACCTTGAAAAGTGCTAAGTAGGAATGGAGAAGTTGTATTTATCATAACAAGAGTGCATAGATAGAGAAAGGGTTTCCAAAATGTAAATTAACAAATTTGAGTCTCTACTCACTCATTATATTATATCTATAAAATTCATTTCCCCAAAAGATTGGTCTCCAATTTTAGAGTCTAAGCTCCTAGAAATGAAATACAATCTTTACATGGTGGTAAGAAAGAATGGAAATACACCAATTAAGTGAAAGTATATGATTTATTTGTCTTGGGATATTAGTGTTCCACTCTAATTGAATCTATCATAAATGTGGTTTAAAATATAGAATTAGAAAGTGTAGGCACTATTTTTAGGCATGGTAGATTTTTTCAAAGTATTTTAAAGTGTGTGGTTTTAAAAAGAAATGTACAATATTGAAAATTCCCAAGTTAATTGAGTAAAATAGTTTTGAAACTACATTAAGGATTTTTTAGTTTCAGTTTTTAACTCTATTATTAGTATGCATAGAATTCGTGATGAGGGGGTTGTCCATATTTTCTTACTATAAGTATTATAATTGAGTTTTGTTTTAATTTAGCTCTTATTTTTCATAAGAAAAAAAAAGTACCTTCACTACATTACTATGCACTTTTGTATTGTGTTATAGATTATATTTTCTCAATTTATTTAGATATTTGTTGATACTTTGGATAAATAAAGAGTTAAAACAAGGATACTTTCATTAAAATGGTGAATGAAGTTTTGGTTTATGATAATTTGTGAAATTCAAGGAATTAGTTTGATATTAGTTTTTATATGAATTGTGGGTGTGTTTAGGAAATATGTGATGGTACATGAATTGAATGTTAGATTGTGGATTTGGGTTAAAATTGTTAAATATTATGAATATTAGTTGATTTAAGTAATGTTATTTCAATTATTCTTTTTTTTTTAAATGCATGTTGATGAACCTTGTTAGGTTACAAAGGAGTGTGATATCCTTCTATGAACTATTTGTTGTTGTTCATTCACCCCTAAATAGAAATGTTTTCTATTGAGGGAGGGGTAGAGGTGTTATTCTGAAGTAAGAAATCAACATATCCTTACATCATATCAAGATAATAGTCCATATTTTTCAAGTGTCGCTCACTTCAGGCATAACGTGCTAAGTACTCATTCAGTAATGGAAGTTGATCAGACTACATACTAATTTGTGATCTAAAAAAAACCTGAGGAGAGGAGCCTGACTCTTAGGTGAGTGTCATATTGTTAGAATTTGATAGTTTAGGTTGTGGCCCATACTTAATTTGATCAATCTACTCAATCCTAACTAAGGATCCATTTTTTATCCCTTGAAGAGGAGTTTGAGATGTAGGGATATTAGTTGAGTAATTTTTACCCCAACTGGATAGTGAGGGTGACTGTTGCTTACCCATTTGGTAGTAATACACCTCGAGACACAAAATGGGCCAGTTGTGTTCTTGTCCTGACATATTGGGGGGAGGTATATGAATACCTATAGAGTAATTGGAGAGGGAGAATATGGATGAAAGAAATGGAAATGAAAATAGACTAACTCTTCATGTCAGGTTCACCAATTCGTACAAATGAAAATTGACACACGACCCTCAACCGAACTTGACCTCTAGAGGTCTTGCTGGGACAGCTGATGTGGAAGATGTGGATGGCTACATGTAGTGAAATGTGATATGTAAATGGAAGTGTGTGGAAATAGGATGAAAAAATTATCAAGGTAAAACAATGTCCTCGACATGTAATATCAGGATATTCTCTTCAAGGGCAAGGAAGGCCCTTCTAACCTGAATGGGTCTAATAGAGGGGTTGGAAAGAATATCCACACTAAGACTCCAATAAATGTCAAGATACACAAAAATAATTTCCAATGGTTATGGAATACGTGGAAAACCAATGGTTGAATCGTAATAATTTCCAGAAGGGGTCATGGAATAGATGAGAGAGAGGTGTGACTACACTAGCTCTATGTGCGGTTAGCCAGTTTAGTCTAAATCTAAACAATGTCTATAAGCATCCCAGTTCAGCATGTTTAGTTTTTTGTCAATGTCTTGTATATGTGGGGATGATCTAAATAATTGTGTGTGTAATCTGATATCTAAGTCTATTTGGTCTTCAGGTCGGTTCGGTTGTCGAACCCTGGGATCCAAACTGTATACTCTTTCTAGTTGAGGTTTGGTGATGGTCATGTGTGAATTTGTGTGGTTTTAATCTAATAAAATAAAATAACTATGTAATCTAAATAAAAAAATACTACACTGAGGTTTTGTATTTTGTAATATAAAGGAAATGAAATGATAAAAAGTAACTAATCTAATTAAAATAAATCTGTTTGTGCTTTTCTAGGATTTTCTAAATTTGAATGAAGAAATGAAAGCTTCGAATTTAATAAATAAATCCTAAAACAAATAAACAATCAGATGTAGTTGTTTATCCGTTCAGAAGAAATCTAATCTATTCTAAATAATTAAATCTTCTCTAAACTATGGATATAAATTAAATCCTCTACATTGCCTCAGAGACATGGGAAGAAATCAGATATTTTCATACGATATTTCTACCCCGACAAAGGAAAATAAATATTTAATATAGGATTTTCTAAATGAAATAATGTTTCAATTCATTTTTAAATTAACATAAAATTTGTCTTCCAGAATCACCTCTTTGCAGATCTATAGAGATAGGAAAAGGAAGTTATCTATCCTAAGAAATCTTTATTCAAGGAAATGATCTACTGTAGATATTCAATTATTGCAATAATGAAGAAAGGAAATTACTTTTCTACTGTAGTGAACAATGTGCATACAAATTTCACAAATAAAGAAATAAAGAAATGATGAGACCTAATTACATCCCCAACCTGGTAATTGCAGTGCTATGGAAATCAAGTTGTGATGTGCTTTTTTGTCCCCCTTAGTATTATTTTCCAACCTTTAGTGTCCAAGTGATTCAATGGAGCTTGGAATGCAAAGGAAGCTAGAAGAAGGTGTTGGAGAATGTAATGGCTTACTAGGAAATCTAGTGAAAATTGAAACAAAGGAAGAACAATGCAAGTGAACAGAGCTTGATTATGTAATCTCTAGCAGGATTGTAGCAGCATAACATAGCAATACATGAAACAATTGTCTAGCCTTTTCCTTGAAAAGAAGCAATGGTTTTATAGAAGGTTGGCTAGGCTATGTACTATCACACTTGACAGCCATGAGGTGCCACATCAACACATGAAGACGTAGTAAAAAAATAAATTACAGAATCACAAGTGAAAGAGGATATTTGATACAAATCAATCGAGCCAAAAATCAGCTAAATTGATTCACAAGACATGCGCTAAAAGTGAACTAGAGTGAGGTAACATGTGTCTAATTCACACACGAAGAGTTTTGGAAAATTTGACATGAAACCACCGTTGTGTGCATGGTAGCAGTTATGCATAACCGCCACCTAATTATGGTGGTGGTTACACAACTACTTCCTAGGTAGGGCTGTAGTTCCATAACTAGTGGCCAAAATCTAAGGAAAAACATTGTTGCAGGAAGCTACACGAAAAGCAAGTGAAATGGCTAAGTAACGTAGAATAGGCTATAAATATAAAGTTGTAAAGATTTTAAGGAGCTCGAACTCCTTTAGAAAAAGACATGAATCATCATTGGGGATCTTGAACCATTGTTTGATAATGTAGCATGTGAAAATTTGGGTACGTAAAGTTACATACATAAATAATGATTTTATAAGTAGCTTATATCAGTTCAAATCCATTATTTACAAAATCACTTGTTCAAGTTGCCTTTGGTGACAAACCTTTCTTCCAATGAGAATAGTAATGTTTAAAAAACATTTCTTGATGATGTGTCTCAACAATAAAAGACAATAGTTATATTGGAATAAACTAATGCACATAATGTGACACTACCACCATAAATCACTATTATTAGATAATTTTGGGAACAACATAGTGTGAAAATTTCCAACCAGAACTCGAAATATTGTTTGTAAGTAAAAGGATGGATGTTTCCTTATATGAAAATTTCTCTTGTAGTTACCAATTCATGTGTCAGTATCTTTATTCAATACCTAGTGACTTCTTCTCTATCATCATCATTATTGTCATAGTTATGTACACCAGTTATTATGTATAATACAAAGTAAATTTGAAATTTCCCCTTGGTGTCATAGAATCTGTAGCATCTATCCAGAATTGATTCTTCACCATATTTAACATTTTCCATGTATTTTCTACTTGTTCTCTTAATAATTTTCAACAAATAATTTGTATAAGAACAATAATAATACAATTCAACACATTGGTTCCTATAAATTTTAGCAACTCTATTATTACATTAAAATAAACATTTGCTAGACAAATTATAAAAATTAACGATGAAACATTTAACAATAAAACAATTAGTTGAAGGAATAGCTTATAAAGTTGACTATTAAAGTTAGAATGGATATGCTCACTAACAAGTACAATCTTTTGTGTCTTCCATCCTTTCTGGTATATTTCCTTCCATTGACATCACATAGTTGTCTAATATTTTCCAATCCTCGACGGTTTGAGCTTCTTCCACCTCAAGGTGTTTTTTTCATTTTGCCAATTTTCACCTCTTTGGGAATCATATTTTCTTTTTCCTTTTCTCCATTCACCCAATAGTACAGACACCTAGAGGTAGTGTGATTCATGTAATTCAAATTTTTCAATTACATTCGATTCACTACATGACGGAAAAACAATTTAATCTTGACGTTTATTTTTCAAATATCTCATAAATTTTTCTCTCAATTTTCTATGTCCCTTTATTCTCTGACAGTAAGATTCAAATTCATTATAAGCTAATATTGATAGTTCTTCATTGGTCATTCCTCTAGAAACCTTAAGTGAATAGGCTATGAATATTTCATGTGAATTTAGATGAAATTTAACTTTCTTATCCTTAATAGTTGAACAAGAAAGGCCACCTATTCTAAAAAACTATTTTTTTTTCCATTTAGTCTATATATCATCAAGCAATAATAGAAAAGTCCATTTTTCTTATAGAATATATATTTTTTGTAAAATGCAAATTGAAATGATTTTATTCTCAAATCCTTCATTCAAAGGGAAAAATATATTTTATCTTCAAATATCATGAAGGTAAATGTAATAACCAATGTAATAAAATTAATATACATTACCCTCCATTTATTTATCTTTATATTTTTCAATCCTGGCTATTAATGACATCCTGGCAATTTCCAAACTGATCTTGCTTTGTACAAAAAACCAATAAAATTAGTTTTTATCCAAGTTGTTTTACTTCGTTCTGTTTTTTGAAAAAATAATAAATGGATTTTATAAATTCCTTTGTAGACACAATGTAAGACTTTCAAAATTGTAACCTCAAATATAAAGACTTGTAAGTTTTTGAGTCCAAAATATTTGTTGCACACATATTTTATGTTGGCCATCATGTATATAAAATTAAACATCATCACTTTCCAAGTCTTTTGGATCTTAGAGTTCCATAACATTATTCGTTGATTACAAGAAGGGAATAATAATTACATCTGTCTGTGTAGCAATATTTTTAATCAACATGGCATAGACAAGAAGGTAAAAATTATCATCATCTAGCGGATGATATTGATATTTTGGATGTGCTACATGACACCTTGAAACATCAATTAAAAATACTTCACCTTTGAGTAAAAAAATCAAATTTATAAATAGTTGAAGTTTCTCTTTTCTCGTATATAGTGGTTTCTTTCTTGAATAATGTAGCTGATTTAGTATGTTTTTTCAACCTAGAAAACTTTGATTTATATGGGTTAACTTCCAATTCAGATAAATATTTTCACTTCAACATAATAAACAACATGACATTTTTTGGACGTGAAAGAATAACTTTTCTATTCAAAAAATGACAAATAGAAGAGGTTTTTTTATTTTTATACAATTTTCTAAATACTATAAACATACCATTATGAATTTGTTTTGCATTTGAACAACTAATATTATCAGATTCTATAAACATCCCCAAATTATAGCCATATTATGAACATGAATATGTTTGGATTTCGATTGAGGCTTGGATTTCCAATTTCCTAAACAAAGACACTTCCAACTCCATATCTAGAATAAAAAACTTATTATTTTCAAAGTCAAGGCGTTCGACCTGAACACGTAATGTCCCCAAATTAATAACTTTTGAGGATATAACCATACCGAATTCCTTTTGATCATCATCTATAACAAAGACCAACTACATGTCAACATGGTAGTTTTAAGGGGAATGGATTTCAAAAAACCATTCCTCGTCTCTTTTCTTCCAACACTCAGCGCCTTCGATGAATGAAATTATTGATAATAGAGCGAGAACAATGAAATAAATTTTACCTATACTTCGAGTAGAATACATTAAAAATTGGTTTAAATATATGATGTATAAAATTTATTTTTCACATTGATAAGGAATATAAATATTATCCTAGTAGTCACCAATCTCTAGAGTTCATTACTTTTTATAATTGGAGAGTAATTATCTTAATGGTTATTAACCACTAGGATTAAACTAGACATGATATCTAACATTCAAATTGTTATAGTAATTCATGTTTTTTGGATCAAATAAATAGTAATAGAAATTATCGAAAAGTGATTTAGCTAACTATCACTCATTGAAAGGATCAACATTCATTTGCACATTTTGAAAGGATTATCCTTGAGTTTGACAATTCATATTTTGTGGATCAAATCAATAATTACTGAAATTATCACAAAGTGTTCTATCCAATTACCACACATTGAAAGGATTATCCTTGAGTCCAGTAACCTATAACATTCCATAGATGGCATGACCAGACTGTTAGAAAATAAATATCTTAGTGGAAGATAGGATTCTAGTTGACAAAGAAATGGACAACTTCAAACATATCCTATTTTTCATTTACATCTATTGAATGGAATAATGTAGAGGAAAATAAGATCTAATGCTTCATATTTTGAATAGAGTGTTTGAGAAATAAATCACGATAATGGAGTTAGTGGTCACTAAGCATTTTTTGTTATACAAGACAATGTAAATATGTATATCAAACATACTTTAGTTGAGAATATTATGTGTATTTAACAAATCTAAGTAAGATATTTAAATCTTAGCAGTCATTAGGTAATTCCTCAACAAGATATCAAATGCATGTTAAAAGCACAGTGACTTAGTGGGGGTGAATAAGTCATACAAAACATTTACTTCATTTGTCATTACATACATATAGCAATAAAACCATCCATTCAACATCCATAACCAATGTTAGATTATTAAGTGTGAATCAACCATTTACTAGTGCATAATATACGAAATAACATAATTACACAAGATATAATGTGGGAAACCCTCAAAGGGAATAAAACCCACTAAAACCTTTGCTAATATTACTAACAACAAATGAATTGCATGAATGTTAAATATCAAAAAATATATGTTTAGTGAAGCATCCACTTCACAAGGAGAAACCACTCCTATTTAATATAACACAACTATAAAAGGAGGATACCACTCCCTTAGATGATAAGTCACCACTTAACCACATGAAGAAAGAGACCAATCAAGTATCATTTCTCCCATAACACATTGTGATCACAAGTTTAGATCCATACTCTTCAAACCCTTTCAAAGCAAGCTTTTCTCCTAGTTCACTCAAATATGCTCCTCTGTTAGCTGATTACGTTTAATGAAATTGCTTACCTATTTATTAATTCTTATCAACCCTTCCCTTGAACCCTCTACACTCTTCTTCCACCTTCTCTTTCTCGCTCACATATCCATCATCAACACTAGCTAAAATGAGTCATTACCACTCAATTATATACATGTCTCATAATAACATTAACCAAAGGTCAGACAAGACCATTAAGGTAGTTCATTATAACAAGAAAACCAATCTAATCCATCATATAAAATCATAACATTAGACCATATATGTTGGAAGGGATCACACCATCATGAACAGACACACAATTTTCTTCTAGGCTCAAAACGCGGTAGTATAGCTCCAACGAATGCACATGGACCTCCAAGGGCACACTCCAAATTTTTCAAGGAATGAAAATCTTCAAAAAAATTAGGTAAAACCTCTAAAAAAAATATACAAGATCAATATCATATGAAATAGCTACCACCGCCATGAAACACACTACTTTACAAGAACTTTAATTAGGTTTTCAAACACCTAAAAATTAGTCCACAAGAGTGAAGAAATTCACATAGAAAAACAATCAATAAAGATGAATTGGCCATATGAATGGATGAAAAAAGACTCAAACTCGCTCTCCATGTCCATGAGATATCAAAATACAAGGTAAAACTCTCCAAGACATCCATCTATCCCAAGTCACTTGAGCATGATGATCATGCCCATAAATAGGTCACCAAAACTAAGATGGTTCACAAACCAAATAATCTCACCAAGGAAAAATACACATCAATGGAATTATCATGATGTATACTATCTGTAACGACTAACTTCATACATCAAATCAAGGAAAAAAAACTCTAATTAACTCAATCTCTAGAACTTCTTAATCCTACTCCAAGGACTTAAGAACCAGTTTTGAGCTTAACATGCCCAACACCTCTAAATAAAATTCCAAGAATTGAAAAAAATTGGAACAATTCATTAGGAACATGACACACCTGTTTAAGAACTCACATGCATATGTTACATAGATAAATACTCACTAGGACATATGGTCCAACCCACCTTCTTGATAAACCTAAGAGGGTTGATTAGACCATTAGCGCTTATGAAAGAGAAATCTCCAGATCAAACCACGGATTCAAACACATCATGAGAGACCTATAAAATATATACAAGTTCAAATAACATTACTCCAACGTGTAAAACAACTCATCTAAACTCAAATCTCCATGACTAGTTGTTAGCCCTTAAGGTGAAAAAAGGTAGGGTGATTTGGAGTACCTATATCTTCAATTTTATTCACATAACATATCTGAAAGTTTAATGTCCATTTATTACACCCCCTGATGGTCATATAACAATCAAATTATTTTCATGATACCCCCATCTTATCTCTAAAGATATAAATTTATATAAAAAAAGGTTTTTTTCTCCATCTTATTGAATAAGTTGGAACATGAAACCATCACCAACAGGAGACTTTAAGAATTCTGTATAACCCCTAGTCATCATACGAGCTTTCCCAATTCATTTGGAGACCATAAAAATCATTTCCTCCATCACTCTAAACTAGTGTTTTTGGGGAGGGTTTGGATGACCTCTTCTTCTTAACAATCATTCATAAAGTATAAAAATTCATTTAGATTCATTCCAACTCTGAAACACTCTTAGTTTCAAGCCCCAAATAGTTTTAAATTATAAAAACTTCATGAGAATATTTTAGGAGAAAATGATTACTCAAACCATGAACTTTAGCTAGGAAATGCACTTATATAAATTCAATATTACCAAAAGTATCTTATCTTGTAATTCCTTCAAATTTTTGACCATAAACTTGACCTAGAGCATTATGATGACCTTATCAAGCTATCTCATGTCTATTTTTTCTTTGTAAACTTTTTAATCTCTCCAACCACTAATACTTACCTATTCTTTCATGCCTTGTTCTCAAAAAAATTTCTTCAATGGACCTTGAACATGCACAAAACCTATGAATAATTACCTTGGAATCCTTACAAACTTCACATGTAGTGTCATAATAGACCTAACTTGTTTAAACAAGAATTTTTTGCTCCATTTCTCATGCCACTATCTCATTCTTCTTAACCTACGTCTAGAATGAACAGACTCAACACATAATTCACATAAACTGACCATGATGACCTCATACATAATGATTTACACCTTTTATACATCATACTAAGCATGTTATAACTTTTCAAAACCTTAGACCACCTTTGAAGATAACTCACAACAATTAGCTTCTTGGCCATGCCTCAAGAACAATACAAATTCATTAAGAGAACATCACAAGACAACATGATTGGACACTACCCATTAACCCTCATCAAATCTCATGGATGACACCTCATGGAGACACATAAATAACCTAAACGCCCTTTGACATCAATTTACACTTGACATCAATAACAACCATAGACACACAGCCCACCAATCTCCCCCTTTGTCATTGACTGTAATTACCTTCAGAAACATTGATGGACACCATGAATGCAAACTCCTTCAAGACCTCTTCTTCATGTTTCTGAGCCTACTCTCCCACTTTGGAATCTATGAAAAATGTACTATGACAACAAAACATGAAAAATAACTTGACAAGAGACAATTGCAACAATGCATTCAACTTAATTTATTTCTTGGATTTACCTGGTTTCAACTCTCCATCTTGACTCCAAATGATGATTCATAGACCTGATATAACCATATCCACAAAAAACCTCTAAAATGATACACACACAGTAGGGTATGAATGAATATGCACTTCCTTTCATAAACAGTCCTTCATGTACCTTTCCTTCCACTCTTATTTCTTCCTCTTGAACCTTTGCCTTCATAAACCAACTCAAACTACGTTTATATCATGACATTTCCCCTAAAATTATCTTTCGTCATATTGTCACATGATTCCCTCTCTAACTATCCATTCTTTCTTTGGAACATACAACTCCCCTTAGGATAATACATCCTTCAAGAATCACACTACAAAAAAATGGAATCTCAAATCACTAAAAGAAAGATTATCAGATACAGAAAGTATACCTTAACCACCTTAATGAAGAAAAATTCCAATCTGTGTTCTCCAATAGCTATGCCAAACATACTTTGAGGCTTCATACATGTTATACATAAGCTCCTAGACTTGTTCCATATGCCAAATGTATACACCTATAATTTAGCTAGAGCAATTTAAATACTTACATTGCGTTAATTATACCCTTTCCCACAAATTGATGACATATAATCAATTTTACACATTCCATCTGCTATCTTCATTAATTAATTACATTATGTAAGTTAATTAACTCTTCTATCCAACAACGACCCCAATTAATGACCTTCTATTAATCATCTCCCCTTTCTATCTAGAAAAATTAATTGAGCTCCTATTTCTACCTATATTAATTAATTAATACTCTCTTCTATTTAATCAATAAATCATCATTTATTTTATTAAAATCCTCTCATAACATAAATCATCATAATTATTCCTCTAAAAATATTTTATAAGTTTACTCACATATTAATTAATCACTTGGGTTAATTAATAAATCTCCTCAAACCCCATGAGTCCCTAACGGAAAAAATATACCCTCCTAAGGTTGAATAAACCCCCTTTCAACCATCCTTATCCACAAATAACTCAAACTAGTTATTATCCCACATGTAAAGGGATGTAGAGATTTTGTTATCCATTGGGCTATTTAAGGAGCTCTCCTCCTACCTTTCTACTTACACCTAAATGAGCGTAGAGCCTAATCTATAGCCATTTTATCATTTTATAGAATTCTTCATTAGAGGACCTAGCTATTTTCATTTCTTGCATTTATTCTTCGAAGTTTTAAATCATATGCAGATATGTCAAATGGTCTTGTAGCGATGGATTAACAAGACTCCATTCTTGAAACCTTGTAATTCAAGAATAGAATTAAACCCTTTGATTGCTAAGGATCTAAATAGGTACATTTCATTAGAATTTAATTAGAGATAGAGGTTAACTTTTTTAGCATGTTATTTTGAATCTTCATTTTATGTTTTAATACAAATATGTTAATACATTAGCTTTGCATAACCTCTAAGCTTGATGGTCTATTGATCTAATTAGCATTGTATTAAAGCTATTAGGTATTAGATTTTATTTATTTTTATTTGTTAACTAATTCATGTACATATTTGGTACACTTGATGGGACTTTCTTCATTGTCCTTTGCACTTAATTCCATGTTTTTGTAGTTAAGTTTCAATTTTGGTTAGTAACCCTCGTTTTGTATATATTGACATAACTTAATTTTCTTAACCTGTTTTGTTGAGTTTTCATGTGTTGATTCTTCCTTGTAGGTATAAAGGTGGTGAAGTGCTGTAATAATTGGATCTTGATGGGAAAATTTCAATATTTTTCCATATTTTTAGTTTTAAAGCTTACTTTTTCAACATTCTACATGTTAGTTTTTATCAATTTCTTGAAAAATTTAATTTATTGAGCATGTAGGTTAGTGTTTCATAGTATTGAGTATTCTATTTATATATTAATGTGGTGGGTTACTCTTAAAATTGAATCTTGGTGAGAAAATTTCAAGATTTCTCCATGTTTACATTTTTAGAGCTTACTTTTTCAACATTCTACATGCTAGTTTATCAATTTCTTGAAAATATTAAATTCTTGAGCATGTAGGTTAGTGTTTGATAGCGTTGAGTCTTATATTTACATATTAATGTGGTGTTTTACTCTTAAAATTTAATCTTGCTAAGAGAATTCCAAGATTTCTCCATGTTTTCATTTTTAGATCTTACATTTTCAACATTCTACATGTTAGTTTGTCAATTTCTTGAAAATTTTAAATTCTTGAGCATGTATGTTAATTTTTTATAGCATTGAGTCTTCTATTTATATATTAATGTGATGGGTTATTGTCAAAATTGAATATGGGTTAGAATAATTTGACATTCTAGCATATTTAGGGATGTTTTTTCTTCACATTTTTTGAGTAAATGTAAAATGCATCCCCGTGAGCATAAGAGCATATGTGTAACCCATCTTAAAAAGGCCATAAATTTTGCTTCCGAACTCAAAATGAATTCATTTTTTTTCTGTTGAAAATGTATTGAAGTGAACTATGTAATGAAAATATAAATTTAGGATTTATAATTATAGAAATTATAGGTTTTCCCTTTAATGTAAAAATGGTCATTTTCTAACATGTCTAATGTTTTGTTGAATATTGTATTTCCATGCTTTACTTGATTTAGACCAAATATTGTGCATAATATTCTTATGTACCTTTTGGTGATCTTGAGAATCAAAAACATCTTTCACCTCTATCTTTTTAACATTTGGATTAACTTGGAAATTTTATTATTCATTTTTCTTAAGGGAATGAACTTTTTACAAAGTATTTTTTATGGTCCTTTGATTTGAAGTTCTCCATTTCTATCTAGTCAGGCTAAATTTTGTGTATGTTTCTATCTTACTCCTTAGGGTGATCTTGATAATCAAAAGAAACTTTATTTTTCATTTTGTAACATTTGGTTTATTGGAAACTTCATGTTTCATTTTTGGTTTAAGGGGATGAACATTTATCAAGCTTTTTGTATGGTTCATTAATTGCAAAACTTTCTTTTACTTCTTATTTGGATTATTTGTTGTGTATTATTTTCTCTTCCATCCTTGGATGATCTTGAGAATAAAAATAAACTCTTAATTATCTTATAAATAATGTGATTTTCTTGGAGAACTACTAATGCTTGAGTGTAGGACCTAGGAAAGGTTATCAAACAAAGGAGTTCGAAAAACAATTTTCTATCTACACTTGTGTTGCAGGTTTCCAAATAGCAAACGAATAAACCACATTAAGTTTAAAAGATTAAAAAAACACACCACATTCAAAACACTTTATTTGTAGGTTTGGATAAGCATACGCCTCACCCACTTAAAACTAGGACATAACCCCTTTGGTATAATTATTAAGCTACAACAATGGGGGTGGTCCTAGGAACCCCAAAGTAGTCATACTTAGGTAATATACATTAGGTAAGTATTTAATAATGTGAATCATTTATGTTTATATTTATTAAATACACTCACCTAGGTATATGTGTCAACTATTTTAGGTTGAAAAGGTGAGTCGAGAGACATACCTGATCACCTCATATAAAAAAGACTTTAGGTCCTCATTTTATATATTCGAGAAACATATCAAAGGTGTGCAATTCAAGTGATTTGATTTTACCCTTGGTAAATAGGGTTTCAAAGGATGAGATGATCTTACTGGATGTAAAATGAGTCCTTTGAAGTAAAAGGTTATTTTTAAAGTAGTTTTTACCCTATTGAGGTTTTCCACTATAAATATTGTGTCACCTCTGTTAGTTATTTCATGTAATTATTTATTTATGTTATGATATAATGTATATTTAAATATTTATTATAATAGTATATAATATGCAAGTTTTTAAATCTGTATTTATTAAAATCCTCAAATTCTAACATTATATCAGAGTGAGGTAAATTAAATAAATTAAGATAAAATGTTTTGTATTTTATTTATTTAATTTGTAAGGTTTTTTTCAACCAACCTGGAAGGGTATTTAAAATAATCGGCCCCTTCTTTCTATTGTGCAACCAAAAAGTTTTTCTTTGTGAAGAATCAATGTGAATTCATAAGTGCAAAATTCAGAAATTTCTTACGTTCCATTAAAACTTGTGTGTAGCTAAGGGTAAAATATTTGAAATATTTGTTTCTATAGTTTTAATATGTGCAGGTTGAAATTTTTCAATGGTAAATAAAGGAGGAGACAAAGCTCCATCAAAATAGGATTTGAATTTTTTCCATTAGAAGTGTGAAAAATGTTATCTCCTCAGTGAATTCTAAGGTTTATGTAGAATTTAAAATTACATGGCCATGTAAATGTTTTAAATATTTTTTTCATGAGGGGACCCCGGAATAAGGGTTATATGTTTTTTTAAAAATTATATATATACTATAGTTTGTAATTTTGTATAGACTATCTGTTGTTTTTTATTTACATTATATAAACTATATACCTCATTTTTTAAATTTAATATATTTTTACATTATAAATTATAGTAGCTTAATAAGATGTATTAAAATATGACCTCCCTAATATTATAAAGAATTTGTTTTTATGTAATTTCACATACTTGAAATACACAAGTTTTGAATCCATTAAATTTAACGTTCAAATGACCATCACCACAGACCAAACAGAAGGCGGTATGACAGTCATTTAGATGTCAAATTTAAGCTTGTAGGTTCCAAGAAACTTTGAATGTCTTAAAATTGACGATCAAATGATGTCACGACCAAAAATAAGTCATAATGAAGGTCATTTAGACGTCAAATTTAAGTTGACCGGAAATTTTTCTACATTATTTTTTTCCATAAATTTGAAATTATTTTTCATTCTTAGGGGTTTCTTCTTCAGTTCTATATGGTTAGAATTTTTTTATATAAGTCTGGGGTATAATGCAAAGCCCTTTATATTAAAGGTTATTATTTTGATCATGAGAGGTTAATTAATATGCATTGTAATGACAAAATTAGTTATGATTAAGTAGTTTCTGTAGATCTATAAAATTTAGATATGATTTTAATAAAAGTGTTATTTTTTTATAAATATGTATCTAACTTTGTGGTGCATTGTATATTATAATGGGATGTGTTTTATAGGTTCAAGTAAACAAAGGTGTCCAACTTATTTTTTCTTGACAAAACTCAGATCCTGAATGGAACCAACTACAACATTTGAAAGATCAGGGTCAAATCATAACTTATGGCGAGGAAACTCTGGAAAATTATTTCTAGATCTAAGGTTGCTCCCACTATTTTTCGAGTAACTGTAGACAACATGAATGCATTCTCACAATGAATTCAGGAGGCTATTTCTATGATTCTGCTCAATGTGAGCGATAAGTAACTTTTACACATTGGTAATACCAAACATCTAAAATAGGTATGGACGCAACTAGAATCCATTTATGAAGGTATGCATTTATATAAAATTATTAAATTCATTTTAGAATTGCTTATAACTCCTATGAAAGGAGATGGAAAATTAGTTAGTTGCTTAGCAAAAATTAAAAATATTAAAGCACAATAAGATGGATGCAATTGTGTATTAATTGGTGAAAAATTAATCTGCTTTAGAGTTGAATTAAATATACATGAAAGATTTAGGAATTTTATTTCTATCTTGAACTCTAAATATCATAATCAAAATGATCTACCTAATTTAAATACCTTTATTTCACTTCTGATACAGGAAGAGCAAGTGATGATGACCTTTAACTCTAAAGAAAATTCCTCTTAGGCACTTCTTACTCAGAATTCAAAGTTAAAACCTTGTAAGCCCTTCTCAGATTAGAAATTTAGATCTTAATCTTCTTTTGTTGATAATAAAAGTTTTTCTTTTGATCAATTGTGTGTTATCTTTAGTGGTAAATGTCACAAATGTGGTAAATTTGGACATAAAGAATAAGATTGCAAAACTAAGAAACATATCCATAAAAATAAGAAACAATTTTTTTTCTTCTAAATACAATTTAAGGAAAAATGGTAGCTCTAATGACATTCCTATAACTGTTGCATTATATATTGCATTTTATTCTTCTTCTAATTTTGAATGGATTCTAGATTCATGTGCATCAAATCATATGACTGATGTTTCAAATTCTTTATTTGATGTTGTGAAAATCAATGAACGTATGTATATTGGTGATAACTCATCTTTAGAAGAAATAGAGAAAGGAAAAGTAAAATTTGCAAATGGTGTGTTAAATAATTTTTTATTTGTTCCTAAACTAAAAAAAATATTTTATCATATTCATAATTCACTCATGATGGTTTGGTTATTCAAATTTTTAAATATACTTGGTATATCAAGGATAGTAATGATAATATAATAGCTGAAGGAATTCAAAGAAATGATCTGTATATTTTTTATGATTTCTTTTATGCATCCCTTTTTGTTTCTCAAAGTTTGAATAATTCATGCCTTTGGCATGAAATATTAAGACATGTTAATTATTGAAGTTTATATGAAATGGCTAGATATAATCTTATGAAAAAAATTCTTGTGTTGTCTTATTCTCATGATGCGTGTGAAGGGTGTTTATGCCCAAAACAAAGTGATAAACCATTTCAATCACATCTTGAAGATAGTTCCTCTTCCCCACTAGAACTTATTCATAGTAATGTTAGAGGACTGTCAACACAAATCCAGAACTCTGATAATATTTCACTGGGAACTCCTCGTGCTATGATTATTTTAGTAATGCACTGGTAGTAATCTGGAAACACAACAACAAACATAACACAAGAATACCACAGACTATGACAAAAAAAGAATGATGACAAATTTGAAATACAACTGTAAAATAAATTATTAACATGAAATTATTACAATCTCATCTATGAATTACTCCATATGTTACCAAATCCACTAGATTCCAACAATGGTTATGGGAGAAACTTCACAATTACTCCTCTTGATGACTTCCTTAACACACCTTCACAAAGAATCCTTTATTCATAAAATAATTATTACAACTTTGCTCTCTGATAAATGAGAGGGTATGGCCTCTTTATTTATAGGAATTCAGGCTTATCCACCCTATCTCTAAGATAGAATAGGAAATATTTTCCGGCCAATCATATTCCATGCCTAAACTCTTTCCTTTACATGTAGGCTTATCTTCTAAGATAAGATAAACCTTATCATCTCACATAGGTTCCACCTTTTTAGACTTTTCTACAAATAAAATACACAAAATATTTATGATATCACTCATTTTCCTTATTACAAATATAATATTTCTAATTCCTAATCATGTAGACCCTACTTATCTACTTACCCCAACTTTGACATTTTAACATTACTGGACCACTTACGACAAACATTTACTTTTTACCACAACATTCCTTTTGTACTTTGACTATTACCGTAATCTATTTTATTAGGGGAACCATACTGACGGTGCCATTATCTTCTATTGGATGCCACTACTAATTATACTTAAGATCATCCTATTCCTAAAACATACATTAATAAAATAGAAATTACGGAAGAAAATTTTAATGTTGACATTTTCCCCCTTCCTAGCTTCTACTCCGTCCTCAGAGTAGAATCTTATGAAAATTCTGAAGCTGGTGCCTGGAAAATATTTAACTTGTCGTGGTTGACCCATTTCGTAATGGGAGTACCATCCAATTCCTTCAATCGGTATGTACCATTTTCATGCACAGCTGCTATTTTGTAGGGCCCCATCCATTTGGGAAGAAATTTTCTTTTCCTTATTTTTTTGTATCTGGAATCATATACTAGAACCAAGTCATTCACATGAAATGGAGACCAATGGATCTTTTGATCAAAGTATTCATTTTACTTCATTTTCTTCTTATAGCTTGTATCCTTCACTATTTCACTCATTTCCTCTAGCAAACGAAGATGCACCAACCTTTCTTTTTCTGAATCACTTTCATCCATCCTTTCATTTTTCATAACTCTCACAGTGGGAATATCAAATTCAATAGGAATAACTGGATCAATGCCATAAGCCAACTGAAATGGGGATTATCTTGTTGCTGACTTTGATGTTTCCCTATATGCCCATAATGTTGCATGAATCCTTTTATCCCACTTATGTACTTGCAAGGTTGTATCTTTTGCTAGAATTTGACACCACACAAAATTTGTTCGTTCCACCTATCTATTTGTGCTTAGGTTGTATGTTGTTACCTTCATGTGCTTAATAGAAAACTTATTTACTAGGGCTTCTACCACCTCATTAAAGAAGTGGCTTCCTTGATCTGTTACAATTTATAATGGGCAACCAAATCTGGTGATAATGCGTTCATATATGAACCTTACCACTTCATCCATGGAATTTGTTTTCAAAGGCCTAGCTTTAACTCAATTGGTTAAAAAATCTGTGGCAACTACAATATACTTATTTTGGCGTGGGGTAGTTCGAAGTGGACCTACAATATCTATTCCCCACTTTTCAAAGGGACCAAGTGGAAGAATAGGGCATAATGGAGCTGATGAAGTCTTACGGTTACCATGTGTTTGAAAAATATCACATATCTTACAATAATTATAACAATATTTGAAAAGAGTGGGCTAGTGATAACCTGCATCCAAGATCCTTCTTGTTATAAGTTGTCCAAAGAAGTGTCCTCCACATGTACCATTGTGGAATTCTTCTATTAGCTCCTTCCTTTGATCACGTCCAAATGCCCTCTTGTACTGTCCATCAGGTCCTATTCAAAATACTACTCCATGCAAAATAGAATATGGACGAATGACTTGAGTAATCTTCCTCTTAGTCTTTGCATTGGCACCATTAGGAAATTTAAATTCATTCAGATAATTAAAAATATCTATGTATTCACTAGGGATTGTGTCAAGGGATAACAATGTTGCATATGGGAAATCATCATCATCACAAGATGAACCTAAACCATCATAGGCTCGAGAGAGTGCACTTGCATTGACATTCTTCTTTCCTAGCCTATATATAATATCAAATTCAAATTATTGTAGCAAAATTATCCATATTGTTATCCTCCTTGATGGGTTAGGCTTATTTACAATATATTTTAGAGACTGATGATTTGTTACAAATAAAAATTTCTACCCTAGCAAGCAATTTCTATACTTATTTACAGAAAAAATGATAGCTAGAGCCTCTTTTTCAATTACAGTATAATTTACCTCAGTACTGCTCATTTTTCTGTCCCAAAGTAAACTAGATGATCATTCCCATTTTTATCCTTTTGGCCCAGAGTACTTCCTAGTGCTACATCTGAGGCATCAGTATACACAATGAATGGCTTTCTCCAATCCGGATTCTTGAAAACAGGTGAAGACACTAGGGCTTCCTTTAATTTTTCAAAAGCTTCATGCGCTTTATTTCCTGGTTCATAAGTAGCATCCTTCTTCAAGAACTAGGTTAGTGGTTGTGCAATCTTTGAGAAATTCTTGATGAACCTTCTATAGTAACCCACATGACCAAAAAATTATCTCAACTTACTTCTATTCATAGGAAATGGTAACTCTTTGATTTTTGAAATTTTATCAGGATCAGTACTAATACCATCTCTAGATAAAACATGCCCTAACAAAACACCTTTAGAACATCCAAATACAAACTTTGTAGGGTTTAGTGAGGCTTGTGCTTCATCTAACCTTTGAAATGATGTCTCCATCTAGTGCAGGTGGTCCATCTTGCTCCCATAGATGTAAAAATCATCCAGAAATACTCTGATGAATTTACCAATGTAGGGTTCAAACACCCTATTCATCAAACACTGGAATGTTTTCAGAGCATTATACAACCCAAAAGGCATAAATCTATAAGAAAATGTTCCCCAAGGAGTGGTGAACGTGTTCTTCAGCTGATCTTTATCTGCTATATGAACTTGGTTGTATCCACTATATCCACTAGCAAAACTATAGCACTCTTGGCTAGCTACTTCATCCAAGATTTGATCTAAAAATGGAAGAGGGTAATGATCCTTCTTTGTTGCCTTATTGAGCTTCCTATAATCAACACAAATGCGTAGCTTCCCATTATTTTTTATTGAGATCATAATGGGAGAAACCCATTCTAAATTCCCCATAGCAATTATGAATCTTGCATCAAGCAACTTATCTATTTCTTCTTTTACAGTCTTGAAAAAATTAGGATTCATTCTATATGGAATTTACTTTATGGGCTTAGCACCATCTACCAGCTCAATAGAATGTTCTACCCAACTTACTTGATGGAGTTCCTTGTAATCAAAATTGAATAGGTGTATGTACCTTTGAAAGAGGTGGAGGTAGGATTCCTTCTCATTCTCCATCACAAAATCACCAGTCTTTATTTGTTGGAGACGATCAACAATTTCTTCTTCAAATAATATTATGGGTTCATGAGTTGGTGTGACTAGAAGGATATCCATGACCGAAACATCAACCTCACTTTCTTCATCTTCTGTGTCCACTTCACTGGTACTAGAGTAATCAGAGGATGTCCAATCATCAGTTTCATCACTTGAATCCATAGGTTCTGTCTTATGATGCTGAGGGATCACATATTTCTTCACCCTCTCTCTACCATGTCCAACTGTAATGAAACCTTCATTCCAGTAGTTTCTTGCATGAAATCTCCTTAGCCATGGTTTTCCCAACAATATTGGGTACACAACAGTACCATTTTTTATACCTGAAATTCTACCACACATACAACACCCATAACAGATATTGTCACATTTGAAACTACACCTTCTGGTTTAGTTTTTCCCTTTTTTAATGACCTTAATATAAGTGTTGAGGGGTGATCAATTTTTAAACCCAACATATTCATTACAGAATAAGTCATTACATTAACTGCAGCACCTCCATTAGCTAAGACATCATGAATTGAAATACCATTACATAATACCTCAGCTTGTGGAGCATAGGAATCTACCTCTGCCCCCAAAACAGGGACATCAACCTCTTTCCTTCGTTGAGCATTGAGTCCACTTCGCAGCTCCTGCCTCTTCTCAGAAGACATAGCCAAGAGTTGACCATATGTAATATTTGTGGGCCTTTTCAACAAATCTTATACGATGGAGTATGGTCCTTGTCCTTGTGAAATAAGAAAATCCTGCACACCCAACTTTCTTCTCCTATGTTTCTTACTAGTTTCTCATTTCATCTTCTTAGGATCATTTCCTTCTTGGTTATATTTTTATTTCTTTCTTTTTGTTACAAACACATCTACTTCGTTATTTATGCTTTTATCTACTACATCAAAAGAATTCATAGGTGCTTTTCCTTTATCATTATCCCTTATACAGGATGTAGAAGCTCTATCTAGACAATTATACTTATAATGACCCTTTTTATAACTATAACATACGACTTTAGAAATATTTCTTTTTAGACCTCTATCCCCTCCCTGAGAACTAAATTCTTTTACTTGAAGAAGATTAATAGTTAATTGGCCCATCTTCTTGAACAGATCTTCATACTCATTAGATGTACTAGGAGAAATATTTGTGCTCACTGAGAGTGGTTGTGGATTCTGGACCAAAGGTGCTGGTGTAGGCTCTACTTTAGCAACAATTTATTTGGGCTCCTCTTCCATGTTTTCTTCTTGCCTTCTTGTAATCTCCTTTGCTTGTTCAATGGTAGCTGGGTGGTCATAATTCACTCGTTTTCTAATCTCTGGCTTCATCCCAAGAATGAAGTGCTTACAGAGGAGATTATCCACGCCATTCATCAACCCATCCGCTAATCCTTCCTTCCAGATCTGGGCATCGAGCTTCCTCCTTAGCTCTAGAACACGAACATGATAATCCATTATCTTCTCCTTCTCTCCTTGGGATAGCTTTGTGATATCAATCACGAGATCTGCATATTTCTGTTGTTCACCAAATTCTTTAAGAAAAATTTCAGTTAATAAATCCCATGAGTTTTTCACATTATCACCTAGTGTTTCAAACCACCTAAGGGATAAATCATCCCATCAGTCTATTGTTCCCTTCTTATGAATCCATCACAAATACAATCAGTAAGAATTATGTGCACAAATAACTAGACTCACTACAATAGAAAGTGACTTTACACCTTTCTACAGTAAAATATGAATGACCACAGTAATCTTGATTTACTACGGTAAATACGGACTTTACTCTGGTAAACACTATTTATGGTAAAAGTGAAGTTACTGGGGTAAACACTATTCATGGTACAAAATGAAGTTACTATGGTAAATACTATTCATAGTAAAAAGTAAAGTTACTATGGTAAATATTATGCATGGTAAAAAGTGACTTTACCATGGTAACTACTAGGCACAATAAAAAAAGTTACCCTCCTATTGATTTATGACTAAGTGGGTATATCTCTCCAGAAAATCCACCAACGAGGAATGGTCCTAGCAACGGAACCAAAATGTCAACATGACTCTGGCACTCTGATAATATTTCACCGGGAACTCCTCGTGCTATGATTATTTTATTAATGCACAACTTTTGGTTTAGTGGTAGTAATCTAGAAACACAACAACAAATATAACACAAGAATACCACAGACTATGAAAAAAAAAAAAGAATGATAAAAAATATGAAATACAACTGTAAAATATATTATTAACATGGAATTATTACAATCTCACCCATGAATTACTCCAGGTGTTACCAACTCCACTGGATTCAAACAATAGTTATGGGAGAAACTTCACAATTACTCCTCTTGATGACTTCATTAACACGCCTTCACAAAGAATCCTTTATTCATAAAATAATTATTACAACTTTGATCTCTAATAAATAAAAGGGGATGGCCTCTTTATTTATAGGAATTCAGGCTTATCCACCCTATCTCTAAGATAGGATAGGAAATCTCTTCCGGCCAATCATATTCCATGCCTAAACTCTTTCCTTTACATGTAGGCTTATCTTCTAAGATAAGATAAACCTTATCATCTCACATGGGTTCCACCTTTTTAGATTTTTCTACAAATAAAATAATATTTATGACATCACTCCTTGTCCTTATTACAAATATAATATTTCTAATTACTAACCATGTAGACCCTACTTCTCTACTTACCCTAACTTTGACATTTTAACATTACCGGACCACTTATGACAAATATTTAATTTTTACCACAACATTCCTTTTATACTTTGACTGTTACCGTACTCTACTTTATTGGCGACACCGTATTGATGATGTCGTTATCTTCTATTGGACGCCACTACTAATTATACCTAACATCATCCTATTCCTAAAACATACATTAATAAAATAGAAATTACGGAGGAAAAATTTAATGTTGACAAGACCTCTTAAAGTAGTTTCATTAAATGGTTATTTGTATGTTATGACTTTTATTGGTGACTTCACCAGGATGTTTTGGTCATATTTTCTTAAAAATAAATCTGATGTACTTGGAAAATTTAAGGAATTTAAAGCATCTGTTGAAAACTCTTGAAATTATAAAATTAAGAGACTTATAATGAATAATGAGGGTGAATATTTTCACAAAGTATTTGAAATTTTTTGTATTTATTGTGGTATTAAAAGGGAATTAACTTCTCTTCATTCTCCCCAATATAATGGTGTTGCAAAATGTAATAATATGACTATTTTAGATATGGCTTACACTATGCTTCAGTATGCCGGTCTTCTCAAATTTATTTGGGTAGAAGCAATGAACACAACAATCTACATTCTAAATATGGTTCCCACCAAATCTATTCATCTTTAAAATCCTTTAGAAAAATGGTAAAATAAAAAACCTAATATTTGTCATCTAAAAGTTTTTGGTAGTCCTACTTCTTTATTCATTCCTAAAAACAAAAAGAAAGAAACTTGATATGACTTATTTTTCTTGTGTTTTCATTTGGTATGGTATTAACACTGCAGGTGTAAGGATTTCCAACCCTACAAAAGGGAATTTATTGAAAAATGCAATGTGGTGGTTTTGGAAAAATGTTTTTGTTCATCTGATAATATTAAATATGTTCCTAACTTTGTTAATACTTCTAATAATGGTTATGATTCTGATGATAAAAATACAGTAAATGGTCATGATTTTGTTGTGTTGACACTATAGATGCTTTTGAATCTCCTAACTCCATAGTTAATAAACCAAAATGGGCTAAATATGTGTTAGAAAGTTCTAATCCTATTGATCTTAGGAAAATGACCAAAATCCATCATACGTATCATGCATTAATGACCTTGTATGAACCTGAGCTACAAAACATTGAAGAAGCTTCTCAGGATGAGAAGTGGATCAATGCAATGAAAGTTGAATCTAATGCCCTAATTCAAAATCAAACCTAGGAGTTAGTTCCACCTCTAGATAAAATAATCATTATAGGGTCTAGGTGGTTATACACAGTAAAATATAATACAGATTGTATTATTAACAAACATAAAGCTAGACTTTTTACTAGAGGTTTCACTCAGAAACATGGTATTGATTATGTTGATACATTTGCCTTTGTAGGTAAAATGAGTACTGTTAGGACCTTATTTGCAATTTCCACTCAATTCGGGTGGGAAATGCACCAAATATATGTGAAAAATGTCTTTTTCAATGGTTATTTAAAATTAGAACTTTGCATGTCTCAACGTAAAGGATTTGAATAAATTGGTAAAGAAAACTATGTTTGTAAATTGTAAAAATCCTTGTATGGTTCAAAGCAAGCTCATAGAGCTTGGTATGTAAAAATTACTTCTTTCTTTAAATAATTAGGATTTTTTAATTGTTCTTATGAAAACAAACTATTCATTAAGTAAGAAGGATCACATATTATCATTGTTTGTATATATGTTGATGATTTGCTTATGACTGGTGATAATCCTACTTTAATTTGTAGAATTAAATAAAAATTGTAACAGTACTTTGAAATGACTGATTTAGGTCCCTTACATAATTTCCTTGGCATGGTTGTATTTCAAGACAAATATTCTATTCTTTTTTCTCAAGCATAGTATGCAACCAATGCACTGAAATTTTTTAACATGATTGATTGTAAACAAATTTCTACTCCTCTGGAAGTTGGAGTGAAAATTGATCCTAAACCTGCATGTGAAAAATTTGATCATACTTTATATAGGTAGTTAGTTGGTAGTTTGATTTATCTAACTATCACCAGATCAGATATTTCCTATGCACTAGGAATTGCTTCTAGGTTTATGCAGGAACCTTATAGAGATCATTGGAATCTTGCAAAAAGGATTCTTAGATATATTGAAGGTACAATCAATTATGGGTTGCATTATAATGAGAATGAAAATGATAGCTTATATGGATTTTGTGATTCTAATCATGTTGGTGATGTATTGGATAGAAAATATACTTCTAGTTATGTGTTTAAATTTGGTGCAGGTGTCATTACTTGGTGTAGAAAATAGTAGCCAACTATTTCTACGTCTTCAATAGAAGCTGAGTATAGAAGTGCAATGCAAGCTGCAAAAGAGGCTCTATGGCTAAAGAGGTTGTTCGATGAGATAAAGATGAAGGATCCACATAGTTTTCCTTATTTCTATGATAACCAAAGGACCATAGCTCTTACACATAATTTATTAAAACATCAAAGGACGAAGCACATTGAGATACATATACACTTCATCCATGATAATGTGCTAAGTAGTGAGATAGATCTCAAGTTCATGATGAGTGAAGAGAAGGTTTTTCATATCTTCACAAAGCCCTGAGTGCTGCAAAATTTTGTCACTTTCGTGAAAAGCTTGGATTGTCAGAGTTTCCATTGAGGAGGAATGTGCTCGACAATGTCACCTCCTAATGGAACTTGGATTTTTGTAAAAATACCTTTAAGCCTTTATAAAAGACCTTCGGGAAAGTGTAAAATTGACCTTTGGGAAAGTTTTAAAAAACCTTCGAGCATGTATACCTCCTTGGAGTTTTTTTTTTAAAAGAAGTGTAGAAAGATCTTAAAGGTAGTCTTCAGTAAACTTTGTACTGCTATTGATTTTCTTAGTAAACATCCAGTATAAGCATATTACTAAAGAGGTCTTTGGTTATAAAAGGCTCCTATATGCTTGGGTTTATTAACCTTTTATGAGAACTTGTGAGAATATATAAAACTCAAAACTCATACTTATCCACTGATCATGGGATGATCTTTTGGATTTCAAATCCTTTTGTACCAAAAGATATATTGTGTATGATGAAGGTGTTATAATTCCTTCGCCCGATATGCTATCCTAAAACCTTTATGGTTTAAGGCTTGTAAATCTTGTTGTGTACCAAGGGTAGGTAATCTATTTGCATATGTTATCCCACTTAACATTAAGAGGGAGTGTTGGAACATAATGATTAAGTGGTCTAGCCAAAACTTACTTAATATGGGTTCATCGCTATTATATAGGTTAAATATTTAATAATATGAAATATTTTTCTATTATTTAATATTCATACCTAGGTAATATACATTAGATAAGTATTTAATAATGCTAATCATTTATGCTTCTATTTATTAAATACACTCACCTAGGTATGTGTGTCAACCATTTGAGGTTGAAAAGGTGGGTCAGGAGACATACCCGATCACCTTATATGAAAAGGACTTTAGGTCCTCATTTGATATATTTGGAAAATATATCAAAGGTGTGAAAATCAAGTGTTTTTGTTTTACTCTTGGTAAATAGGGTTTTAAAGGAGGAGATGATCTTATTAGATGTAAAATAAGTTCTCTGAATTAAAAGGTTATTTTAAAAGTGGTTTTTAACCCTATTGAGGTTTTCCACTATAAATATTGTGTCCCCTATGTTATTTATTTCATGTAAGTATTTCTTAATTTATTTATGTTATGATGTAATGTTTATTTAAATATTTATTGTAACATTATATAATATGTAAGTTGATTAAATCTGTATTTATTAGAATCCTTATATTCTAACAGTTGAGTGAACCACCTTGGAGGCTATCTTTGACCAGGAGCTAACTTTGACCATTTCAAAACCAATTTAAGTTTAGATCCATTTTTCATCACGAAATGTGTGAAGCATTATTTTTCCTTAGTTTTTCACTTGCCTTAAGGCGAGGTAAAACTCTTCTGAAGTGAGCCCACATTTTTCACCCCCAATTGATATACTTTTTTTCACTTTCTTTTGACACTTTTTTTATTAGAAGAAGAGTGACTACCCTTGTGCTGCTAATTGATTGTATTCACCACTTTTGTGTTTGTTTATGCTCATCCATGTTTGCGACTGAGTTCTTATACATCTAAAGTGTGTGTAAATACTTTCATATCATTAGTAGAATTTTTTATCTTGACAGCCAATTCAATATCGTAAAGCATAGTTAGGCTTGATTCATCATATTAATTCTCCTCTAAGTTGTTATCTTGTTTATATCTAGTAGCTACAGTTATGGTACTGACATCTTATTTCTTGTTAATTTGGCCTAAGTGTTTATATTATGACGTTACGTTATACACACTCGAAAAATTCCTTGGTATACTCTAGCCTTAGTTTTCTTTCTATCACAACCTTGATTTTTAAAAGTGTTAAGTGTTACCATTTGTGTGCTTTATATCAATATCGTTTTGATATTAATACCTTACTTTTCCAAAAAATTTGGTTAATATATCTTAGTGGTATTGTTATGTCACTCACAATCGTAACTACCACTTTTTGAGATATAGGTATTGATTGGATTGAAGCTTTATTTTAATATACTTTGTTTGGGCATTGTATTAGCTTTTTAAAATTACTTACACCTTGTTCATCTCTTAGAACTTGACATAAGTGATGACATTTTGTTAATCATCTTAAGCACCAACTAACATTTGACTAATTGGTTTACCTGCAACATTGCATGATTGTGTCTCATTTGTCACATTGAATTATCCATTATGAAAAATCACTTTGAGCCATTGATTTTTTATCATTCATTATTCTTTGGTCATTAATTTGGATTTTCGTTTTGAACTTCCTTGATTTTCCCTTGTTTTTATCAATCTTATAAAATCATTTCTAAGAGAATCCTTTGGGTCTTTGATCCTCTTGACCTTTTTTTTTTACCTAAGTTCATGATCATTTTTGAACACATCTTTAAAACATTGTCAAAATCATTTCCTATTAAGCAACTTTTGCAGCAATCAAACATAGGAAATCTTTCTTTTGTATCCTTTATGTTGCTAAATTTTTTTTCAATCCTTTAACATTTATGCATCCAAAACATGTTGGATTATCAATATTGATTCATCACAATGTATGTTTTACTTAGCTTCCCTTTTGAAAATCACACAAGCATCCCCATCTTTATGAAATGTATAATTGGTTATCTTTATGCTGCCCAAATCAACATGAAACCTTCTTTACTTTGAAGAAGTTTGATAGTACAATCTATGTCTAAACCTTTGAACCCATCACACGTTGATAATGGATAATTATCGCAAGGTCCCTTATACGTATGACAATAACAAATCAAATTTTCAGTGTTCACATCAAAAGACACCCATCATGACCAAACCTCATTTGGTTCTTGGTTCTAGATAATCCATCCTGGTAACCCGTTCTACACGTTCATCTTATAGTCAGTGGTATTGTTTGGACACTTATGATCCAAATTATTATTCAGTTTCCCCCCACTCTTCTTTTGATTCTAATAAAAAAAAATTCTCTTCTTCTGAGGATTTCAATCCAAATATTTCCTCTGATTCTTTTGATGATTCAGATTCAAATTACTATTTAGATTCATCTCATTCGAATCCTAAGTTGTGATCCTCCCCTTCTTCACAGGACCTCTTTCATCATACTTCTAGTGTGATTTTTGAGTCCACCCTTTCTTCGTGGTACCTCCTTTATCATTCATCCAATTTTAATCCTACTTGATGGTCCTCCCTTCCTTTATAAGAAATTTATCACTCATCTAATGATATTCTTGATTCGCGGTCCTCCCCTTCTTTGCAGGACCTTCTTTATAAAAAATCTAATGTGATTATTCAATAATGATCCTAACCTTCTTCACAAGACCTCTTTTATCAGTCACCTCAATGATCTCTTCCTCCTTTGAATATTTGTGTGACTTAAAGTACTTCTAGTCAATCATATAAGTCGACTCCTAAGTCACAATCTATGGAATTTTGGATATGAAATCCTCCTATTCTTCCTCCATGACATCATCTTATAGGGAAACCTATGCCAAAAAATTCTAAATCCACATCTTCTTCTACTCACAAGACATCTATCCTTACTTATACTTTTTCTCTTGAGTCATCTTCTTCTATCAATCATCGTCAAACATATTCTAAGTATTCCACAATAGTTGGACCTCATTCTTCCAATCAAACCTCTGTGGTTGATCAACAACCCATATCGATTGATTTCTTTCACAATGAAGGAATGATCATGTCCTTTATAAGGGCACACTAATATATCCCTCTAAGAAATTACAAGAAAGGATTCTCATTAGACTTCAATGTGTCTACGTATTGTGAGGAAAAATTTGTTTCCTTTTATCAAGAAATAGAGGAAGAGCCTCAAATCATGGAACTTGATCCTCCTCTTATTCTTCCATATTCACATTCTTCATTACGTGATGAAACTCCTTGGTCTTGAATTGATCCATGGCCTATCTTCTCATCACCTAATAACTCTTTGTATATCTTAATTCCTAAATCACAATCTCTTATGGGTTCAACGCCAAGTAGCCCTCCATATTTTTTGAGGTGTGGGTCACCTTCTAGTAGCCCTCCATCTACTATTTGCGGAACATTTTTGAGTAGTCCACTATCTTCCATTCTTGGGGCATGTTCAACTAACCCCTTGTCTTCTATGTATGGGTCACCCCTTAGACGTACATCATCTTCTATTCTTGAGCCACATCCTAGTATCCCATCATCTTCTAGCTATGGGTCGTGTGCCAACATCCCTTCTCCTTCTATTCTGGGTCCACATCCTAGTATCCCTTCATCTTGTGTTTTTGGCTCACCTCCCGATAGCCCATCTTCTTTGATCCTTGGACCGTATCATTTTCATCCATCAAATTATTCTTCTACCAAATATTGTGGAAATCCCACTATCATTCCTCTCATCAATTCTAAACGTTCATGTTATTATCCCACTTCTCGGGATCAGACAAGTCAAGCATTAGCTTATAAGAAACCCACAAAAGTTCTTTATCAAGCTAAGATAACAACTCTAAAGATATCCAAAGCTCCCAACAACTCAAATGATTATAAAATTCAAAATCAAACATGATTCCAGAATGCACACTAATGTACCCATCAAGTATGGCACAAACTATGAAAAGCTATGGATAGGGAACTCAAGCTTCCACATACGAAACCCATATTTCAAAAGAAAACACAATCATTTGTTGTGTGTGAGCTCGCCACAATCATCGAGATCGGGGATAATATTACACTTTATAAGAAAACACAATTATTCTCTCTTATCAAAGAAATAACGAACATCCTTGTTGGATCCTATCATGCAAAGTGACATGTTTCATTCTGATAACCATCAAAAAATTAAAAAAATCATAAAAAATTTCAAAAATACAAAAAAGATATTACATTAAAATATTACAATAACAAAATAAAAGGTATAGAGATCAAACATTGCAATTAGGTATTGTGTACAGATGGATGTTCTTTCTTCCCTTTCTTTCATATTCCTCTACAAGTCATCCACCATTTTCATCTCTTCGATGTTATTGTGATTATCCTATTTGCATGTATTTTGTGACATTTATCTATATGGTATTTGTTTAACCTTGGTATTTTATAACCTTGGTAAATTAAAGAATGATTGACCTCTTAGAGATCCTATCACAATTCAAATTTAATACACTTTTTACGACAAAACTTAGGATATATTTTTGACACTAGTCAATTTTTTCATCACAATCACATTCATATCCTTCCATCAAGCCATCAGTGGTTCTTAATCCGTTGTAAAATAAGAGAGATGAAATAAGTTTTTAGAAAGAAAAAGAATCAAAATCAATCAATCAAAAGCAAATTGATATATAACTCTCTCTTGGGGTATTTCCAATCATCTCTACCGAGGATATGGATGCTTGAATGGTAGTAGAGAAATTTTGTGATAAGACTAAAATACATCTCAGTTAGGGCTATGGATGCCTGACTAGCAATGGAGAAATGTATGACTCTCCTTCCATAATCCATTCAAAAATCACATTTTAAACTAAATCATTCCTACACATTGTCTAGTGTCTTCACTTATTATCTATCAAATATTTCCTTGAAGAGGTAATTCATTTCCACGTGCACACATTAGATCTCTATGAGAAAAAAAGATTAGTATGTTACCAGGTTTTTTCTAGACCTTGTTCAAAATCTTTCTTTAGTGCATGTCTTGTATCATGATTTATGCCTTAGGATAATCAATTTTTCGTTGACCACCTTCTAAATATTTTCATAACATCACCTGTTCTTCAAAAATCGTTAAGAAAATCCATGTGTATCAGATGTCCTCTTTACCATGTTTGCAAACACTTTTGTTTCCTTTTAAAAATAAAATTTTCGACTTCCTTTCTCTCATGTATTTATCGGCCATCTTACGTTGGGGGGATCCTTACTCCCTCATGATTGAACCTATTTTATATTGGCCTTGATCCCCCTTTAGTGTGTGAAGATTTTAACTTTGAATACTCCAACCTAATCTCTAAGGCATTTTTGCATCTTCACTTTCTTATGCATATGCGTGGAATTCTTCCCTTATACATCCCATCTTTCCCTGGGGTAATCCACACTTCTTTGTCTTCATGTACATAGTTGTAAAAAAATTTCTAACTAAAAAACATTCAAATATGTTTCTAAAAAATTAATAACAATAAAAATTATCCTATAAAACATCACTCTTTGGTTCTTGCTTGTTTTTTTCATGACTCGCGGATCATCTTGATCTAACTCTATCAACAAAGTTGGTTTCTTTACTATGTATATACACTGAGGCAGAATGCATTGTTTGGTACTATTTAATAGTGCATGATTTATTTTCATAGGACCCAACTGTCTTCCATTATTCCCCTTGCATGTATCCTTGATTGGGGCACCATGTTTTAACCCTTGTCGTTAGTTCACATAGGCCGAAATCAAATCTTGATAACAAAAACATTGCATTATGTTTCTCTATTAGGTTATCTTGTTTACTTTCTCGTATTACATTGCATTATGTATGTTACAAGGAGTTAGGCATCTTTTAATTTCTCGTATTGCATTACATTTTTTATGTTGCATGGAGTTGGTATTTTCCGCAATGGAAAAATTTTCGTATTATGGATTTTCATGTCTTTCTAATATTGTCGTATGCTTATATTTTGAATAAGGACCAATAACATAGATCTTTGGTAATATGATGACACTAAAGTTGTTTTGATACACTAGATGAAATCTTTCTCTTTTAGTTTCATCTTCATTCCTCTTCTACATCTTTCTTCTATCAACCCTATTCTTCTGATTCACCTAGGGCATCCTACGCCTACCCATTCTTCTATACATTTCTCTCACCTTCTTCAATCATTGATTGCCTTCTTTCATCACCCCATCAACACTCAAGGGTGCATCTCTCAATTCTACTAATTTTTCTTCTACGCCTTAAATTTTTTATTTGTCTACTATCTTTGAAGTGACGTCACTTACACCACCCCAAATAGGAGCAAATGTAGACACCTATAATTGAGATCGAGAAATTTAAATACTTAAATTGAGTTAATTATACCCTTTCCTAGAAACTAACGACATATCGTCAATATCACACATTTTCTCTACTATCATCGTTAATTAATTACATTACCTTAGTTCACTAACTCTTCTATCAAAAAATGATGCCAATTAACAACCTTCGATTAATCAACTCCCCTTTCTATCTAGATTGATTAATTATTTCTTATTAATTAAGATCCCATTTCTATCTAGATTAATTAATCATTTCTAATTAATAATACCCATTTCTATCTAGATTAATCAATTATTCTTAATTAATTAATTCTCTCTTCTATTTAATCAATAAATCATCAGTTATTTTATTAAAATCCTAGCATAACATAAATCATGCTACTTATTCATTTAAAAAGATTCTATAAGCTTTCTCACTTATAAATGAATAACTTTGGGTTAATTAATAAATCTCATCAAATCCCATGAGTCACTAAAGAAAAAAATATACTCTCCTAAGGTTGACTCAACCCCTTTTCAACCATCCTTATCCACAACTAACTCAACCTAGCTATTATCCCACATGTAAAGGGATGTAGATATTCTTTTATCCACTAGGATATTTAAGGAGCCCTAGTCCTAGGTTTATACTTACACCTAAATGAGCATAGAGCCTAAGATATAGTCATTTTATCATCTTAGAGCATTCTTCATTGGAGGAGATAGCTATTTTCATTTCTTGCATTCATTATTCCAAGTTGGAAGTCATTTGGAGATATGTAAAATGATCTTGTAGCCATGGATTGACAAGACTCCATTCTTGAAACCTTGGGATAAAAGCATATAGTCAAACCCTTTGATTTATAAGGATCTAAATAGGTTCATTTCATTGACATTTAATTAGAGATAAAGGTTAATTTGTTTAGCATGTTAGTTTGAATCTTCATTTTATGTTCTAACACAAATATGGTAATTGATTATCTTTTCTTAAGATTTAAGCATGATGGTATATCGATCTAGTTAGAGTTGTATTGAAGCTATAATGTGTAAGATTTGATTTCGTTTGCTTTGTCAACTAATTCATGTACACACAAAATACATTATCTCTACCTCCAATCACTAGCAAAACCAATTTGAGGACCAAGATCTCTAAAACATATCTTCAAATAATTTTTTTCAAGTTTCTCATTACAATAGGAGAAAACCAAGAATCTAAATGATGTAAATTCTCCCCTCAAATCATACCATCATCTTTTGACTGTCTATCAGAATATAAGAATACATATCTTTATTAAAGGCCATCGAGAAAGGTCATAACCAAAACCACATACCTAAAGAAAAATTTCAGTGTTTTCTACCTCCTTTTAATGATAACATATATGTTGGAGCATATGAAAAACTTACCCTAAGAAATACGCACCATGCCAATTTGGAAAATGACCTAATAAAAATAGATAAGGTCTTAGAATCACTCTTTAGTTCTAATACAATTGACTCAGACATCTAGGAACCCCAACAACATACATGGTTTTATGTTTCTCAAACATGTCAACTCATATTTGTACATATATTTCTTGATATATCTTCACATTCCACCTAGGATATGATAAAGCAACTGATGTATGAAAAATTCTAATGCAAGTCACCTTATTCAATCCCAAATCTCTCACTTAGAACACATAGTAATTTCTTATGAAGGCCAAACAGTCTGATAAGTTTCCACTGCTTTTATCTTAAGCCCACATGTTAGAAACATAGTATTCCTTATGATCTACAAATTTCATGATATATAAGTTATTATTGCAAAAAAAATTCATATACTTGTTGATTTGATCTATAATTTTATCCTTTAGTCATGATTATGGTGTACAATAATACTTCATAGATCTTAAGGAAACATACAGATAAAGTACCCTTAAGACATACCTTTATGAATTCAACCTTAAATCAAAATATATGTTATGCATTTTTTGAACCCCTACAAAATGGATAACTTATCATGTTTGAAAATTAGTGGTTGATGGATGCAATGCTTTGAAATTTAACAGGGTAACTCACGGAGAGCTAGCTCATCGCGGTGAAGGTCTAAGATGAAGAGGGAAAAAATAGTGGTAAAATGCCACCAATAGCATCTTTTATGCTACCAGCCAGTAGCAAGAATGGATACTACTGGCCAGAAGTACATTTTCATCGTACTAGATGGTAGAGAAATTGGCATTCTAGGTAGTGGTCAAGGAAGATACCGGTCGAATGAATTTTAAGCATTATCAATCAGTTGCACAAAGGAGATGATGGAACATTCAATCAATAGTAGGGTCATTGGTAGTATTTGTACACATGCTTCGATAGTGGATTTTAAGTTAGCAGTCGGTAGAAGAGAACATTTTACTAGTGGGTTACATTTATGCAATAGGTCAATACTAGAGAAGATGTGCAACAGGCCAAGCGCAGGAACAAACTAGACACTAATGGGAGTGGTACAAGTTGGTTCAACTACCAACTTAATGAGTTATGGTGACCATGACTACCTGTGTAAGAAAAGTACCAAATTAGTATGGCAACCCATACCTGTTTAATGAAATATGTTGCTTGGTGAGGCAATTATGAGGCTCTTCTCCTATATATTGTAAAATCCACCTCATTTTGAGGGCAGACTTTTTGAAGAGCAAAGGAACTATGTCAAAATTGTTCCAAATATTTTTTTGAGCGAAACGCCTCAAATTTGGGCTTATTATAAAGGATTTTTCCTTTTTTTTACGTTATAATTGATTGTGCATGTTTCTAAGCAATAAAATTCATGTTTTTTGACCATTTTCACCCTAGCTTGTATGAAATTGCATCTTTTTCCTTCCATTATATTTACAACTATACTGTGCATGTGTCTATCTCTTTGTAGGGTTTGTAGTTTGTTGTGCATTATGAATATAGGGAATTGAATATTGTCTTGGACTGTGGCACTTCTACTTGCCCTCTCTGACTTTTTTTGCTCTTTATTTTTCACTCACTTGAATTGTATCACCATTTCTTGCTACATCACCTTCACTTAGGATAGTTTTATTTTATGAATATTTATATCCTTGTCTCCTTAGAAAGCATTAGGATAGGATAAGTTTATTTTTCCATTCTCTACACTTTGAAGAAGTTGGAACTAGGTTAGGAGAAGAAGCCAAATTTCTCTGGAGGATTATCCTACTTGCAATGTCCCACACTACAGGATAATCCCATGTTATGCAGGTTACACTGATTTCCTCACACATAAATCACAATAAATCAGGGGTGTTGTAATTTTGGATTAATAGTTTTAGCATGCCTAGTGAGAATAGAAGTCAATATTCCTATTTCATCAGGATTGGGTGTGTGTCTTAGTGAATTTATAACCTTTTATGGCTTTGCAACAACACATCTAATGACTCCAAATATAAAATCAACTGGTTTCAGTAGTACTGGCGGTATAAGTTCATGAGAAGGATTCAAACTCGGTCCAAAGTAAGAGAATAATGTGTCTTTGAATACTTACAATTATCAATAGGAAGAGGAAGGAGAGGAAGAAGAGTACAAAGGTCTCCATCTCCACTAAAAAGAACCTTATCAACACCTCCACCTAGTAGACCCTTCCTTTAATCGACCAGGGTTTTCAGGCCAATCATAACGACACATCTACAACAACCACCACCACTGCCAAACCCACTTGTCAATTTCAAAGGTGGTAGTCTACTCACCCTCAATGCACATAATCATGTTCCATTTACAACATTGAAGAGCATTCCTTACTTCAATGGGGATAATCATATGACCCCCATTGATCATATTCAAGACATTGCAAATGTGTGTGCCATCCATGAGATCAACAAGCTGGATGTTACAGTTAGGCTCCTTGCTTCTTCTCTCAAAAGTAAGGCATCGCAATTGCTTAGGATCCTAATAGTAGGGTTGATTATAAACTGGGATACATGTTATTCAGCCCTGTACAACCAGTTTAGAGAGAAGGAAGATAATCTATCTTTATTTGAATATTTAACAACTATCAAGAGGGCTCTGAATGAGCAGATGGTTGACTTCAACTTTAGGTTCCAGCGGATGTGGGATTAAATTATGATTTTCATGAGGCCAACAGTAGAAGGTTCATTCTTCTACTATTGAGGGCTCTAAATTTTGACATAGCTATGATGACATAATCGATGGGGGTAATGACACTACCAGGGGAATATGATATAGTTATCAAAGTGGAAAATTACTTAATTCAAGTAGGAAAGCTGACGCATAGGCCACCTGTGCCCCTATATCTTGAATTGGGGACCCCATCTACCAGTCAAATTCCTGAAATATCCCCCATTCTATCCCCTAGGAATCAGATCAATAGTGAATCCTTCACTTCTTCTACTACTTCCAAAGAACTCCCAGAAGTCATGAAATAACTATAAACTTTGGGGATGAGTTTGTGATAATAAAAAGGATACAATCTCATAGCTCCAGACCTTACCATCCCCAAGATCAAATGAATGAGCATCCATATCAGCCTAATAGACCTCCTTTTAAAGATGTTAGCAAAAAATAAGGACAACCTCAATATGCTATGCCATTTCAGCCATACAATCCTAATACACCTTTAACATCTTAGGCCTTGGTTCCAACCCATAACAAAATTACACAGGAATACGAATGATGCTTTCTTTGTGGTCAGCCCCATAATCAGGAAGCACATTTCAATGGTATGCTAAACCAATCCTTGATGATGCAGACTATTGGGATGGTCCAAGATCCAAGTGAGGAAGAAAATTAGAAAACAGATTAGCAATAGACTCTAACTAAAATCACATTGGTCAATTGGTAGATGAAGGAATTTTACAGAGTTAATCAATCTCTTTTTTAGGGTGTGGCTGCTAATACACAATCTAAGAAAAGGAACATAGAGGAGGGGAAATCATATAGTGTAGTTATCTCTCAACTCGCCCTTACTCAACAAGGAGTTAACAGGAAAAATGTAACTCCTAATGTAAAAAGCCAGCTGAAGGCACCTATTTTAGTAGTGCCCGATGTGCAGAATCAACCCAAGATACCAGTTGTGGAAGATCGTGGACCAAATCAGGTACCATAAAAGGTCATACCAAGTAAGAGGAAGAAAAATGAAAACCTGAATCCATTCAATGCCATCGATCAAATGAAGAAGACTAATTTCAACATTTCCATTTGGGAGTCTTTAGCAATTCCATGGCAGTGAGATTTGTTGCAAGCTATTATGGAAAATTGGTCCCCTTGTAATGAGCCATTCCAAAATCATGAGAGTGTTCTTACTAACATTGCACAAAAAGGATAAGGTCATTCAAGTAAGAATATGATGCCTCCACTATTTTATGTCTCATTGATCGCTAGAGATAAGTTAGTTCAAAATTTCATGATCAATTCAGAGGTGAGTAACTGAGTGATGCCAAATAAAATCATAGATAAATTTGGTTTAAAATATGAAATGGTATTGAGGGGAGTAGTAAAATTGGATGGGAAAATAGTAGGCATAGTTAGAGTGATCAAAGAACTAATCCTTACGCTCCATTGTTGTTCGATTGTCACGGTTCTACAAGATGTATCGGTGATTGATTTTCTACCACTTTTTTCCTTGTGCCTTTTGAGGGATTTTATACCCAAGATTGGTGGGTACCTATAAGAGGATTGGTCCCACATGTTATTTAGGATAAGGTATGGAGATAAGGCTATGATAATGTTGGAGCCAATTTCCAATTTTCACATTGAGCCTTATGTGCCCAGCCCGATCAATGCAAATTGTACCATATTTGATCAACAAGAACTCTTGGAGGATAAAAAGGAAAACACAAATCTTAGAAGAATACCAGATCCAATGTTTGATGATTTCACTCATAGGATACATGCTTTTGATCCATACAAGGAAATGGAAGAGATTGAATTGGGTATTTATTGATTACATAAAGAAGATCCACCTCTCCCTAACATCATAAAAATATGACAAATATGACATTGAGGTTTGGCAGATGGTTTTTGATGGTTCATGAAGTAGACAAGGTATTGGAGGAGGACCAATGCTTGTGTCACCTCAAGGTATGAAGTACTACTCAGATTTCCATTTTCAGTTTGTATGTTTAAGCAATACAGCTGAGTATGAAGGTTTGATACATGGATTGCATTGGAAAATAAAAAAGGGTATAGAAAACTTGCAAGTGTTTGGGGATAATGAATTAATTGTAAACCAGGTTAGAGGAAAACATGCTATAAAGAATGAGCTTCTTTAACCCTACAAGCATCAGGTATGGGATCAAATTGAAGACCTTGAAGCATTCAATATTTAGGCCATACCAAGGAAGAATAATTAGGCTATGGATAGGCTCGCAACAATTGGAGAAACATTTGATGTGGTGGAAAGTATCAAGAGATATAAAGAACAACCACATATCCATGTGATTGTAAGAAAATTTGTACTAGATACCAACACAAGCTAGCGGGTATTTGAGAATGATCAAAAGATAATTAATTTTTTACAAGGGGAGGTTGAGTTCTTAGCTAAAAATCAAGAGAAATTGGAGTAGCAGTAAAGATATCAAGTGGTGTAGATGCAAACAAACAAATTTCCCAAGGCGTTGGTGACTCTAGAGTTAATTTTCAACCCAAACGACAAATTCCAAAAGGAGAAGGCCAACATTCAAGTCAAAAAGGAGGATTTTGAGCCCATTTCGGTTGGAGAAGGTAACACACTCCAAATAGGTAAAATGAGAAATGAACTGGAAAAGTATGAATTTCTGTAGCTTTTCCAAGAATGCCTGGACATTTTCACGTAGAGCTATGAGGATTTGAGGAGTTTTAACCCAAAATTGGCATAACACATAATTGAGTTCATTCCAAAGGCTAAGCCCATCAGAAAAAAGCCAAGGTCGGTCAACCATCATAACCTCTCATGAGGAAGGTGTTGAATAATCTCATTGAGGAAAGTATCATTTTCTAGATAAAGCACTCAAGTTGGGTAGCAAATATTGTGTTGGTTAGGAAAAGGAATAGTAAAATCGGGTTATGCATGGATTTTCGGGATTTAAACAGGGCCTCCCTAAAAGACCACTATCCACTTCCTTCCATGGAGTAGATATTATAGGTAGTGGCTGGTTCAGAAATATTCTCCCTCTTGGATAGATATTTCGGCTATAATCATATTATGGTGAAAGAGGAGGATCAGCTCAAAATAGCCTTCACCACAAAATGGGGCACATATGCCTATAGGAAGATGTCATTCAGACTATTAAATTCTGGAACAAATTTTCAACGAGCAATGGATATGGCATTTAAGGGCATGTTAAATAAAATAGTGCTCGTCTATCTTGACGAAAACACTCTATTTTCTAAAAATGTAAAAGGTCACCTATTTCATCTTAGATAGGTCTTCCAAAGGTGCAGGAGGTTTGCAGTGTCATTGTATCCCAAAAGGTGCATATTCATGTCACATGAGCGTAAACTTCTGGGCCATATCGTGTCGAAGTAAGGACTGAAAATTGATCTGGAGAGGGTAGAAGCTATCCGTGCTCTACCATTGCCTACTCATAAGAGGGCTCCTTAAAGCTTCTTGGGGAGGATAAACTTTGTTTGCAAGTTTGTGCTAGATTTTGACTCTCTTTTGAAGACTTTAACAATGATGTTGAAGAAGAATTTTGGTTTCAAATGGATAGGGGAGGGAAAAAAGAGTTTAAAAGTTATCAATCAGGCCATATCTCAAGCTCTAACTCTCATTAATCCATACTTCTCCAAAAAACAATTTCTCTACACCTTCGGTGGTTTAGACACCATCTCTGTAATCTTGGTGCAAAGCTCATGGAGATTGAGGAGCTAAGGAGCCAATCCATGCACATCATGGAGAAGGATCAAGCATTGATCAAGAGGTGATTTGACAAGAAGGAAAAGGCTAGAAAATTCCAAGAGGGAGACTTGGTCCTAATATGGGATGTAGATAGAGACAAACCATGAAGGCAATCTAAGTTTGATGTAATATGAAGTGTCCCTTACATGATTTTAGAATGTAAAGAAAATAATTCTTTCCAGCTATCAAGGTTGGATGAAGAATAACTGCAAATTCGAGTCAATTGAATCTATCTCAAGCATTGTTACTAAAGTGAAATATTTTCCTTATACATATTAGTTCAGAAATTTTATTCCTCTAATTGATTCTAGCACAGTGCTTTGTTTTAGTTTAGGATTTCTTTGTAATAAGAGTTAGTGCAATTTCTGCAATTTCCACTTGGGAAGTATATTAATTTGTTGTTTGTATAAAGTTGTGTCTTTATTTCTCTTGCACTTGCTAGTTTTAGGAAAGGTCTTGTGATGAGAGTAATCAGTCTTCAGCCTAGGGTTTTGAGAAATGACAGGCCCCAGTAGTGTTTAAAAAGTTTGAGGGGTGAATTTTTAGGTGTCAGATTAGTTACATACTTCAAAATGACTCCATACCCAATGGACACAACAAGATCACTAGTCTTTCACATCTGGTAGGAAGATCACCACGCAAGTCACCAATTGTTACCAATTTTTTTCACCCCTTCCAAATAGACAAATTATCAACTCTGAACTTTGGAGGTTGATGGATGTAATTCTTTGAAATTTAATAGGGTTACTTGCAGTGATTTGGTGATCCACCGTGAAGTTCTGAGCCAAAGAGGGAAATAATAGTGGTAAAATGCCTCCAGTAGCATAAAATATGCTGCCAACTAGTAGCAGGAATGGATGCTATCGGCTAGTAGCACTTTTTCATGCTTCCGATTAGTAACAAAATTGGAGGTCCTGGCAGTGGTCAAGGAAGGTACCGTTGATGGCATTTTTAGCACTACCAGCCAGTTGCACAAAGGAGATGATGGAGTAATCAATCAACAACAAGGTCGTCGGCAATATTTTATGGATGCTACCAGCTGACAATGGATTTAAATTTACTGACATGTAGCAGGGAAAACATGTTACCAGCTAGTTACATTTATGCAACCAGTTGACACCAGAGAAGACGTGCAACCAGCCGAGCGCAATAATAAACTAGGAATTAATGGGAATGATATGAGGTTGTTAAACTACCAGATTAATGAGGTATGGTGCCCATGACTACCCTTGCAAGTAAAGTACCAAATTCGTATGGCCTCCCATACCTGTTTAATGAAACATGTTTGTTGGTGCAATAATTCTAAGGCTCTTCTTTTATATATTATAAAATCTACCTCACTTTGAGGGGAAAATTTTTGAAGAGCAAAGAAACTCTGTCAAAATTGTACTAGATCTTTTTTTAGCTAAAGGCCTTGAATTTGGGCTTAGCGTAAAGGGTTTTTCCTTGTGCTTATGTTATAATGGATTGTGCATGTTTCTAAGCAATAAAATTCATGTTTTGTGGCCATTTTTTCCCTAGCTTGTATGAAATTGCATCTTTTTCCTTCCGTTATATTTACAAGCATATTATACATGTATCTATCTCTTTGTAAGGTCTGTAGTTTATAGTTTTTTTATGAATATAGGGAATATAATATTGTCTTGGACTATGGTACTTCTACTTTCCCTCTCCTACTTTGGTTTCTCTCTATTTTTAACTCACTTGGATTGTCACCCTTTCTTGGTGCATCACCTTCACTTAGAGTAGTTTTATTTTATGCATCTTTCTATCCTTGTCTCCTTGGAAAGCATTAGTATATGATTAGTTTAGTTTTCCACTATTTACACTTTGGATAAGTTATCACTAGGTTAGAAGAATAATCTGACTTTCTCTGAAGGATTATTGTACCTGTAATGTCTCACACTATAGGATAATCCCATGTTATGAAGGTTACACTGATTGCCTCAAACATAAATTATTAGTAATTAAGGGTTTTTTAATTTTACATTAACAATATCTTCTTAAGTTTGGATTGTACCTTACTAAAAAATAGACCTCTTTCTTAACTTGGGGTAAATATTCAATATTCATAATCATATTTAAAGGGCATACCACTGCTCGAAATAGAGAAAAGAAACATAAATAAAAATTCCATGCTTTTCAACCTTGTAAAATTGATTTCCTACCTCCTAGGATTCAATGATGTATATAAATAACATGAATGAGTGACACAACAACATTCCATAATGTTATCTATTCCTAAATTATGTCAAGATAATATTTTGAAGAAAAAGTACAATCTTAAATAAAAATTACTATTAACATATTCTGACCTCAATAAGGTCACACCATCTACTAATCACCTTGAAACCTTAAAATGTAAGATCAAACATAGAACATCATTCATTGGTCATATATTTATTGTTTTCTCTCAATTCTAGACCATAAACTTCATAATAATACACCACTTTTTGATAATACTAACTCTATAACTCTTCTCATCAACTAGAAATGATGATAACAAGACAAACATACCTTTGTATTGACATAAATATTGTGTAAAAAATGTCTATGATATTAACAACTTTAAAGATAAAGTTCATACTATCTTTACAATCTTACAACCCCTTTTGAAGATTCACACGTGAAGAATTAGTAACAGAACCTTATTACTTCTTTGACAAGGCATACGTTTTATACTCTTGAAAATAAATGAAACTCACCTGGTGACCTATATGATGAACTAGACCTTACCATCCTCAAGTTTAGAACCCTCATGATTTCAAGACTATGATAGATACATTATGTCATCCCAGATTACTCCAAGATAATAATTGAAAACCTTATCAATAAAAAAACATACCTTAACATGGTTGAACAAAACTAGACACATGATTCATATCTTTCACACACCCATGCTTCCTTCACCTGATGAATTTCTTCAAGAAGTCGTAGTGAAGACACTCCATACTTCTCAGGTCACTATAAAATTTGGACATCATCAAATGATCCCAAAGACTACACCTCTTCATGTCTTCTTGACTTCTTGGATGGATTTTAAAACATGATAACATTATCATTATCTCTTAAGGATTGCAAACCTATCAAACACTCGTGATACTTCTCATTCACCAAAATATTCTCAATTAGGGCCAATAATCCTCCTTTTCTTGTATCACGAGATGTGATGATTAGCTTAGTATACATGTATGATGTAGACCTAGCATTTTATTAATATATGATGTTAGATGTAATGATATAGATGATGATGTGATAATAAACAATATAAAAGTAACAAAGCAAGCACAAGAAAAAGTTAACAAATCACCAAATAAACATACTAAACAACCTAACAACAAAATTATACAAAGTTACAAGAAAACATGAAAAAACACACTCCATATGTACAAAGAAGAAAGAATCTAATCTAAGCAAGAAATTATCCATCTAAAAGTTATGTTAAAGCAACACACTATACAAATGCACAAGCAAGCAAAAATAGACAAATAATGTATACACAAACAAGCAAAGTAAGAAAAAAACAAAGAAACAAGATGAAGTAAACTACTACTACGCAAGGAAAATTTTAGTGGCGAATATTTGTTAATTCCCAAATATTTTAGTTTTTGAAATTTGAAATTGGCTCATTTTTAGGGTACAAGTTAGGACCAGTTCGCTACAATTTTGTGGGTACAAATTAAATTTAGCAGTCAATTCGCCATTCCAATGAAATAAGAATTCACAAAATTTTCCTAAAAATTAGTCAGTCGGTAGTATATTTTTATGTTATCAGATGACAATATATAGTATGTTGTCAATCGCTAGCATAAAAAATGCTACTGACCGAAAAATTATAGTTATGATGTCATTCGGTAGCATTTTTTATGCTATCAATTGACATCATACTATATGTTATCGACTAGTAGCATATAAAAAATCTACAATCTGGTACCATTTAATAGTGATGTTGTGATGTCTTGATATTATCAATTCATGTGAAAGATAATTGTCATAGATTCACCAAATATTTTCTAAGGAGTTTTTTGGAGGGACTCTTAAAATTTTCCATGTTACTATGTTTTTGTAAAACTATTTTCAAAGTGTTTTGTGTTGTTCTTGGGAGTTTTGTGAATAAAAATTCTAAAGGTTTTTGTATTTTCTGGTTTTCTAATGTTTTGGGGTTTTCAATCCTATTCGAATGTTTTTATGATTTTTAACATATTTGAATTTTTTGTGATTTTCAACATATTTGAATGTTTTTGTGATTTTTAACAATTTTCTAAAGCTATGTATAGGAAACCAAGAAATGTGGATGCCCCTAACGTTAGATGGGAATATACAAAGGAAGATGCCATGTGTTATAGAAAATAAGGTGAAGATATGAAGATGTCCCTAGCGTTAAATGGGAATATGCAAATGCAATCTCTTCATAGAGATACAAGAGGAGAACCGGTCAGATCAAGGATTTGATAGGATAGGCTCACAAGGAATCTTGAATGCAGGTGCAAAACCATCTCTAAGATGAGAAAATGTACCCCCTAGACACAAGATGCTTGTGAACAATGAATCCTCACAAAGTGTAGGAAAATGGTTTTCACCAAGGGACTTATCCAAAGTGCCACCATTGCATGGTTTTCACATTTGGATGACCTGTTTTCTCTTTTATTGATTTTTTTTGTTCTTCATGTGTTTTTTGTTTTTTGGTTGTTTTCTGATTTTTACTCCATGTAAAAGCATAAAAACACTTGAGGTGCATGAAATTCATAGGTTAATGGTGCTCATCTCCATCAAGATAGGAAATCTTCTATCCTCTTCTCCCAAATTTGGCCGCATTGACATAGGGTCCTAACCAATGAGGTTCGAACTTGCCTTTCTTTTCTCTCTACTTCACTGTGTTGAATTGGTTTTCCTTCAACACCAAATCTCTGACTTCAAACTAACGAGTTATGATTAACTTTTTTTAGCTCCATGAAAATCTGTTATGATATAATTTGATATGGTTGAGTGCACGGATGCACCTTTCATATACTAGCTCCAGTTTTGTCAGTCTAGCCACTTTGTAATCCTCATCTTTATTTAGATAATCCCTAAGAGATATTCTTAGGGAGGGAATATCTATTTATAGTGGGTGATGGATTTAGTTCCAAATACTAGGGAATAAAGTGTCGCACCAATAGGGGTGCGAATAGAGGTCTTATAATCCTAGAGGGCAGGGTAAATTTCTAAATGCCAATTGCGGCTTGTCTTACTCACAATCTTCTCCATGATCTAAACAAGTGTTTTATTAGTGGCTTATTTTTTCTTGTTACCTTGAGGGTAAATGGAATGGACCAATTTAATAATATCTAAAATCACTGACATAGAGATTTCACCATCTTATTCTTAAGTTATTTGCCATTGTCAGTGACAATGGAGCCAGGAATGCCATAACAGAAAATGAGGTGGTTCATGATGAAATATGATATTTGAGCACCTATAACCTATGTCAATGGAATAACCTCCACCCACTTGGTGAAGTATTTTTTATCCATTATAATTTATGTATGGACATCAGATGAAATAGGGGTAAGCTTCCCTATTACGTCTAATCCCCATTTAAAGAATGGCGATGATGTTTTGATTGGCTGTAAATGTTGCGACGATGTATGGATGAAGTTCTCATAATTCTAGCATAACACACAATTCTTCACATAATTACATCAATATGTCTCCATGGTAGGCCATTAATAGCCTACCCTTAATAACTTCGTTGCCAAAATCATCCCATTTGAATGGGCTCCACACACTCCTTCGTGTACCTCCTTGATTTCTTGTACTATCTTTGCTACATCTAAAAAACACAAAAAAATCCCATCATAGCCACAATGGTAGAGTGTGCCTTCTAGGAGGGTATAACGAGCTATTTTAAAGATAAGGATTTGTTTCTCAAAATGGGTGATGTTCAAAGGAAATTTACCATTTTGGAGGTAGTTAAATATGGGTTCATACCATGGCAAGAAGTGATAAAAAACTTCACATGCCATACATGATTTTGGCCTGTCATATGTAGGGTGACATAGATTTTGAACAAAAAATGGTATATCATTGTTCTACGGTGGAATCCATAGTATAAAACCCATTTTTTCCATTGCATCTGCATATATTTTTTATTCCCTCGGTATTTGTTCAAAAGTGATGTGCACAAAATATTCTATTATATTTTCTACCAACTTTTTGTATGGGATGAGCTTGTCATCCTTGAGTCTGTACTCATTGTTGAATTGTTTGATATTCAGTTTTGAGTCACCAATGACCTTAAGGTGAGAAATATTCCATTTTATAGCTAACTTCATCCTAGCAATGACTGCTTCATATTCTGCAATGTTATTTGTGCATAGAAACCTAAGACGGAACACTTGAGGTATGGGGTATCATATAGGAGTAATTAGCACTAGACATGCCCCTAAACCATGGAAATTAAATGATCCATCAAAATTTACTTTCCATATGACATATTCCCCAATGTACATTAATGATGCATCAGGAAGATCCAAACACACCAATTCTTTCCTAGGTAAGGGTGCCTCTGCCAGTTGGTCTTTGAGCACTTGTCCTTTTACTGACTTTTGGTATAGATACTTAGTATCAAATTCACTGAGTAGGATGATCCAACTATACATCCTACTAATAAGGGCATGTTTTGATAATAGGTACTTGAGAGGTTCAACTTTGGATATAATCTTGGTTTTAGTATTAAACGGATAATGGTGATGTTTTTGGAAAGTAAAAAAGATGGACAAACAACATTTTTCAATTTTTGAATAGTTGAGATCATATGCAATTAGGGTATGACTAAGATAGTATACTGCTTTTTCTTTATGGTTTGCATCATACTGAGCAAGCAAGGTGCCAATGGAAAATTACATTGAATATATATATAACAAAAGTGGCTTTCCTGGGGTTAGTGGCATGAGGGCTCACGGATTTACCAAATATTTCTTGATAAAGGAAAAGGGTTGTTGTTGTTTAGGTCCCCAAATGAATTCAACATCCTTATTAAGAAAATGGTTGAAGGATTGACATTTCTCAGCAAGCTATAAGATAAAGAAGTGGATGGATTTTATTTTTCCTTGCAATCTGCGCAACTGTTTAATGTTCTTAGGAGGAGGAATTTCAGTAACAACATCTACTTTAGCATGGTCTGCTTCAATCCCTCTTCTTGATACAATGAAGCCCAATAGCTTTCTTGATAACACCCTAAAGACACACTTCCTTGGATTTAACCTGACCTTATATTCCTAGAGAAGTTCAAAACTCCACCTCAAGACCTCAAGATGGTCTTATATTATCTTCAATTTTCCAAGGATATCATCCACATTGTCCTTCATGATGTCATTAAACATGTCATAGAATATTATGGTCATCTATCCTTGTTAAGTTGAGCTGGCCTTATTAAGTCCAAAGGGCATTACCTGATAACAAAATGTCCCCTAAGGGGTTGTAAACATCATCTTATGTTGATCTTCCTCCACTATTTTTATTTAGTTATATCAAGAAAAACCATCCATAAGAGATATCATTTCATATCCTGTAGTTGAATTTATAATCATGTTGATATTTGGTAGGGGAAAATCATCTTTAGGACATGCCTTTTTGATGACTTGAAATTCAGTACAAATTCTTATTCCAATAGGTTTATTTTGAACTTGAACTATGTTAGATATCCACTCAGATTAGTCAATGGGTCTGATGAACTATGATACTAACAGTCTCTCTAACTCCTTTTTGACCAGAAGGGCCACTAGTGGATGTAGTTTCTATAGCTTCTGTTTAATGGGATTCATGTCTACATGCACAAATAAGTTATGTAACATGAAGGATAGATCTAAGCTTAGCATATCTGCATAAGACCATGCGACTATGTCCAAAAATTATCTGAGAAGCGTGGTGAAATTTTTATGTTCTTGTATTGAAATTGAAGCTCTCAACTTTATTATCTTTGGTTACTCTTTCATTCCAATATTAACATCAATAGTTTCTTCCACAAGCATCTTTTAAATATCTACCATATGTGTAGGATCAGAAGGAAAGTTAAGATCTTATTTTAAGGGCATCTCAACAATATTTTCAAACTCAGTGTGGTTACATCTTTTTTCCATTATTTTTTTTTATTTGTTGGTCAGCCAACACCTCAAAGATGTTTTCACTGTATGACTTGGACTTTTTTTTTGCTGAGGTTTTGTAGAGAAAATTTTTCCCTCAGTTTTTCTTATATTTTTATGACCACGAGGCTCATCCTCCTCCTTAAAGTACGCACAGGTATCCAGGTCAATGGATAAACCCTTCTTGTTGTCTCGAATAGGAATAGTGTTATGTATGCCCATAAATTCTATAATAGCCTCATCATTATCAAATAGGTCTAGTGGCACTTAACGTTGCTGGTCCCAATTGACAAGGGTAGGGTATAAAAGGTCACTTTTTTATTGGTAGGGTTATGATAAAGACATCGATATCCATAAAAAATTTCATAAAGGCAAGATTATCATATTGGCTATGGTGGGAATCTGTTTCACTATCTAAACAAATAGAGCTATCCTCATGTTAAAAGTAGGTAGTATCCTGGTACATGTGGTACACCCCATAGGGATGAATACAAATACCATACAATTCTATTTTGAAATGTGGAAGTGGGACTGGTTCTCTTATTCCTTATTCAAACTTTGCACACCCAAGCCCTTTGTAACACATGGAATACATCATTCTACTAGATTTTATGTATTCTGGGATTTTATAACAGAAGGGATTAGTGTCCTTAGGGACCCAAATTGTAGGAGGGTCTAATAATTTCTCTTCTATAAGTAGACCACCATGTAATAATATCCTAATTATTTGTTCATGTCAATGTCATTTGAAGTGCTAGTTGGGTTATCCTCTTCTTTTAGGTGATAAGGATAGATTTTAGACTAGAGGATCATGTGGAATATTATATTCTCCATAAACGTACTAAGAATATTCATCTACCATGAATCAAAGTGAGAGGATGATGTAGAAGCACCATGAGCACAAGAACAGAGAGAGTTCGAATCAACCCATGAATCAAGCACTTTTGACTGAATGGGGACAACAATATCGGCGGAGCGACAGTTCTATGCATTTCTAAGTGCAAAGCTATTGAGAGCTATGTAGTGCGTGAATGGTTCTTGATCTCCTTAAATAGTAATATTTTTTCCCTTGTGTTTCAACTCGATACATTGGTGCAATGTCAATGGTATGGCATACATGGTATAAATCCATCGGTGACCATGAAACATATTGTATGGAAGTTCCAAGTCTATGACATAGAACTTCATGTTGTGAAAAGTGGGACCTCCTTCTATATGTAGTGTTATTGTACCATCTGATTCCCATTCTACATTGTCGTATGTGGTTTTCGTGATAATATGGGACTCTAGATCTTCTTTTGTGCATCCTAAATGTTTAATTAGCTTCAATGTGCATATGCTTAACTCTGACCCGTTGTCCACAAGAACCCTCTTTATCTTTTTGTGAGTAAAAAATACTTCTATGTAAAGAGGAAGGTTATGCGTATGATATTCATTAGGGATTTGATTGTGGTTAAATGTAATGTTTTCACTTGGTGCAATATTTTCCACCACAATGTGTAGGTGAGAAGGATCTACTTCAATTGACACTTCTGACCCCTGGAGAGTTTTATAAAGGATGTCCTTATGTTCGTATGATTTTTTAAGACGATATAAGATTGAAATGTTAGCAGATGTCTTCTCAAGTTGGTCTAGGATATTGTACTCCCTATCTGGAGGGGTGGATAGAGGAGGTTCTGAGAACACAAAATGAGCATTCCTTATTACCTCAACAAAATTTTTTCCCTTGATCCTAATGTTATTAATATGCTCATTAGAAGAGAAAACACATCCAATAAGTGATTCATATTGATTGTTATCAGGTTTGGTATAAAAATAATTTACGACTTTATAGCTTTGGGAAGTGTTGACGAGAATTTTTTTTTTGATGGATAAACTTGTGTATTTATTGCCAATGCTATGGGAATCTAAGTCCCTCTACTTAATCAGTGTAGCTTATGTATATGCATGCATGAGAAAATGTGGATTTATTTGGTGGCCTTTTGACCAGGGATCTAACAGGGGCACTCCACTAACCATGCGGCAAAGTTAGCAATTTCTTGTTAGGGAAGACTTTGTCTGAAGAGTGAGAAAGGGGAGTTAGAAAAGAGGTAGGAGAACTAATGCTGCAGGTAGAAAATCATATTCGTGTACACACACTAATTAGAAACTTCATCACATGTACTAAATTAAGAGGAAAGAACCCTACAAATGGCAAAGAGACCAAATAGAATTTGATGAACTCAAAGTATCATGAAATACCTTAGTTAAAGAAATCTAGAAACTCATTTTTGTATTGATGTTTAAATAGAAGTTGTACATAGTGTAAAAATGGAAGAAATTTGAGAGTGGAGGATAGTTGAAGAAAATGGCTATCTCCTTTGATTTCTCTAGGTACAATGCACTCTTGCGTTTAAAAGATCAATCGTCAACCCTTTAAAATGGGAATGGCTTTACAATTTATAGAATAGACACAGCTCCTCATATTCCTCATGAAATTCCATATACCTTAGTTCTAACTTTATACTATTCATGTTGCTACAAAATATTTAAGTCCGTTTTATAAAATCAAAGTGACTTAATTTACATTATGTTTCTAAAGCCACTTTACAGTGACTTAAGGGCATATCAAAACATGCAAACCCCAACGAAGAATTAGAACATTTGAAAGTGAGAGAAAATGAAGAGATAAAGAAAGAGAGAGAAGAAGAAGATGATATGTCATTCCTGATGAATTCCATTGATCTAAAGCTCCAAATGCAGTGAAACTCTGAATCTTCAAACTCCTGGCACATTGTGAAACTCCATCAAATTAGCTCACGAATGATCATTGAGTTGAATGAACTAAGATGGATCATGAATGTTTTATGAAAAATGAATAGGATGATCCTGAAAAATGATTTCCCCCTAAATTATTATCCTTGTATGTCCCATTGTGAAAAAAATTCTCTTTAAGTGTAACTTACTATTTTTAGTAGGTGTGAATTGCGAGGTGAGATGACCTTTTTGATGACTTTTCTTATGATACTCCCTTTATGTTTACTAATTTCTTCATATCCTCTTCAAATGGTGGATTACCTAAAGTAACATACCACTACGTAGGATGGCATGCTATATTTAGTAAGTGCACCATGGATGTCAGGATGCGAAAAAACAAGTCTTGAAACTTTTGGGTTTTATTCCTGGGTTACACGGTCCGCGTTTGAGTAACTCCTTCATCTAAACACATTTGGAAACGATATTTTTTGTGGCATGGTTAGAATACTAAAAAACCCATATCCCTCTGTATCCCTAAAAAATAGGGGCTTCATGGCACATAAACTAGTTCACATGAAACTAGATTTTTCAAAAATCATTCCCTCCAATTTTCGTGTGATTTCGCTAACTCAACCTTGAGAAGTGGAGAGGTAGCTCGCTAATCTTTTCCACTTTTGTGTCATGGCAGCCATTACTAGAGCTTGAAATTTGTAGGTATATTTTTTTTCTTTGTTAGGAATGAAATAAATTCTAGTGCGATAGGTTTTTTCTTCTGGTGCTTCACCCGAAATTTTACTTCAATCCAACGATCGTTTTGATAGAAAATTGAACTTTGTTCTTCATGGAGCCGGAAGTGAAATTTATTCACTATGAGAAATAATTGATACAAATTAGAGGTTTGAATATATTTTTTAATGGAATTCAAGACAAAATAACTCAAAAAAATGTGGTTTGTCAATCCGTGCACTGGTTTGCAAGATATATTCAAATCTTTGTTTTATGGCGAAAGGGATTTCCACTATTATTCTTCTTGGTTCTCCATTTATTTTTCTTATCTCGATGAATTATTATTCTAAGACCAATGTTCTATCATGTAGTGAAGGATAATTTTTTTGTTATGGAGTTGGTTTGAGCTTTGTCAATGGTGGAGTGAGGCGTTCTCTACAACTTTTCTTCTGGCAGTGACAAACAAGAAGCAACCATCAGTTAGAATTTTTTTCAAATTTTTGATTTGGAGTTGGGCGTAAATTTTTTCCCTGATGTCCCTAACCTTAGGTACATGAGGGACATTAATTTCCATGATGAGAAAGATAGAGAAATGTGGCATTGATCTGACGGTAGGGAATGAGTGCTCAAAAATCAGCTTTAAAGCACCGAGGGGCTAGAAGTAGGTCACACGAGTGAACAAAATTTTCCCCATAGGGGCTGGGTGAATTTTTCCCTATTTTATGTCTCTAACCTAAGGTACGTGAGGGAAATAAAATTCCACGATGGTCTAGGAGCTGACACATGGCGTTTGATCTGACGACAGGGAATGGATGCTCCACAAATGCACCTGGGGGTTGAACTGTCAAGTCTGGAGTTCATATGAGGGTCCTAGAGGTCACATGGGGGCTGGGATCATTTTTCCAATGTTTTTGTACTTGACTTCAGGAACATGAAATCACGCCAGGCTTCTGGTGCTAACACGTGTCCTCCCAAAAATTGACTAACTCCTGAACTGTCATTGAGAGGGTAACTTGGAATGATGATAATTTGATCTCCCAGTGGAATTTATTGGTGAATGTTTATATGATCCTGAATATAAATGGAAATTTTAATCCAATGGTGGAGATATTATGTCTTGATTAATCCATCTCATCCATTAAAAAGAAGATTTTTGATTTGAGACTCCACTTATGCCTGAGAAACAATACCTGAAAATCCTATGCGCCAAGGTGTTATTAAAAATATGATTTCACCATCATGTAGTTATTGTAATCCTATTTTTTGAGATGTTTTGTTTTACTTCTAACTCTATCTAGTGCTCCTGAAATCTTCTTCTCAAGCCCAACAATTGTTTTAGGCTTATGCATTGCCTAGGCTTATGAACCCTATTTCTTACTCAAACTACTCCAAGTATTTCTAAACTTTCCCAAACCTTCCAAAATAATTTCCATGATGTTATAAGGTATTTAAATTCACCTCCATATTAAATTTGTCCCTTCATTTCCACTCCAGGGGGGTTGACCCAGTCCTGGGAAGGCCAATGATAGCCCCTCCCAATACTCCCTGTAGCTTTGCAAATGAACTCCTAAAATCACCTAGGGAGATGTATGGATTTTCGTAAAGCACCTAGGGGGATGACATAACATTATTTGGGATGTCATTTAGACTTACTAGAAATATCCATGGTTTCTTGGAGTGATACAATTGAAAAATTTGGCATAGGGGTATAGTTGTCGTGTTTGGAAATTGTCAATTTCCTTGTTGCACATTTACATGACAAAATTTGGCTCTATCTTGGGGACATGACATGGACTAAGTGTAGTGAAGGCATGGCATGAGAACTCCCAGAATCTCAAATTACAACATATTGACCAGTGCCTTATCCATTGGACCCTCTAGAGTCATGTACAATCTACAACAAGAGAGAGAGAGAGAGAGTGAAGAAGGAAACACACACACACACACACAAAGATGGAAAGGAAAAACATGACACACAAAGGGAAACAAAACTAGAAATCAAATACGGTAAAAGGTTGGGGAAAACCTACTTTCATTGAAGCATTTTTCAGTTCTCAAAAGTTACCACTGAAGAGGCAACACCGAATGATAATGTTCTGTGAAGCTGTTGACGGATTCCAAATAGTACACTCCCCTCCTCAGCTACTTATGAAAGGCAGGTGAGTGAGTCCATGTGAGCTTCTTTATTCTCAAGTCCTTTCTTTAAAATTCCATTGCCTTCATGCTCTTTGAAATCAGTTTCATAGTGCCATTTGCATTCCACATTTATCCACATAGATGATTCTTCATTGAACATGCTGTCGCTGCCCCAGGGCTGCTTTTAGTTCAAATTTCTCTAACATTGTAGATTATGTTATTTCCCATGTCTATGCTCATTGACCTCTTTTCCATGAGAAACCTCAAACTTATCCTTTTCCTTTACTCCACTGTGAATTCATTGAGTACTAACGAAAGTATTGGACACAACCTCATACTTTTCTTGTATGTCCATGGCATGAGTGAAGAGATCAAGAATCATCTCGGGTTCTTCCGCAACTTCTATTGCATCCAAGATTTCTTACACAGAGTTATGCTTCATCATTTCCTGCAACTCCTCTATTTACGCCTTCGAAGAATCTTTATTTTTAATCTGAAGGAAACTATCCAGAGGGATTAGATCATCATCTTGGTAATCACTGCATTTTATCATTCCTTTTTCCATAGGGGCTTTAGCTTCAAAGGCCTCAAAAATTATTTCTTCTATTTCTTCATCATGGAGAGAATCTTATTTTGCAAATGGGAAAGAAAATATCTCCATTTTTTCACTATATCCACCAACCATTGGATCGAGAGGGACATCATATTTCTCATCTACATTTATTTCAACATATCCCATATTCACATTGGTTTGGGTTTCCAAGTCAACTTCACACTTTTCTTCAAGATTCATGGCTTGCATTAAAAGTTAAAAACTGATTTCATGGTCTTACATTTCTTTCGCGGCTCTTAGTAGTCCTTTTACAGGTATTTCTTCCCCATTGCTCAAGGGCTTATTACAGACTGAATTATTCTATTTATGGGTGACATGATCGAGGGAGTCTTCATCTTCAAATCAGAATGAGAATATCTCATCATCACAGATACACACATATGCTGATTTTTCTTCATGAGAATCACCAAGAACCATTTCCTCTTCTTCATGGTTTGCATCATCCAGAAATTTGGGGCTTCCCTCTTGTAACTTGAATCTCCTCAATGCTTCTTCAAAATCCAAATCTCTTCAAGAAGGAATGTCTAGACCTATCAAGATGGGGACATCCTCTTCCTCCTCAGTTACCACAAAGTGATTCATCTACCTTATAAATTTATAGAAGATGTTAGCTTCTAAGCTTCTGAACATTCATACCGTATACCTCATATTATTCTCAGGAAGTAATTTCTCCATGTCTCCCATCACTTTTATGGTTGTAGAAGACCAATTCATTTGAATTTTCCCTCCCAAGTCTCAGAAAAAATTCCTACTCAACAACATTCTGAATGAAGATGGGATGTCTACTACCAAAAGTATCACTTAAAATTTCTTGTCTAGAAATCTAGCGAGAGCCACCTGTGCATCTTTGACCTTCCCTACAAGTGATATCTCTTTTAATTCCAAAGAGTAACAAGAGTCGTTAGGCAGAGTCATGGTAATTTTTAGATCCTTGGTGACCTTTAAAGGAATCACGTTGTCTGAGGCATCAGAATCTACTATGCAATTGTTCAGTACATATTTTCTAACAAGAAGGGAGATGTAGAAAGGTTCAAATTTATCAGCCTTTGACGCACTTACAGAAAGCATGTTCTGTGAGGGAGGTGTAAGTGAGTTTGGTAGCATGCCTTTGGAACTAGAAGTTATAGCATTGGGTGTTAGACTACCACTCCTGATATATTGAACGAACCTCTCAAATTGTTCAGGATGAGTCCGCAAATATTAAGTTTTAGTAATTTGCACTTTGGCTTTATTTGCATATTCTATGAAGTCAAAGGGAGAAGATGTGGATAATGGGGGTGAAGGGAATGCTTTTGAATTTAGGAAAGGTTTGGAAGTAGGAGTAGTTTCTTGGGGAATAAAGGGTATTTTGAAAGGTACAATAGGAGCCTTCAAAGTACTAGATTTTACAGGAGAATATTTAGATTTAGAATTGGAAGAGACATCCGAAGACTTACTTTGGATTGCAGGAGTCTTCTTACTTACTACAGGGTTAGGCTCAAACAATGTAGACTTCATGGAAGATGGAAGTGGGGATCCTCAAATGATTATTTTATTTTACAGAGTCGCAACAAGAGGACCATCAACCTTATTTTATTTTGCAGCAGTGGAGGGATATGCTCTTTTATCGTACTGAGAATGAGTGAATACTGTGCATGAGAAACTAGGTGCATCTTCTTTATTTTCTTCATAACCTCTAGAATACTGACAAAATATCATTTTTGTATCGTTCTCAAACTCATCACTTTCTACGTAACCACCACCTTCACTTTCTTGTTTGAACTCCTCTTCATTTTTCTTACTCTTACAACTTGCATTGACAGGTAGGGCCTCCAAGCCAAGCCTTCGGGGTTCTCTTGCTATCTTATTTTTGTTGGTTTTTTGGGAAGAAACTCATTCAAATAATTCCCTCTTCAAATATGCTATCTCATTCACCAAATTTTGTAGTGATGGATTGGTTCTTGCATCTCTAGGATGTTGGCTCTTTCCCTTTGATGGGTTCTTGATCTTTCCAGAGAGGATGAGATCATCATCAAGTTCAATGGCCATCCTTTGTGCTTCTACAATGTTCCTTGGTTGGGATCTTCACAGTAAACATCCTACTTATGGTGATTGAGAATCGATTAAGAATCTCTTGACATTTTTTTGAGATGGTGAATTCTCTTTAGGTAACCTGCAAAGAAACCGTTCAAAATGAGCGACGAAGTATCTCATGGTTTCATTTTATCCTTTCTCTATTTTAGCCAACTGCACCAGGAGGTCTTGATAGTCTTCAGTTGATTTAAATCTTTTGTCGAAGGAATCCTTGATGTCATTCCAACCTGTGATGGACCGGGTCGGAAGGACATAAAACCATTATGCTACTTTTTCTTGGAGGGACTCCATGAGCACTCTCACAACAAGGTCTTCATGTTGGACACCAAGAATTCCACATGATGTCATGAAAGCAGAGATGTGTTCTTCATGATGTTGTGTGTTGTCACCTTTGAACTTTGGAAATTTATTGCGAGAACCCATTAGTAGATTGTGAAGAGGGGGTTCAAGAGCAAGTGGACCTGTATTTATCCCCCATGGAATAATCGGTTTAGGTCTTTCTACTTCATCTTCCATCATTGTTTTTGTTTCATCCTTTACTTCAGCCAATTCTTCTTCAAATTATAACACTACAAGAACATGCAATAGGAATATGAAAAGACACTATAGAAGGTGAAAAGTCACATGAAGAAATCAGAAATGTGTCTTTTATCAATGGATCTTTGTGTACTCTATTTTTTTATTATTCAAATTTGAGGACCTTATGGTCGTATTTTGGGTGCAGATGCTACTAAATCTACCCCACGGTGGGCACAAATTTTTTTTGGCAAGAATATTTGTTGGGTCAATAAACTTGTGTATTTCTTGCCAACGCTATGGGAATCTAAGTCTCTCTACTTAACTAGTGTAGCTTCAGTATATTCATGCACACAAAAATATGGATTTATGTGATGGCCTTTTGATAGGGGATCCAATAGGGGCACTTAACTGACCTTACGACAAAGCTAGCAATTTCTTTCTAGGGAATACTTTGTATGAAGAGTGGGAAAGGGGAGTGAGAAAATAGGTAGGAGAATTAATGTTGTAGGTAAATAATTAGATTCCTATACACACACCAATTAGAAACTTCATCACATGCACTAAATTAAGAGGAAACAACCCTGCAAATGACAACAAGACCAAATAGAATTGGATGAACTCAAAGTATCATGAAATCCCTTAGTCAAAGGAATCTATAAACTCCTTCTTGTATTGATTCTTAAAGAAAAGTTGTACATAGTGTAAGAATGGAAGAAATTTGAGAGTGGAGGAAAGTAGAAGAAAATGGCTATCTCCTTTTCTTTCTCTAGGTATAATGCACTCTTGAGTTTACAAGAACAATCGCCAACCCTTTAAAATGGGAATGAATTTATAATTAATATAATAGGCATGGCTCCTCATCTTCCTCATGACATTCCATATGCCTTATTTCTAACTTTAGACTATTCATATTCCTATAAAATATTTAAGTTCCTTTTATAAAATCAAGGTGACTTAATTTTCATTATGTTTCTAAATTCACTTTTAAGTGACTTAAAGGCATATCAAAAAATGCAAACCCCAGTAAAGAATTAGAAAATTTGAAAGTGAGAGAAAGAGGAGAGAGAAAGATAGAGAGAAGAAGAGGAGGAGATGTCATTCTTGATGAATTCCATTTATCCTCATCGATGGAAAGCTCCAAATGCAATGAAACTCTTAATCTTCAAACTCCTTGCACACTGTGAAACTCCTTCAAATTTTCTCACAAACACTCGCCATGTTTAATGAACTAAGATGGATCTCGAATGACCTATGAAAAATTACTATGATGATCTTGAACCATGATCTCACCTGAAATTATTATCCTTGTACTTCCCATTGTGCCAAAACTACTCTTTGAGTGTAACTTACTATTTTTAGTAAGTGTGAATTGTGAGTAGAGATGACCTTTTTGATGATTTTTCATGCAATACTCCCTCTAAGTTTACCACCTTCCTCATATCCTCTTTAAATGGTGGATTATCTGAATTAACATACCCCTACACAGGAAGGCATGTTATTTTTAGTAAGTGTTTCATGGATGTTAGGATGCGATAAAACAATCTTAAGACTTTTGGGTTTTATTCTGGGGTTCCACGCTCTACGTTTGAGTAAATCCTTCATCTGAACAAGTGGGAAAATGATATTTTTTTGCTTAGGAAGAATACTAACAAAAAAACAGCCCTCCGTATCCCTAAAAAATTAGGCCCTTCATGGCACAAAAACTAGTTCACATGAAACTATAATTTTTAATGATCATCCTCTCCAATTTTTGTGCGATTTCACCCATTGGAACCGTGGGAGTTGAAGAGGTAGCTCGCTGCATTTTTCATAGATGTTCTTCATGTGACATGGAAGAAATATGATGAAAACTCAGTCCTCCATATCCATAAAAAATAGGGGCTTCATTGTGAAAAAACTAGTTCACACAAAACTAGATTTTTCAACGATCATTCCCTCTAATTTTTGTGTGATTTCGCCTACTAGAACCCTAAGAAGTGGAGAGGTAGTTCGCTGATTTTTTCCACTTATGTGTCATGGCAGAAATTAATGGAGATTTAAATTTTCAGGTTTGGTTTTTTTCTCTGTTCGCAATGAAATAAATTCCATTACGATAGGTTTTTTCTTCTAGTGCTTGGCGTAAACTTTTACTTCAATCTGATGACTGGTTTGATAGGAAATTGAACTTTGTTCTTCATGGATCTAGAAGTGAAATTTATTTTTTCTGATAATTACTTGCTAAAAATTGGTGGTTTGAATATGATTTTTTAATGGCCTTCAAGAGAGAAGAACTCAACAAAAGATAGTTTGTCAATCCGTGCACCGGTTTGTAAGATATCTAAAAATCTTCGTTTTATTTCAATGGGGATTTCCACTATTCTTCTTCTTGGTTCTTCATTTATTTTTAGTATCTCGATGAATTATTATTCTTAGACCTATGTTCCAACATGGATTGAAGGATAATATGTTGTGATGGAGATGGTTCAAGCTTTGGCAATGGTGGAGTGAGGTGTTCTCTACAACTTTTCTTCTGGCAGTGACAAACATCAAGAAGCAGCCAATAGTTAGAAAAAATTTCAAATTTTTGATTTGGATTAAGGCGCACTTTTTTTCCCCTGATGTCCTCGACCTTAGGGACATGAGGAACATCAATTTCCATGATTATTAAGACGGTGACACGTGGTAGTGATCCGATGACAGGGAATGAGTTCTCAAAAATTAACTTTAAAGCACCGAGGGGATGGAAGCAGGTCACGTGCGTGACAAAAAGTCTCCCCCTAGGAGCTTGGAACATTTTTCCATGTTTTATTTCCCTGACCGTAGGGGCATGATAGACATTGAATTACATAGTGTTCTTGGAGCTGACACATGGCGCTTGATCCAATGACAAAGAATGGATGCTCCAAATAATGCACTTGGGGGCTAAACTGTCAAGTATGGAGGTCATATGAGGGTCCCAGAGGTCACATGGGGGCTGGGTGCATTTTTCCAAGGTTAGTGTACCTGACCTGAGAGACATCAGGGATATTAAATTCTGCCAGGCTCTTGGTGATGACACATGTCCTCCTAAAAGTTGACTAACTGCTAAATTGCCTTTGAGATTATAACTTGTAATGATGATAACTTGACCTCACGGTGGAATTTATTGGTGAAATTGTATATGATCCTGACTATAAATTGAACTTTTAATATAATGGTGGTGTTATTATGTCTTGATTCATCCATCGGATCCATTAAAAATCGGATTTGTGATTTGAGACTCCACTTATGCTTGAGAAAAACTACCTGAAACTCCTATGCGCCAAGGTGTTGTTAAAAATATCATTTCACCATAATGTAGTTCTTGTAATCCTATTTTATAATATGTTTTGTTTTACTTATAACTCCATCTAGCACTCCCAGAATCTTCTTCTGAAGCCCAACAATTGTTTTAGGTTTTTGCACTGCCTAGGCTTGTGAACTTGTTTCTTACTCAAACTGCTCCAAGTATTTCAAAAATTTCTCAAACCTTCAAAAATAATTTCCATGATGTTATAAGGTCTTCAATTCACCTCCATGTTGAATTTTTCCATTCCTTTCAACTTCATGGGTGTTGACCCTATCCTAGGAAGGCCAATGATAACTCTTCCTAAAACTTCCTATAGCTTTGTAAATGAACTCCTCAAATCACCTACGGGGAATGAATGGAATTTATTAAAATACCTAGGGGGATGATATAAAATTATTTGAGAGGTCATTTGGACTTACTGAAAAGATCCATGGTGTCTTGGAGTGATAAAATGTAAAATTTTGACACAGGGGTATAGTTGTCATGAACGGAAATTGTAAATTTCCATATTAGACATTTACACGACAACATGAAGACTCTCCGTGATCCAAATTTTTATCACCACATTTTCCATGTTGTGGGGAAGGATCCTTGAATATTCCCAACTTTTTATTTGGCATTTGATTTGATTCTTGTGAATCGAGTTCTATCTCTCCACTATCGATAAGGTCCTGGATGATGTGGCGTAGTCTTAACCATTTTTCCATCTTATGTCCCTTGACATGATGGAAGTCACAATACTCATGTTATTTATACCATGAAGGTTTATGTACATTTTCATCGAAACTTATCATTGTGGGATATTGCACCATGTTCACTACGTCTAGTCGTTTTAAGATCGTGGAAAAAGAGTCCATAAGGGGAGAGAATGCTCTATGTTTAACTTGTCATTGGAATGACCCTTTGGTCGATTTAAAAGGTTGACCAACTTGAACTATTTGTATGTGTTTAGAATGAATGATTCCATCTCCTACCACATTATTGTTTTTATTAAATATTTTTGGCTTGTCCGTAGGTTTTACAGACTTATTATGTTTTGAAAATGGATTGAGTGTCACTTTTGTGATTAGAGACTTTTCTATTTGTGTGACCTTATCGATAACCTCTTCAAAGTTTCAAACATAATGCATTTGTAGATGATAGGAAATGTATGGATTTTAGTTTAGTACAAATATGCTATCGAGTTATTTTTTAGGGATCGAGCAAGGGAAGCGACTAGTTATCCCTCACCATCTTTGTAGGAGACTTGCAAAGGTTTCATTTGGTCATTGTTTCACATTACATAGGTCTGACATGGTGACGTAAATTTCAACATTAAAGGAGAAATGACAAATAATTTTTTTTTCAATTCTAGCCATGTGAAGATAGACCCACGAGGTAAGTGAAGGAACCACTCTAAGGCTTATTCCCATAGACTTCTTGGAAATAGTCGTATGAGGTAATTATACATGTACACCACTCTTGGCATGCCATGTAAAAATATTTTACATGATCCCATGGGTAAACCTTCCCTTCATATTGAACAAATTTTTGGAAATAAAATTTCTTAGGAAAAGGGTTACGTAACATAGATTTATCAAATGGATAAGGGCATAGCTCTTCATATTGATACTTCTTGTTATGTCCCACAATGCTTTCTTGAAGGCTTGTGAGAATTGATTTCATATATTGTAACTCTTTTGAAAGAAGTTTCTCTTTAGTGGAGGAAGATGGCATATACACCTGACTATATTTCGACATTTCTCCCTCTTGGTTTTCTATATGAAGCTCACTATAATTTATGACCTTAGGTTTCTCTTGATGTACATTGTTGTTGGTTTTTTTTTTATATGGGGTGCTAGAAAATAAAATTGTTTAATAAAGTGTTAAATTTTTTGTTGTATAGTGACTTTTTCATGATGAGGTCCCTCTTTGTTTTCATGGATAGGGGGGTATTCCTTGTTTTCATGTTCCAATTTTACCCTACGTGGCATTCTGATGAGTGGAATTAAAAAAACCCCATGTTGTCATTTCCAATGTTTGAGGTTGAAGCATGCCAATGCCCTAAAATGTTGTCCATGTTAATGAGGGGGAATTTTTCCTAATTAGCATTTTTTATAGGTGGAATAGTTTCATGTTCAATAGGAATTCTAGCACCAAATTCAACAAATCTTGCAAGCACTCTATAGTTTTTTAGAAAGAGGAACTTATCTAATTGGGTAGGGTCAAATTCAAAATCCTTGTGTGGTGATCCCAACTTATCACCACTATGGTCTACCTTCTCATCCTCTTTATTTGCTATGGAAAATAAAGGTCCTAACTCATGATAGATAAAGGGATTTGACCCTAGTTTGTTTTATGTTTCCCATGCTTGTCTCTTGGATCCCATTCTTGTTATGGGAGCCATAGCAACTAAGAATTTCACTAAGGTGTTTTGTTGAATTTGTCCAAGGGTATAATCAAACCTAAGTGAGAATATAGAATGAAATGTTAACTAAGAATGCACAAAGAATGTCAATAGTCTAAATAATAATGAATGTCAATGAATCAAGGGATAAAAGTGATTGTCCTCAAATGTATGAGTCAAAATAACAAATAATCATAAGACATAATCACACAAGGTTAGTTTTAAACCAATCAATCAATGGCTTACTTCATACAAGTTTAGAAATGGTATTTTGACATCAAACGATCAACAAAATATCACCACTTGTGTCAAGTTTGAAAATGAACAAGGTGCAAGTAATAACAAGAGGTTTATATGATTTCCAAAAAAAGTATACCTAAAGTGAGTTTAAGTCTAAACAAGACCTAAATTTTTAAAAGTGGGGGTTACAAGTATGAATAATGAAACAATACCACTAAGATACGTTAACCAAAATTTATGGAAAAGTAAGGTATTAATATCAAAATAATATTAGTACCACATGTACAAAGGTAAAAACACACATTTCAAAATGGAGGTAATGATTGAAATAAAACCAAAGTTAAAGTATACTGAGAAATTTTTGAGGTGCACATAGCGTACCATTACAATCTAGACACTTAGGTAAAGTTCACAAGAAATAGGATGTAAGTATCAAAATTGTTGTGATACAATAGAATAATTGTAACACTTCAAAGGAGAAACAAGTGAAGAATCAAACCTAACTACAATGAAAATATTGACTTAGGTATCAAGATCAAATAGATATCAAGATATGAAAACATACCAACACACTTTCAACATTTATAATTCAGCCTCAAGCAAGGATGAATCTAAACAGGTGCAAAATTGGTTGACACGATCGATTGCTAACACATGTATGGTTTCTATTCTTTTGATCACTAAAGTGTCAAAAGAAATAAAATGAAATATATCAAGTGAGGTTTAAAAGTGTTTGGCATCACCTCGATAGAGTTTCACCTCGCCTTATAGTGAGTGAAAAAATAAACAAAAGTAATGCTTCATAATGTTTTTGGTGAATGACGTGCATTTTTAACTTTAATGGACTCCCCCTTTGTTAGATAACCAAAGTTTCAAATCGGAGAAAGTTCTCCCTTTATGAAGGATCTTTACAACAATAATTGGCTTGATATGGTTAAGTGTGCTCCAAGACAAAATGGCTTTCCTAGGTGGTTACCTCAACCAGGTGTCACAAGTTATCTAACAAAAGATCAATTTACCAATAAAGTCACACTAACTATAAGTCTTGGATTATCTAGGCTTTACTTTATCCCCTTCAAACAGAGTGAGCAATTAATTTTTTCATCGTGTGTTCTCACTGGAGTCGCAATATGGATAACTTTGATGCTAAATATCATGTGTAAACTAGTCAAATAGGTGTGCAGATCATTTCCTGTTTCATCCAAAAGGTTCCCACTTACATGGACTACTTTGGGGTTCCTACGACCACCCCTATTGTTGTATGTTAAGACTTATGTTAGAGGGTTTATGTCCTAGTTTTAAGACGATGGGGTGTACCCTTATCTGAACTTACATATATAGTGTGATGAATGTGGTGTTTCTTTAATCTTTTGGATGTAATTTTTTTAGCCATTCTCTATTTGGAAACCTGTAGCCCACATGTAGTTAGAAATGTTTGTTTCAATTCTCCTTTCTTCGGAAAGCATATTTAGGTCCTGCACGAAGATTTTAGTAGTTTTCCACTAATAAAAATATGATAAGACATCATTTATGATTCTCAATATCATATTAGGACATAAGAGAAGACCATATGTGACATAGAATCCAAATATTTAATTAACAATGGAAAAAAATTTAACTTAAACGCATAATTTGTTCATTTTGGCCAACTTGACATTCATTCCCTTAGCAATAAGTGTAATGAGATGTTTTAAAAATCATAGAAAAGATGTATAAATCATTTGTGATTCCCAAGATCACCTAAAAGGTGTCAGGGAAGAGCATACATGATTCTAACCTCATGGGAAAGCATGCAAAATTCATTAACATTAAATGAACTAAATTAGTGAAAAACATGAAGATATACCCTATAAAACAAAATTTAATCTCAAATAAACCTGCAAGAAGTTGGCACATCAAGAACACAAGCTTTTGTAAATTTTCAAATAACATTCAAATATCTACGATGACGCCTGTGTTCCCCTCATAGTGTATGTTCCTTTATCAATGTGTGTGCATGGATAACAATATGTGCGTTCCTATGCTAAATATGGTAGTGAGCCAAGCATGTGCGCGAGTGGAGATTTGTGCGTGCGTGAAATTTAGAATGAGCAGGCACCTGTTTGATAGGTTAAAATAGAATCCTAGAAAATGTGTGTGCACCCAGAGAGACGTTTGTATGTGATTTTAAGCATATGCATGGACAAGTAGACTGCAGGAAAACACAAGGAGTGGAATTTCATGTTCACGAGTATAACGATGTATGCATGGCCTTTTCAATGCATGCGTGGGTCTGACCAAAAAATGACATAGCGTAAAACTAGCAGAAGAACGTATGTGTGAAATAGAGAGAGAGAGTGTGTGTGTGTGTATGTGCTCCTTTTAACATCTACGCACAAGTTTTAATGTGTGAATGCCCCTGCAAACTTTTCTTGTGCATGTACCTATAAATGACCTCGAAATACAGAGATCTAACGTATGTAACTTCAAAAGGAATTTTTTTTCCAAATTTAGGTCAAATCTAATGACAACCCTTGACAATAAACCCCATAAGAGAGACTCAATGCATATAAAGTGAGTGAAATAACCTAAGGATTTAATATCATTTCACATTTACATGATTTGGGTTAGCTAAACATTAGAAAAACTAGTAAAACTCTTTAAAATCAAAGAGACTATGAATTCGTCCCACTCAGCGTGACAAATGTATCCAAAGTATTATTTAGCCAAGCTAAGAGAATTGAAACTAACACCTAGTAGTTCCAAAACAAGATAAATTAAAAATAGATCATCATGCTAAGAGCCTAAAGAGACTAAATATCAATAACATGCATAGAACTTTGAAGGACAATCAAAATAACATGTTAAGCATTATTCTCTACTCTTTGAAAGCTAAACTAGAAATGGATCTATGTATATCCTTAACAATCAAAATGTGATTATTTGTTTGATCCCAAGGGTTTAAGAATGGAGTCTCATCAAGATATGGCTATAAGGCCATTTTGATTCTCTCCATATGACTCAAAATCTTAGATGGATGAAATGCAAGATGAAGATACCTAGCTCAACACTAATGGAGGATGCTCAAAGATGAAAATTCCTATAGTTTATGCTATATGCATGCAAAGGTGTAAGAATAAAGGTAAGAGGAGGGTTATTTATATAACCCATTACTTTGAAGAAGCTTTATATCCTATTATATGTGGGATAATAACAAAGCTAGGTTAGTTAGGGTTAAACCTACTTTAAGTTTTCTTTAGAGGAGATTAATATATCATTAGTGATTCATGGGAGTTGAGGGGGGTGTATTAGTTAATTAAGAGTGATTAAATAATAGGTAATTGTAGCTTATAGAAGATTTTTAGAGGAAATTTTAGCATGATTGAGTTATGAGGGGATTTTAATTTAGTAAATGACGACCTATTGATTAAACAAAAGGGGAAGTTAATTAATTAAGAATAATTAATTAATCTAAATAGAAAGTAACATTAATTAATGAAAAGTCATTAGTTGGTATCCTGAGCAATAGATAAGTTAATCAATTAGTGTAACGTAATTAATCAATAGTGATGGAAAATAAAAGGTGTGTTATTGATGATATTTCGTCAATTTGTAGGAAAAGGGTATATTAGTGCAATTTAACTATTTAAATTTGTCGATCCAAATTATAGGTGTCTAAAAACATCATAGTTTCTTTCTCTACTTGAGAATGGGTATCATGTGCACATGGGGCCAGTGCAATAGTAGGATATGAGTGACTTGCAGACTATTATGGTGCAGAGAGGTCGGTCGGGTCAATTTCCCATTGTAAAAGATCCACCACATGTTCTTCCACTGTTCTTTTTTTTAGGAGTCTCCTATAGTGAGGTTCCTCAATTTCCTCTAGGTTCCTCTTCTAGCTACCTCTCGAATGAGATAAGTTGGGTGTCCTTTCCTTATTTTTGGAGGAGGAGTGATATGATTCTTGTCTTTGGAGGAATGGGAAGTTTCTAGATGAAAAAATATCATCCCTATTTCTTCTGAATCACTCTTTAGACCTTTTGATCACCACCTCCATTTATTCTTTGATGTCCCCATATTCACGCACACTCAAATCCACCTAAGGAAGAGGATTAGCCTTCACTACAGGGTACTGTAGATCAAAAATATTTGATCCATCCTCCTAGACACCATCTTCATACTAACAAAATTTGGATTTCCTCATTTTATCCACTTTCCTCCTTTTATGACCGCATTCCCATACCTCATACTCATCAATATAATTTTCACATAAATTTTCAATTTGAGGTACATGGTGCAAGTTAGGCAAGTTAAATGGGTGTAAATCTTCTATGATGTCAAAATATTCCCTATAGGTGTATGATTGCATATTGATAGGGGCCAAGGAATCTTCAACATTAGTGGTATCATGGGCACTCTTGCAAGCTAAAATACCTAATAATATAGGGAAAGAAATCTGATTCTTCTTCTTGTTTCTCATTATTCATGTGAATCAATTTTTTGCATAGTTCCATCAACAATACCTTTTCACTTGGTTAGTGAGGAAACCTCTGTGGATAAAGATCAAATCATGACACCCCGATGTAAGACAATGTTGAAAAGTGAATGAAGTATGAACCGTACCACTAACTAGGGCAATGGCTTGTGAAGACATCCACAAATGTTGATTTCCTATGAGCAAGTTGACCACATACATTGTTAATGAATCATTTACATTGGAAAAGTGTTGATTATTTTATTTCTACACAAATTATGGGTATTTCTCTTATGCAAGAGCCTTTTGGGAGACATTTCAAGCAACTTGAGCATGGGGAATCTTTTTTATCCCAACTCTCCCAAACATTTCGGATGGCTGGTGCAAAAATGTATGCTCCTTTCCCATTGTTCCAAGTGTCGCTTCATGATTTTATGTTGAGAATCTTTCCAAAACTCACATAAATAACATGGGGGCCAAAACTGGGTCATATGGGTGACCTGAGAATGGGATGAGCATGGGTCAAGAAAATCATGCTAACTATACCAAACATTTGGGATGTTTGGTGGAAAACATTGTGCCTCCTTAGCATTGGTTCACATAGTGGAATGTGATTTGCTGAGGTGTAAGGGTGAGAGGACTAGAAAAAGGCTCATAAGAAACTTTTAGGGTCATGTGGGTGAGAAAAGGCCAAGATGGGATGTGGGCATATTATTGTGTCCCAAACATCCCAAAATTCTGGGATGGTTGGATAAAAAAAGTGCACCCATATTTAATTGTTACATGTGGCGCTCTATGGGTGGATTGAACTGGAAGCTAGAAAATGGTGCATGGGGACTTAACTAGTCAATTTGGGCTCCAAGACGGTCATATGATGCTCCAAAAGGATACATGTGTGCTCAAAACACTTTTTTGTCCAAAATTTCCCAAAATTTATAGACGGTTGGTGCAAAAAAGTGTACCACCATCTAGGCTTGATATGTGTCCACTTGAAAATTTGGCTAAGTCCTTGATCTTAGCTTTGGGAGTAACTTGATAGAGGCATAACTTGAGATCCTAGATGACTTTTTCCATGCTCGTTTATATTAAAGTGACTATAAATGATCTTTTAAAAAAATGGGAGGGAAATCATACCTTGATTATTCCTAAAACATCCTAAAACATAGGATTTTTCTTGGAGATAATAGGTTGTGCATGCTAAAATAAGGATGTGGGAAGAATTTCTTGAGTCTTGTGAAAAATGTGATACTGCTATCCTATAGATATAGTAAATACCTTTCCAACAATATTTTGTTTGGCCTCCATATATTCACATAGCTCTCGAAATATCTTCTCGAAGCTTAAGGGTTCTTTGTACACTGCAAGCTGCTTCACCCTCCAGGACCTGCTTTTGCTGAAACCATCCCGAAACCTCTAAAGCATCCCATAATTTTGAAAATATAGTTACACAACATTCTTAGATCTCTGTTATAACTCCTTTATAAATTTGATCCTTTAATTCCACTTTAGGGGGAGCACACCAACCTCAGGAAGACCAGAGAATAGCCTTTCTTAATATTCTCAAAAAGCTTGTCTTGAAGAATCTTATCTTAGAAGTACTTGAAATCCCTAAATCACCAATGTATATGATGAAACAAAGCACTATACCAATTGGAATGGTGGGATAGGACTACTATGGGGCTTAGATTGATTTGGAAGAGGGCTCGAGATGACCTTTAACCAAAAAAAAATCACTGTAGGGTATGGTTGTCATGCTTTCAAGTATGAATTTTTCCCTTGAAAAAAATCATGACAACAATATAGTTGAAAATGAACTCTATTTTTGAAGGAGATGTATATTTAATCTCCAATGGTTTGAAATTTATAGAGGGACTAGCTCATCCATCGAGAACTACACTCTATTATATAGAAATGGGGTATAGATTATTCACTATCGCAATAAGTATTGTATTCAATGGCAGAGTGAGACTTCCACATGCAATTGATCATTTTGAAACCTTGGACGATATTGAAAATAAAGGATAATTTCTCCTATTGGAAAGGAATAAAATGATTAAGCGTGTGATCTCAAAAATTTGAAATGTGGGGGTTGATGACATACACAACATCATGAGTAGTGACTTGGATGATACATTTGATGAGGATGAGGGTTTAAATTCTAGTAAAGAAATCCATTCTTTCACAACTCCTAAAGACAATGATATTTTTTTTACAAGTTGAATGGTTCTAAACCATAAGTGTGCACCGAATGAAGGTGACATATATGAATGGTTTATATCCTTAGTACAAGAAGAACATGTGATTTTGAGAGTAGAGTTGGGACCCACACAATTTAGCATTTTTTTTGGAAAATATTAAAACTTCATGCATCAATGATTATTATCCAAGCCTACAACCCAACAATGAATTTTTTTAGCCAATCAAAAATATAGTGTATCTCAAAATAAGAATTGAACTTATTTTTAATGGAAATTACGAGAATCAACCCCCACACAATTCATAGACTACAATTTGAAGTTAAAGGGGGTTCCTACAAATTTGATACACTTTTATTCAAAAGAACAAAAATTTGTTGGAAGAGTGACTATTACAAATGTCTTTGAAGGAGACATGGTGTACTTTAAAAACTTGGGTGGGAATACATTTGGGGTGCATATTGATAAAATAATTAGGCTTTTTTGCAAGGCTTTCTCCATATTGGAACGATCTCTCATCCGATGTCCTATTAGCCAGTTGGCTTATCTAGATGGTTTTTTTATGGAAGTAATACAAAAAGAAACTCTAAAAGAGGTCCCGGTAAAAATGTAGAGTGCATTCTAAGATCCATTTCGTTATTTGGTATATTCAATTTCATTTGATTCATCTAAATGTATCAGTAAGGTAAAGTTGAGAAAAATACCTTACAACTACCACAAATGCTAAAATCTAAACACTACTCCAGCTAGTCTACCACAAGCAAGGGAAAAATGGAGAAAAAGAAGATATCAATTCTTTTTTGAATTTGAGAAAAACCCTTGATTCAAGGAAGGATGTATCTCTAATATATATCTAAGTGATTTCAATTATAGTGGAAATATAACTCTAGGGATGAATGAAACTAGTATCAAATAATTTGTTCTTAATACATTCACCGCAAATGCTAGCAATTGTGATAAAGGTCAAACTTTTGAGAAAGCAATAGATAAATTAAAGTTATGTCGAAGGGATGTATGTCACAATACATGGTATAAATATAATGGGATTGCAAAGAAAACCTATTACATATGTACAAACAGTCTTGGATGGATGGTGAGAGGAGGGATGTATATGGAAATACAAGAAAATAGAAACAAATTCCAAGTAATTTTGTAACTATTAGATTGATATCTGAAATGGTAGAGAGAAATTTTGATATATTCCCACACATGTCTCGTTCAATGGGACAATATAGTGCTAATGTAATAATGAGATTGATATTTACAAGTTGTAGTTATGCTTAAATACTAACAAAGTGTAACGAGGGCCTTTCACTGTTGAACCTTCCTCTAACACCACAGTCAAAGCTTGGAAAAATATGATAGTAAAATTTCTCCCATGTTTCAATCACCAAGAACAAATTCTTTCCGAAATGTGACGATTCCATAGATCTTATGAAAAAATGTGTAATCACATTATGTGGATAAAAATAGGCACATGTAGATCAAGAAAATAAATGACACAATGATTACATTCAAATTTGTCATTCAACTTATTATTCTCATATAATGCAATTAGAGGAACATCGTAATAGTTACTTGAGCATTGTGCATGACAAAAAAGGCAAGATGAAAACTGACATACTGAGAACGAAAAGAAAAGAAAAGAAAATTCAATAAGAAATGTTATCAACCTCCCCATGACCTTGACCAATATGCTAACACATGGGCACAAAACCAGGGGTTTCAGACACTATGCTCCACCTTTTATTGAGAGAGGAGAAAATTTCACAATGACATCATTAGCGCTGTGTATTAGGAAGATAGAAGAACCAATTACAAATAAATATGGTGATTTGTTATATAATAGTTGGACATTAAAATACCCATTGAGTAATACCTTTATTTACTTCATCATAATTAGGGATTTATTTTTCATCAGCTCATTAATTACAGTCAATGCCTTAAGTGAATTTAACATACAACCTTTAAATTCTATCATACATGAGTTCTAAATCCCTTAATTTATTTCACACTGATCCATTTGATTATCTCGATGCCTTCAATGATTAATAGCTAACACCAAATTAATCCAACATTAATTAATTTTTAGAATACAACCAAACAAGCTATGATAACCATGTGCAACTGCAAGGGTTTACATATCTACCTGATCCCCCTTCAAACAATCATTACAATATAATATATCAACTATATCATTTGGTTAAATCTTTTTAAAGGTACAAAGAACTATATGTATCTTCCAAGTGTAGCCTCTTGAGCATAACAGAGTTTTAAAGAATAAATGGTGATTGGAAAATACACTCAGTCACTTACAACACTATGGCCATAGTTCAGGGCTTCACACTAGCTATTCAGGTTTTGTGACTGCACATAAGGCACATGAAACTTGTTCCTCCAATCACCACACAATCGTCTAATTCATAGTATTAGGATTCTTTCCCTTATGAAGTTATTATGTTCATTGTTCATTGCATTACGTAATCATCAATGTCCATTATTTGCTACTGGGTTGATTTAGTGTACTAATACTGATAAGTACATATGTACCCTTTCTAAGTGACATTAAAGTACCTTTGTACTACATTTCATACCATCATAATTTTATCATATGATGATAATACTTAACCATGTGATTATGTGTCACTGATGTTGAAGGACAACAACATGTTTGTAGCATATAACTGGTTGTATCATCATAGTTACCTAGGTCAATAGATAAGCCTTATGTTATATATTAGCAATAACTACACCATTTATAATTGTTCCCTTCAATAAACTTAATTCTATTACTCGACATTTGTTAATGATTAAAGTACAACAATGAGATGTCATATGTTATCCTTATCTCTCTTTCATATCAACACAACAATATGTTTCCAACATACTTATATGACTAACAATTTATCATATGATTTATAAGTTTTCAAACATATTTTAAATGTAGTTTATGTAAATAATGTGTCATTATATTTCATAAATTATAAGTGTAATTTTGTTGCCATCGAGAGGGCGCAATTAGACTCTCACTGATTTAATCAATAAAAATAACTATATCATCCTTACTATCAAGGTGAATGAATGTAAGTTCGTTGTTTATAATTACCTATTTAGTATACATACATGTGTTCTTACTTCATTATTGTTTATACTAGATTTATTTATCTCAGTTTTACTTTATCATCTTTAAGAAAGGTTGAGATCATAAATAATTAGTTTGCTTCACCATATTTCATATTTTGTAGATGAGCTCAACTTATTAGACATGTTTGTTTTCTTATTACACCAAATATTTTATAACATTATATTTTAAACATTGTATACTTATTAATACATCTTATACTCTCATAAGATTATATCTTTATACAAAATACTTGGTTTGTATCATAAAACCAGAATAAGTCATAAACTCAATCTCAATGAGCCTTTCATAAATTGTTTAACTTCAATATTAACATATTTCTCATATCCAAATATAGACTAATAGAAGATCCAATTTATATTAGGTCAAAGACATTTTTATAGTTGATAAGAACCTTTCACTTTTTATTGAATGACATTACATTCCTTTCATTCATTACAAATGGGTATGAGATATTCAGTTTGGTCATGACTTCCTTCTTAGATTAATAAGGAATTCTCTTCATCCGTGCAACTGGAAATGATAATGTACAAAAATGTACATGGTCAGTTCAACTTGAATTGGCATATAACATCTACTTAATCATGTTACATCTATATGAAAACTACAATAGAAATTTGTTATCTTATTTTCTATCAATAACATTAATTAAATGTAAAAAGGAAATAAAACAATACAACATTATATTTAACGGATTATACCTTCTGTCAATGATAAACTAGAACCACACAAACTAACCACATAGAAATACAATAAGGGTAAAAAGAACTATAAAAACCATTAGATATAAGTTTCATTTTATTACTCCTTTTTGCATAAGTTTCAATCCTTATTCAGTATAATAATATAAGTTATGGATTCAATTCAACCCAATCATTTCTCAGTTCCAAAAACTCGCCACTTGTTATCAATATGTATAGATTTGATACCGATTAGTAAGAAAAATGGAAGATTTTGTAAAACCACAACTTATACAACTAAGGAATTAATAATACTATTTTACTAAAGCTAATTATGATATCTTACATCCCAGGAGTGTGTTTAGACAACCCTATAAGTTACATGTTGATCTTATAGAAGTCCTATACTTCCATCTCATCATCCTTAGTTACCATAACTTGAAGTGATTCTTCTTACAAAATATAGTCAAATGTCCCTCACATATATATGTTTTTATATTTATTTTATTATAATAAATGTATGCCTTCTCTTCACTTTGAGGCTAACAACCTCTTGTTTAATATTTGGAGAGTATAGGGATTAATAAATTCAAACTCACCTACTCAATATAAGGGTTTATATACCATCCACATTTGTATGCTTCATTCAATATCCAACCTGATTTCTAAGAGGTTAGAGCCAAATGAATTCCCATAAGTCCATATGATACCAATGATCTCTCAAACATAAAACATGGTTCAACAGTTACAGACATTTCCTACCATCATAAATCATTCATTTTATTAATGCAAGAAGGCAAACGATAATATTAATTTCGTTTTCACTACTGATAATGCTTCATAGTTACCTAATAAAGAACAATGTATACGCAAACCATTAACCTCTCCCAAATCGATAGAAAGCATCGACAAATCAACACACACTCTATTAAATAAATGAAATAAATACAAAAAAAAACTTATGACCTCAAAGGGAACCATACCCATCAAACGGTCAAGCATATAACATATTTATCACAGAGATATGGTTCACCAAAACTCTTAACAAATTTACCAGTCTAGAGAAAAGAAGAAAATTAATTAGTTCATAAAGATTTAACAAGGAGTAGAGATATTCCATGCCTTATATTCACAACCTCCCTACATGAAGAACTAGGAGATGTTTTCCACGTTTTCTTCACAAGATGACCTAAGGTCGATCTAGCAATACTCAGAAACATTTTCTTCTGCAAAAATCCCTCCCGACCCCAAGTAAAACTCAGCACTTGTCACATATAGAAAACCCCCAAATTAAATCATGCAGCGAGTATTATAAGTATTGCTAATTCGGCCACTTTGGCCCCAAAATATTCTTGCATGCAACACAAACTTCAACCCAAGATTTATCAAAGGAAAACACATGCAAATCTCCGAAGGAATTAAAACAGAAGAGAAAGAATAAAAGGAAAACATTAAAATGAATTTCCCCGATAGCGTATTCAGGAAGCTTCGGGATTCCCAAAATCATTAATCACCATTAATGCCCATAGGGCTAAACTCAATGTCGACCAACGATAACATTAGTTCCCTCGAATTTAGTCTAACGGTCCCAAATTACATTTAAACCTCCTAATAATTATGCATGGGTCACAATTCGATCATCATTCCAAAACAATCGTCATTCGACTTATGCTCTAATTAGTACCAAACCGAAATCGAAATCAAAAAAGACTTTATGAGTATGGTCAACAATTCCATGGATATAATCCAAAGTCTTCAACATGGTAAATCAAGCTGGCATATCAGAAAGCTAATATCATGTATAAGACACTTAACTCTTATTAATGAACCGATAAAAATTGCATTTTGACCTTATACTGGCCAATGCATGAAATAATACTTATTAGTATAAACAGTTTTATTGTACATAAGAATGGTCTTAGGCTAATTGGTTAAAATATAACTCAACGGAGTTCGATCACTCAAAGGTAAGTTTTATACCAACCATTACAATATATCATGTATTGTGAACAATAATTCAATCATATGATATGGATTGCGGTCTAAAGACCACTTTCTTAATTAAACATTATAATGTCTATAATCATGATTTAGACCATGTGGTCAATTTAAACACTTCTTAAACATAAACAACCAAAGACCATAAACCATGGTCAGAAGCTATTTTATTTTATACTTGCCTGATTTTTCATATGATTATGGTAAAGATCATATAACTAGCAATCGCATGTGTTTTATGAGATGTGAATGCCGAACGGTATATGTTATTTGATTTAGAGGTATAGTTATTATTGATACACTTAATCTGAAGGTTTTTTCTACATTTCAAACTTGTTATAAATTTGTACATGATTACTTGGGATACCGTTTTCGATAGTTAATTAATTTTATAGTTGATGTTGTTAGTTGTGCGTTAGTTGTTCAGTTGGAGTTTTATTGGAGAAACATTTACTATACAATTGATAATGTATGTGATTGATAGTTATAGTGTAGGACTTTAGTTGAAACATTACATTGAATTTTTGTATGTGTACATTTAATTATGTTACATATTCGTACATTTAAAGTTACATATCATATTTGGAAACATCAAATAAATGAAGGTATATGTACACATAATGAGACATGTATACCTTTGCAGTATTTATATCATGAATGGTTTCCTTTAGTGGGAAAATTTAGTTTCAATAAATATGATTACATTTGATACCCCTTGAACGTCTGTACCGCTTTGGATAGAAGAACTGTTGAGTATAGTAGTAGCTGTGGTGCTCTAAAAATAGAGGGTAGTATTTATGATGGGTTAAGTGATAGTAGTCTTGCTTCCTCCTTTCTTCTTGCTCCGAGTGCTGGTACGTGCGCCATATTTGAGTATCTCTCGAATGAAAAAGTAGGTGAAATGTGTAGATTTGCAAGCGAGGGAACTCTGGAGAAAGCTATGAATGTCAGACCTTGCCTTTCAGTGGTTCCAATGTCGACGGTTGCTCTGTGCAAAGTAAGTCCTTGCGACTTGTGCATAGTTAATCCCCACGCCATTTTAATCGGCAACTATCTTCGATTCCCTTTTGAAATAAGGGGTATGGGAATATGTAATGGGTTGGAGGGATCTCAACATGGGCCGTTTTATCTATCAAATTTTACAACAATGAATAAAGGTAATGTTGGTGGTTGCATTGATGCGTCGTAGACAATGTCGGTGATTGTTCTTGTGGCACCATTCACGAGGCGTGCACCAACCCATAGATTTGCAACAAGCATGATTTTTCATTGTTTGGACAACAAAACTTTGTGTTCCAACTGATCCTCATAAGGATTTCCTTTTCCATTCCGCCTGTTACTTTCAACAATAGATTAGGCGATCAAAACGTTCAATGCCTTCAACATTTGTAGGTTGTGGGAGGCCACTTGATCATTTTTTGCAAACAAATGTGGTGCACCCTTAAAAATGTTGAGCTCCTACTGAGTTAGGTGTGTGTCTATGCAAGATATCAGGAGTTCCCAATCCTCAATTAGAGGGGTTGAATCTCGCATGTGGAGGAATAAATTCTAGAATGAAACATGTGCATTGGTTGTTCCTTATTGCCGAAATATTGTTCGCAATGTAATGGAAGACTGAAATCCCTTCCAAAGGGTTGCTCCGTAGCAATTACTTGCGTATAGAGGACTTTCCAAAACCTACGGTAATTTCCAAAGGTCACCGAGGAAGATGACTGATTTGTTCCCAAATTCAAATGTTCTTAAGTGTGGGAACGCTTCGTGAAGCCTACTGTCAATTTTTCTTAGCAACCTTGGCTCAATGAAACTCATTTCATCAATAAGAAAATATTCTATATGTTTCAATGACTCTTGAAAAGACGATAATGCACTACCTTCAAGGGGTTTCAGTTTTTTGATTGGAATACACATGGATACATGGATTGTAGATGCAGAGATGTTGAATGCTAAAACACTGATAGGGGCGAGCACAAGTAGAGGTGAGGGAGATATGGTTGATGCTATGAATGAATTCCAAATTTTATTTATCAAAAATGATTTTCCTGGGCCAGTCATTCCTTGAATTATCAATCTTAGTGGAGGTAGAAGGGATTTTTTTGATGAATGGTGTAGTATGGTATCAAGAGCTATTTGTTTTTCTAGAGAGAAAGGAAGTGTGGAAGATGGTGGTGTGGCATGTATGTTGTTGTTAATTATGTCTTCCATCTCTCTCTCAATGAATGATGAACCAGTTATATGCAAATCATGGGGAACGTCATGTATGGTCCAATTATTGTGTATGTCCAAATCTCGTTTCCCCAACATTTCAAGACTGTCTAGACCCGTGTTGTTTCTAGGGTGAAGTTGTGCGAAGACCTACCATTCTTGCAATGGTTCTTGTTGAATACTACATTTGGGCTTTGATTCAGAACTAACATCCGTAGCAAGTCCCGTGTCTACAGTAGTGTGTAAAACATGCCATGGTCTATAGTTGTGCTTGTACATGTCCTAAGTTCCGTTGATGTCATGTGGGGTTGAGCCAAATTCAAACACAATATTTCTGAAAGGCTTGTATAATAGGAGTTCTGACCAACAGAAAAGGTCATATGATGTTGATTCTTGAGCACGGACATCCACCAATCTCGAGTGGACCTGAGCAATTGCTTGTATTAGTCACTTTTTCCATTTATCACCTTTAAGGTGCTTGTTGTAGCTCTAATCTCAAGCAACTTGAATAAGTGGTAGGTGTTCCATGGTTGTTGGATGAACTTTATATGCATCCAAGAAAGCGGTTGTTTGTTTTGCATTGGCATCACTTTCAATGACACATCTCAGAATCTTTTTTCCAACATTTAATGATATGAATGGATAGCTGCACATAACAAGTGACATTTTTTGTAGCATGTGGCATGTTTCTTATGTGCTTATGTCATGTTAAAAAATGCTTTCTGTGAGCATTTTACGGATTGCGATATATGCTGGAGAATCTGCATCTGTGTCTCTTGAAAATATGGATAGCATTTGGTGATATGTTTCTCAACATTGCTTGGCTTTTGAATCATATTTTGCAATATACTTAAGAATGACATGGTGGGAAAGTACTGGTTGGTAATCGACATTTGCTCTCGATATGTATATCATTATTCAATTGTGGATGTTCAATCTGTCATAATTTCTGGAAGAGTGGTGCTTTATTTTCCTATCACCTTCAATCTGCAAGGAGGAAGTAGGTTGTGTGGCCCAAGGAGTGTTGTACCTACACTGCAAATGTGAATGCTTTCTACGTAGACATGTCTGCTATGAACATTTAGTGTGGCACTGTACTTGATTAAGTAGTTCTTGAAGGTCTGCATTTGGGGAGGTGGATAGAATTTGTGTTGTATCTAGCAAGTAAGGGTCATCTAGGAGTGACCTGCGAATGAAATCCAAGTGGCTGCAAGCCGAGAAGGGGTTCCAAGTAGACACAAACTTATCAAAGTATTGTTTTGTCAGCTCAATAATTGTTGTGTCCTCCCAGTCCAGTTCCTCAACTTTTGATGCATTCTCGAGCCACAATAAACCGTGGACATGTGTGGAGCCTCTATGTTGCCATTCATACCTGCAAGATAAGGGAACATAAATATTAGATATGTAGTTTGGGAAAAAATTTGAAATAGTTAGATTTGATTACCTGTACCAAATGTCTATTGCTCCAAATTCCTTCTGCAATATTTCTTCCCGAAATATTGTGAACCTATGATGTAGGTATGTTGATACTCGATGAGGGCTAGAGACAATGTTAAGTGTTCTCCAATGTTGTGTGGCTCGAGGATCTGTTGGGCATTCACCAGACATAATATTGTGGAGATATGACCATTTAGTGTCTGCAGTACTTAGAGTGAAGAATAAGGTTGGTGTCCCCAATTGTTCCACCATATCTGAAAGCTCGCTTCTATTATTTCCCCAGAATGAACGTGTCCCTCGAAGGCTCGATCCAAAGCACATTAAGCTATCTGGGAGGTTGTCTTTGGGGCATTCAAGTAGTTGTCTTTGCAGCTCTTTAATTGTAAAAGGGATTCCAGATTCGGTGTTCTGTTTCATAAAAACTGTTGCCGTGGACTAGCTTCTATGTCGCATTATGAGGTTTAGAAGGAAGTAATGAAATCTTGGGTGGGAACCGAAGCACCCATCATGGTAGCGCATCAAATGAAGTGCGTATTCATGCATTGGAACTTCTTTAATGTGATGTTGTTGCCACATTGCTTTTCCTGTTGGAAATAAAGTTGGGAAAGCCACTGATAATAGGCCTTCCGTATTGTATTCATTTATTGGCGAAAGCCCAAGCTCTGGCCATGGCATGGGAAATGGAGTATTACCATCATGGTTGAGCAAGAACTGTTCGATTTCCTCTTCTTTTGCTCCTGTATTAGGAGGTGTTGGCACGAAAGACGATGAGTGTTCATATGTTTCATTAAAGTGGGTGGGAACACCACTACCATGAGTTGTAGAGCAAGTTTGCATTTGGGGCAGTTCCATTGTGGTTTTGTTGAGAGAGGAGGAAACATTTGATGATTCAGATGGTAGTGAGGAAAGGGCATCATCGTCGATTAAGAAATCTTTGTAATAGGGGTCGTGTTGGATTTTATATTGCAAGGTTTCACAAACACGATATCTACTGACGTAGAAATCATAATTTTTTAAATTAGATCCTTCCCTTTGTATGAGAACTATGTCCAAATCTCCTAGGCGGCAGGGTAGGGTCTTTGCTATTGAAGTATTGTTTTACGGGAAGCTTATGGTGTGTCCTGAGTATTTGTATTTCCTGCCATGTACTTAGGTAACTTGCATGAATAGATTAACTCGTGTGATAAGCATCTCCTCGATTTGGGTTAAAGACGCAAGAACGATAGGATATTTTTTATGGTCTATGTTGTTCCATGAAGAGAAGTAGTGGCCTTGTTTTTCACTTTTGCATTTGTTACATGAAGGAAAGCCTTCAAAGGAAATTTATTTGATTCCAGGATAATTTTCCAAACAGATTGAGCAAGTTTGGATGTTCACCAACAAATTTATTCTTTTGTAAAACTGACGTTGGGCTTCTAAATTTAGTGAAGAGAGTGGGGATATGGGAAATCTCTGTGTATTGGAAGGGGTGGGGTGTTCTGTTTCAGTCGTTTGTTGATTGCAAGGTGGAAAGCAGTCTGAAGGAGAGGAGAAACTAGTTTTTTATGTGGGATGAATTGAAGAGAGGTCAGTACTTAAGACAGTTTCATGTGGCATCGTAGACATTTGGGGGAAGTTACCAGTTGTTAGCAAAGATGTGTTTGTATGGAAGGAAGTGGTATGCTCTTGAAAGTTTTTTTCCATGGAAGTTACATGTGGAATGTTGGTTGGCAATTCTTCAGTAGTTGTATTTGATGGAAAGATTGGAATGTCAGGGGATTGTAGGTTGTTGGTCATTGTAAGTTGAAAGATATTAGATATTTTTTTTGTTCTATTCTCTAATTTATGACATCATTTCTCAACAGTTATGTGTACTTTTTTTTTTTTGCGTGGTTCTCTCTTCGTTTGGCTCGTTTTGTAGGAATCGACATGATTGCGAAGTCACAGGATTATGGAGTACCACCTATTGGATAAAGATCATTTTAGGTTAGCAAGGAACAATACATAGTTTGATGACAAAAAAATGTAGAAATAAGTGAAAATCTAATACTAAATTCAATTGTAATGCATGTGGAGTTCCAATGGGAAATACGCATAAGAGGTAACAATTTGAGTTTTGAGAAACTACTTTTTTTATTAAGGAAAAGAGTATTAGATATATAGAAACATACAATGTGTTGACATACTATAGAAGGATGTAAATACGTACATAAAAAAATTACATTTTTTAATATTTATTTTCTTCAAAGTACTAACAATCCACATAATAGAAGGAGACAATAGTATGTCTGTGTATAAGGGAATTCAACAGTTTTCTTTTGAAACAGGGAAAAAAGTGAAACATAGCAGTGATAGTTCAAAGTATAGAATGGGATGAGTGAGGGTGTAATGTTTGAAGGGATGGGTGGGTTGGAAATCCTTGCGTAAAGGTTATGGAGGAGTTGCACTATTTTCCACTTTCTTTGAACTGAGGATGACGCGTTTCAATATGTTGTTTCCACAATATGTCTCTTTTTTCAATGAAAGTGTGAAGCAATATTCGTTATTGATGACATTACTTATAATTTCATTAGTTGTATCTTAGTCTATTGACAATATATGGAGGTTGCTAGCTGCAACACCCATGATTAACTCAGCTATCTCATCAAAAGTGGTAACTGATTGAAGCTCTCCTGTTGGGTCCTTTAGATCGATTTTGAGTGCATATCTATAATCATAGTGTTGAACTTTTATGTTGTAGCTTGAACATAACCATGAACCATTACCATTCTCTCCCACCTTTTTTCTGCATTGTTTGTCACCTTTTTGAAGAGGACATGCCTTTTAAAAAAAATTGTCCATGCTGATATTTTTGATTTGTGCAATAACCATGGCCCATTCATTTCTCTCAGTGTTCCCCGTATTTAGTACCTCCGAAATCATCATTACAGAGGCCAGGATTTTTAGAGGGCCTAGAAGTTGGCTTGTGATAGAGGGCACCAGAAGGAAGTAGTTATCGAAACGTTTGGATTTTGGAGAGAAAAATTGGGGATGTTGGCATCAGGTGCAGGCAATTTCTCATCGTTTCCACTATCGTTGTTTTAGGTGGTTTTCGGTTGTGCCTACAATGCAAAAAAATTAAACAACACATTGAATACGCTTAAAATTTTCCTCCCTCTTCAAGTGAGGCGTATTTAATGTCAATCTCGTTGTGGGGAGTGGAATTGTGTTTCTAGTCTGCATCATATTAAACTGGAGAGGGAAAAAAAGTATGTTAGTCCACCAAGATGTTCTTAGGTATGATGGGCAGCTTTAAAATCCTTTTCGTTGATCAGTCTACCATCTAACTTGGGACGCTTCGAACTGGCCTCATTGGGGAATGAGCCCCTCAGCACATAACAAATCCTGTCGTTGATGAAGACACGTGCCCCCACATGTCACTTCGGAAAAAACGATTGGAGTCTAAATATAAATGTAACAATAAAAAGAAAATAAACATGAAAGCACTCTATAATAATTTTTCTAAACCATAGCATACAATAAACAAAACAAATGAATAAATACTTGAATTATATTAAAACCCACCTCAAGTTTGTTTAGAGATGACGCTCTCTTCTTTACCACAGGAGAATGAGAATCACAAATACCCTACACAAAAGTGAAAAAATAAGTTAATAAAATTAAACATATCTACACTACCAATGTCATATTCACTATATAAGGCTACCACTCATGATATTAAATCTGCACATGTATAGAAATCTTCATGTATTCATCTTTAGTTCAAATAAACAAATCTGTAAAATGCTACCACTCATGATATAAAATTGGTAAATGTATATGTACAAATTTGTAACAAGTTAGAAATGTAGAGATAGAACATTTATATGAAGTGTTTCATTTATATTTCTACACTTATAAAACCAATCACAACCCCTTATTTAAACATCAACTACAAAAGTAATTACTATCCCTCTAAAACAAATCACCCAATCACCAAATGTTGTCTAAATGATTGCCATATGTGGGGAAGTAATGACTGTTCTTCATTCCATTATCATAAATCAGCTTTAGATGATCCAAGTACAAAATGCTCACACTTGTAAAATGTATCAGGATTAGTATTAAACATGAATAGTCAAGAAAATTAACTTGTTCACCAATTTTTGTTTAAAAGGGAAAATTTGGAGGTTGTTTTAACAATGATAGCATTAATGTGAACATTCTCTCATATTTATAACAGGATCATGATGAATAATGGTAACTGGTCCATAGGAAATTAGTAAATAGGATCCAGATATTGTGAATTCATTTAAATTATGTAATATTTGAATGTGTGGGGGAAACATTTCTCACTCTCTAAATGCACAAGGAAAAGATACCATGGACATATGATCAATATTATGACTGTGGAGTAGATGATCATTGAGGACAAGACCGGATAGTGCATTACAAGCAGAATGGTACCTTGGTTACATGTAGCAAAATGTTAAGAGAAGCTCATAAAGTAGCAGTAAAGCAAAACTCATTTGTCTACTATGCAAAAAGAGCAGTGCTTCCATTCTTTTATCAGCAATTTAATAGACAAAATGAAATCCCATAGATATTTAGGAGCAAGATACAAGAGATGTAGATGAGGTGTGTTATCTTGAGTGGACATTAAATTTAGAGATGAAAGATAAAGTAGGAAAAGACGATAATTTTTTTGAAAAATAACAACTATTTTCAAGATGCTTACTCATGTGCATTATAGGAAATTAAATCCCAGTACTTATGGTCATCCATTGGATGCTAGCAATATGCTACCATGTTAAAATCTACTTAAAAGTAGCATAATTTATAGATATTGGAAACAGATCAAGGATAAGCCATGACGTAAAAAGCTAAAGCTTAGAAGATTCCAATTAAAACATGAGTTTTGCATTTCAACTCTAGAAGAAGCAAGAGAAAAGGGATAGGGGAAATTTTGAACTCTTTTTCTTTTATGCTCATGTTTTTACTCAGCAGCCGTGCTAAGAATAATCTACAGCCTGACGTAATCATGCAATCCTCTAAATGCATGGAATATCCTACTTCAAGGTATAAGGAAAGACCCACCCTCAGAAACATCTAATTCTTAAGTGAAATCAAATGATATACTAAAGAAAGGGTTAATAATCACCTGACCCGTCACTTCAAATGCCTTTTTCTAGCCAAAATTTTGATTTTTAGACTACCTTAAACTGCAGTAAAGAGAAAATGGAACTGCCAATTTTAATCCAGTGTCTTATTAATCAACAAAACCACCATATTTTCCCTAAAGTGGAACATCTATATCTCACTTGACATAAATTAAGCAATCAAAAACAAGAAAATGAGATATAGGAAATTGGCATAAGCTGGGAGATGAAAGAAACTCTAGACAAAGGAAATTAAGCTGAGAGATGACAAGATGCTTAATTCTAGACAAAGGAACTCCTGAATACGTTGAATTTATCAACTGTCAAAAGGTGAAGAATCACACATGGAAGTGTAACTGTTCTAATAACTATTTCTTAGCCTTCATGGTGTTGTAATATTATATAAACATATCTGCATTATTAAAGCACCAAATAGTCGAAGGGGGATAGCCATACATGTCCTTGGAGAGTGACATGTACATAACATAGATTAATGAAGTTTCATGTTCCATTTCTAATATCTTCTCCATGTTTCATTTTCTGAACATTGTTTATCATCCGATGTACTATTTAAAATTACTTATGTCAATGTGCTTACCAAATATAGATTCCAAGTGTGTTGCCCTGACGGCCTCTTGGGCTTCTGATCACACAAAGCTCATTCAGATTGTTAATATAGATTTTTTTTAAATTACTCATTGTAAGTTAAGATTCTATTATTTATCAGGAAATACATAAACTAGGGTGATCTAGGAGAGCTCTTTTTAAGCCGGAGTTACTTCCAACCTTTTGCCGTCAAGTTGTTCTGCAAGAGTTTCATGGTGACTTCCCCCTGCAAGCTCTTTCATTTGGATTGGTTTTATTGATTTTTGGAAAGAGAACTACAAGCAGATTTCTAGGCTATGGGTCGATTGGCTTATAAGATCTCTACAATCTCTTATTTAATAAGTTCCAACCATTTACCTCTTTGACTTCTTGTCCATCTAGTTACTAACCATTTTTGGTGTTGGAAAATCAGGAAATTGGATTGATGCCATTGGATTTAAGACTCAATATCACATCATATTATAGTCTCTAACCATAGTTCAAAAGTATGAATTCATATGGGATGGGAAAATCTAAAAGCCTGGAATTCCTATAGAAACTTGGGAAGTTGAGGAAGAAAGTATATATACGATTATAACATAAACATATCCAATTTTTTAATTGATAGGGTAAGAACCCAGATGGATATTTCCTGAAGATAGTATCTACTCCAACATAGGATACTCTAATTATGGGTGTTTTGGAGATTTTGTCAAAGCATAATGCATCTAAAGCAACCTCTTGAGCTGGTTCTACTCCAGCCTGTAGAGCACTAACCAAATGTGGGATGCAGAGAGTAGCCACTTCTGTTCCACGAAGTCTACAAAAAAAAATTCAATCCAGGACAAGATTTTTATGTTCCACTATCTAGGTAATAATGAAAAACAGATTTGATTAAGAATGCAAAGAGACCAAAAGTATGCATTCACGATATTTTTATAGTTAAAATTTAAGCTATCAAATGGAAAACATATGCATCTTTCAAATCTAAAATTAAAAACACAGAATGAGGTCATGTTGAATAGGTTCTCATTTAGGCTTAAGCTAGCACAACAAAGAAAAAAAATCAATACCCAAGTTGAGGCAGAGCATGAGGTCAACAAACACAAATACCCTTCACTTTCTCAGATCCCTCTTTCACAAAAATGGTTGTGTCTTAATAAATGAGAATCTTGAAGACAATAAACAAATAACAGACGAATTATGTAACTATAAAATTCGGATCATACTACCTAATTTATACAGTCGCATCTTCTAAATTAGGGCAGATTCGCAGTTAAAAATAGGATCTTAAAAATATAAACGCATGGAAAGTAAAAATGACGTGCAAATAGCTGTCAAATTTAATCCCATTTGAAAAAAAGTCTAAAAGGTTGTCAAATTTAGCATAGTGTTAGAAATGTCTGCAGGTCCTCTACTGTAGGGGGAATGCCTTCGACGTAGTGAACAATTGACTAGATCATTGCAAAACTAAACCATAATATAGTCAAGGTTATCAAATGACCATATCCAAAAAATTTACAATTCCATTCAAATGGGATTTAGCCATTATTGCTACTAAATAAACTAAACTTATTATTTAGTAAACATTTGATATGAAGTATGGTATATTTCTATATTTTCTTCAAACACTATTATGATTCATGCTTAGTAAATGAAGACCATGACAACTTACCATGACTTACCTTGACCTACCATGTTTTCATCTTGCGACAAATTTTACTTTACACTATGATCAAATACCAACAAAAACATCATTAACAATAGAAAACATGATAGTTAAGATGGGAAACACTTATCTTAACAATAATTTAAAACTATCCTACGAGTAGTGAAGAAATCATTACAATTCATTGCACCAGAACCAAGTTCTATCAATAACGTAACACCTACTTATCAATGCTTCAACTTACAAGAATTTTTTTTCTTAACTTCCCAAACTAACTTTTTCCTTCAATGATTTAAATGTACAACATTTCATTTAAATACAATGACAATGTAGATTGAAATTTATCATGTGCATAACTATGGGTCAATTAGATCTATTTGATCTCCTATAGGTTACTCTCTTGAGTCTGCATACAAAGTATACAAGTTGTGCCTTCCCTATAATTGATTTACAAGTCATTTTTCTAAGTTTCTACCTTGAATTCAGTCAATTAAATCCCATATCTCATCTCACACTATTGATTAGAATATTTTTCTAAGTTTCTACCTTGAATTCAGTCAATTAAATCCCATATCTCATCTCACACTATTGATTAGAACTTAGTGAACATGACAGTTTGATAACTTACACTACTTCGGTAAAAGTTTAATAGTCATGCATTACATGCTCAGTTTCTTGAAGAAACATTCATCAAAAGAAATATGTGCCATCACCATATCACTTAGTTTAGTTATAAGAATTGAAATAATTAGTTGCATTATTTATTTACATGTTGTTCAAAATATACAAAACATGTTCAAGTTGTCTAAAGAAGCACATTTGTGGCATCTTAGGTTTCCTATGGGAGATAAAGTTCTTACATAATGACTTGTGTCATAATGCAACCATTTCCTCCCTCATAGCCAACATGAATTGTTACTGAGGTGAATCATTCGAAGTGGTCACAAGAATTTTGTAACCATAGCGTAATACATTTCCTTACCAAATACGACAGTCATAATATGTGGACCTCGAAGGGACAACTTACGATGTTTGCTATATAACAGTATTCACTTAATTACTTGTTTCATTAAATAAAAGCTACTTTCCAGTAGTCATCCAAAGTTAGCCTTCCAAGTTCCATTTATTTAAAACTTTTTACCAATTAGTTTATTAAAATATAATCTAATTAGTTTACATCAAGTTTCCCTTATATCGCAATGATACATTTATCACATGTAAATACGTTCCTAAGGTTCTTAAACTTAGTTTTCATAATAGGTCACATTTCTATCATGATTTATTTATTTACATCCATTTTGAATCTTAAATGTAATTTAAGATAGCTTGGTAAGTTATTTTCACAGTCCAAAATTTCATTTTTCAGGACTTTTTCATATTAATCAAGAAGTAGATATTTAATTGAACTTAACAACTAAACAATTTACCAACATTCATAGTTGTAATTGTTCCATATGTATACATACATCATATTTATTCATTAATCTCTTAATATGATCATTCATAACACATTAAATCCACGTAGCGTTAATCAAACATATGCTACATAATGTTGAATCCATTAAGTAAAACAATAAAACATACAACCAATATTGAACACTTTATAAATAATATCCCAATAAAATTTACATGTTTAATATCCCTTTCAAAATAGTAAAATATCATTTTAGGCTAAATTTCCTTTCATCAAAATAATTCTTCGAAGCACATGCTCGCTTATAAAAATATACCATACAAATGATAACATCTTATAATCATAATAAAACATATTTTTATCAACATAGTCCTTATAAATAATCCACCAGAGAAGATTGAATTTCCTCCATCTGTAAAAATGTTAGAAAAAAATCATTTCTAAAGAAATTCCATGAAAAGGTTTTCCACCTTATCTTTACAATTTATGGCACTAAAAAATATCAACGATTAAACTCCAGTAGAATAGATCTTTAAGAATTAATAAAAGAGATCATGATAACATTTCCCTTTTTCTTCCTTTTACCATTTCTTTCTTATTACTAGTATAAAAATAAACATTGCATTCTTAATACTTAATTATACAAATGGTTATCTAATAGTCATAACTAGATTTTAAATAAATCCTAATTATTAACCATCAGTTTCCATTCCAAGAAAATCAACTTGTTTTCCTCATATCATAATTGAATAGGAATGAAATAAAATAATCATTGATCTATTCAACAAGTCATTCCTTTTCATTGTCTAAGGAAATAATGACTTTTATTCCTTTTTGATGCATCATAGAATTCTTAGTTAACACCTAGTTGTGCTGGCACATCACTTAGCCTAGGTTGATCACTCACCCAAAGTGCGCAAAGGTACTGGGTCTCTGTTAAGAGTTGCTGTAGTAGAATGGTAGCATGATAAACCAATAAACATATATTTTTAGAAACTAATGTATCTATTCATCATTATACTGAACTAGATCTATAAGTTCTTACATGTAAATCATGATGATGATAATAATATACATTAACAACACATATCAGACATTGTTGTTTGACCAATATTATTTATATATTCATCGTGCCAATAGTACAAAAGCTTCATACAATACCAGACATGCATGCATGGATCTGTAATTATCCAGTCTCATATACTCATGTATCTCTCATCCTTCAAAGCATGTGTCTTTGTGTATCTCTATCTTTAATAAGTAATTCATTAAATATATATAGGGTGGGGAACTATCCCTCCACCACTTAACTCTACCAGAAATAGGTCGCATGCTAATAATAACCACGTGCCTTTTACAACTATAGCCATACATGCAAGTATGCTATCTATAGATCGCTGATAGTTAACTATAGTGGTGGATATATTTTTACCTTATGCCCATGCAAGAGTGAGTTGACATGTTCTTCAAAAATCTCCATGAAGAATGGCGTGCAAGTCTTACCATTGCTTTGTGTGCTCCGTACACCAATCTCTAAGAATAGACCCAATCTGTAAAATCAGTTAATTCCTGAAACTCTGACTCTACACCTCCATGCGTGACACCTTCCTATACCTTTGTGCCTTTTCTCCTATGTTGTTCTTTCGCATGGACTCTGTGTGCAAGTTCAACTAAGTGTTTTCTCCTATCAACATTACCCCACACTAATCTCATTGTTTCCCTGACAATGGAGATGTCTAAAACTTACACAAAGAATGGATAAATAAAGAATGGTTGAATAAATAATTTTGAATAAAGTATACACAACTAACAAAAATATTCAAGCCTCAGGCCCCTCCATTTCATCTTGAAGCAAAAACTCTGGATATTCTTCTTTTATATCTACTTCTAGGTTCTCCCACTTTGTTAACCCTGCTCCTACCATCTCAGGCACATCTGCAATGATGGACTGCAACTCTTCCATAATGAGTTTTCCTTACTCATTTTGTATCACAAGCATTACGCTTGACATAGAGGTTTGCACCCCCTCTAATACATCCATCTTTTGAGCAATGAGCTTTCCAAGCTCCTCTAACCTCTCCTTATGTGGTGCCTATACCGCAGCCAGTGTCTGACACTTTTTATTCAGTAGGACTAACCGTTTAGTGCGGCCTTGGGTAGCATCCTTCATAGCCTTGTGTACTTCATTTTCCTCCTCCAATGTTTTCACCATGATCAGCGTATCTGGGGCTATGCATATCGTTAGCGCATGATCGGCTTTCTTTAGTTCATCGTGCGTGGCTTGTTGTAGGCCTTCATAAGTAGCAATCTTCCTTGCTACTGCAGTATGTGCTTTCTCTATATTTTCCCTGAAGTCCTTGGGCTATGTTGATACATACACCTTTTCATCTTCCAACACTAATGTTATCATTGTTTTCACATAGTGCATCGCAGAAGGAAATTCTTTTGGCACTTGGGATTCCAAATATGGGCGCACCTTGAGGACATAATCTCCAATTTCCTCCACCATATTAACAAAAGTGTGATATTTTCTCTTGATCAAATCCTTTTCTTGTACTAGGCATGCTATCTCCACATCCTTGGCTTCAATTTCTCCATCAGCACCTTAATGGTAGAAGATTTATCAATGTTTCTTCTTGCTACTTCAGAAGATACCTTTACTAGAGCATTGCTCACCTACTCGTGTGACATCACCGTTGGATTAATTTTCATGTGGTGCATTTTAGGTGCCTTCTTCAACCATCTAGACGTGCATGATTCTTCACCAACATTAAAGTCTGGCTCATCCATATGCATGTTCATCGACCATGAAATTTTCTTCGTTGTGTGTAAATTCATCTTGTCCTCGTTCAAGAGTGCCCATCTGAATAGATCCTTTTACTCGATGGTACTCTGGAACCAAGCATGAATAATCAACATTGGGTCTTCTACGTACGCCATAATATGTGCCTTAGTGTCCTCCCCTATTCGATGGGATTTGGGCCATCTAGGAATGGCTACATCAAGGTTAGGAATACTAGATGTATCCCTACCCTTGTCCTCTATAGCCTCTGATTGTTCCCCTTCTTCTCCTCCCATTTTATCCTCGTGTTGAGTCTCTTCATCTACTGGAGATGAATGTGCCTTCTCCTTAGATTCTTCTGCTTCCTCACTCACCCTGATTTTTCTTGTGTTCTTCTCCTCTGGCTCCTTCACTTGCGGGATTTCTCCTTACACCCTTGTGCACTTAAATACCTTTTTAAATCTTTGGTCGCCCTGCTCCTTCCCTGTAACTCCTTCTCCCTAGGAATTTGTTGCGCACTCCTTCTCTTGGCTAGATAATTGCTTCCTCCTTTGCACCAAGCCACCACTATCTTCATGTTCTTCATCCTCTTCCTCATCATCTTGCTTGGGTTCAAAGGGCCTAGGTGTTAGAATGTTCTCCATGGTATCCTTCCCCTTCAATGGCCCTGGAAGTGTGAACTTGTTTTCTACATGCTGGTTACTTTCCATTTTGGGCTTTAGTTGGAGGTATATTAGTGTGGCCTCGATATCCGCAATGGCCAGTGTTTCTGGCTTAATTCTCAAAATCTCTAAGATATTATTTTCATTGTATGCATTCCTCCTTGAATATCCATAAATTTTCCATAGTTTGTGGTATTCATAGTCCACCTTTTCTGCATTAAACACTAACCTCCATGTGTTGGTGAATCAATGAACTGCAGCTTGGAAGTATTGCGCGGGAAATGCGTAAGGTAGTTTGCACCAGGGGCTCCACGACCCACCTACCATTGGAAAGAATGTAATACAGAAATGTTGGTATACTGGAAACTATACCTTCTTCCCTAGAACCAAATCCAAATCCTTGGGTTTATGCCATTCCTCTCCAAATGACATGCAGCGCCTATCATACCATATCTCTTCTCGCTCCTTCACCTCATCTGTCATTGACCCCTTGCAGAGATACTTGTTGAATCGTTCAGCTGGAGACTTTTGATTCATGGGGTATTCCCATATATTATCTTTTGGGACATCTAATACCCCAATATCCATGGATATCTTAGTAAGACACAACCAAAACTTATTTTATTTCCTATGCTCAACTTGCGACCAACGTTCTTGGTCATTCAATTTTGTAACCAGGTGTGTTGTTTCCTGTACTAATGGATAATTTTTCAGTTTGTCAATGTCCATTCCACGCAGTCCTTTTTTATAGCCCAATGCTTTCTGTGTTTCCAAGATGGCACTCTTGTCAGCTAGGTTAGTCTTAATATCTTCACCTGTTTCCCTTAACCTGGTTACTGTGGCAATAAGAATGGGTGTTAATCTTACCCTCCATCCTGCAAAGTAGAAAAAGTCTTCATGGACTCGACTCATCAGCTATTTATACAATGGTGCATACTTTTCAAAGTATGGGAGCTCATATAGCTGGTAGACACCATTCCCTTTTAGTAGCATTTACCTGACATCATCATATATTGGCATGCCATCCTCAGTTTGCCAGTTCATTCGAGAAGTGAGTAGGTCATCTAATTTCTTCTGGTTTTCATTGGTCTAGTGATTAAACTCACTTATCTTAATCTGTCGTATGTGGGTATCCCATTCTTGGCCCACAATAACTTCCTCAGGGTATTGCATTTCTGAAAAATTACTTTCTTGGGCCATCTCTTCCTCTGCTTCCACCACCACCTTATTTTTTTCCTTTACTGGTGCTGCTTTCTTCTTTGGTGTCGTTCTACTTTTTAGGTTTTGTTTTATAGACCGTTTTTTGTGTGTTTTGAGTAGTTTTATTTGAACCCTAACTTGATTCAATCATGCCCTAATTTGTAATTATGAAAATCATGCACCCTAGCTCTATTATGTTACTTTGCTTCATTCAAACACTTTTCCTAGGGGATTCAAACCCTTCCAATAAACAGATCTATCTTTCGCACCTGGTTCACTTGCTTCGTACCTTGAATTTCTTTACTTACTCTTCACATGTAGCTCTTTGTCGAATTCTCGTAGTTGCAAGGGTAAAAATGAAATCGCATCCCGTCCTTATATAGATATCTACTTTTAGATGCATTAATTGCTCCTCCACCTACCAAATTCTCCTCATTTGTGACCTATTTTTATCATTTCCACGCGGTATACCTTCGTGCAAAATGCTATAACCTTCTAGCATGCCTTTTTACCCTTTGTTATAGACTTCTCTTCAGTGTGCGCTCTAGCGCCTGATTACCTCATCACTGTGCCATCTCATGGTAGTTACCATGGCTACCACTTACCTCACATTATATGTTCCCTCATTCCTCTTCACCCTTACTTATCTCGAGAAGCAATCATTTTTCAGTTACCCTTAACAACCTTTTGTCTCAGCACCTGCAGCATGCAATCTTCACAACATATACCTGAGAGTCACCAACAATCCACTCCACATGAAAAGGATGTGCAGTCCTCTGCGCATCAACATGGTGCATATTGGAGTTAGCTTCATACACGCAAGCACTCTTATTACCCAAACAAGAGAGAAATCAACAAAGAATAATGACGATGAAAGAAACACATTAAGTAAATGTAGAAAAGGAAACCTAATTTATCTGGCAAAGCTGCCTTATTACAAACACCAAGAAGACTTATTTATAGTAGGGCTTCAACCTACTCCCATTAAAGTAACTGGGAAACCTTGTGCCATTAATTGTTTCTAACTGGAAAGCACTTGACTCAAGTATATGAGTGATAACATATGGCCCCAACCAATACACCTTGATTTTCCCTAGATGGCAAAAAAACATGGAGTCATACAAAAGTACCATTTGTCCAACCGTAATCTTCTTATCCCTACTGTGTCAATCATTCCATGCCTTTTGGCGTTCTTTCTCTTATTTCTGAGTCAAGCGTGTGATGGCTCAACGCTCATCTAGTTGAACCATATTTGCAATCTATTATTCCAAGGCTTTCTCATCAGCTAGACCTCTAGTGCGCGCAATGTGCAAAGAAGGTAACATAAATTATATAGGAAGAATAACTTCCACGCCAAACACCAATTGAAAAGGTGTGGATTTTTTCAACCTTTTGTATGTAGTTTTATAAGACTAAAGAATAACATATACCTTATCATCCCAATCTTTCCTTCCAACATCACAAATCTTGGTCAATGTGTGGCTCAAAATCTTGTTAAAAGCCTCAGCGGTCCCATTTTCCTGAGGGTGATAGGGTGTAGTCTTATGGTGGGCAACCATAAACTCGTCTAAAAGAATTATTATTATCTCATTTAGGAAATGTTTGCCCCTTTCACTTGTTAAAATTAAGGGACAACCATACCTTGTAAGAATATTTTCCCATAAGAACCTGACTGTTATAGTCATTGTACAGTCCTTGGTAGGTGTTGCTTCTACCTATTGGGTAAGATAATATGTACAAGTGATGATATAGCATGATCCAATCCTACACGCGGCTGGTGAAATAGGCCTGACAAAGTCAATTTCCCACTTCTCAAAGGGTTCTACACTTGTAATTGGTTGTAGAGGAATCTCATCCTTTTGTCTTAGTCGACCAAGACATTGACAATGGTCACATGTCTTACAATACTCTTTACAATCCTTGTACAATGTTTCCCACCACAAACCAGCAAGTAGGATCTTACACACTATTGCATCACCTGCATAGTGGCCACCTACAATACCACCATGCGCTTCTTCCATTATATCCTTTTGTCCATGCTCCAATACACAACGACATAACACCTCGTCTCTACATAAAATTGTACAAATGACCACTGATTAACATGAATGGTGTTATGTGAATAGCAAGTTTCTTCTTCTCTAAATCTTTCATGCCTTCTGGTGCCATATCGGTCCTTAAAAAGACAAAAATGTCCTCCAATTATGATGGTGTGCACTGTAACCTATACAACTGTGCATTAGGCTTGGTCTCTTCTATTGTTTGTGCCTCTTCTCCTGACTAAATTCTAGACAAGTGATCTGTTCCAGAATTGCTTTTGCCTAGTTTTACAACCATAAAGTCAAACTCTTGAAATAAGAGTATCCATCGGCATATTCGCCCCTATAAAATGGGCTTGTTCACCAAATACTTTAATGCCATGTGATTTGTATTAAAAAAAAAATGGTGTAGCCAACAAATATTGACGAAATTTGTGCAAGGCATAGATCATGGACAAGGCCTCAAACTCTTTAGTGGTATAATTCTATTCTGCAGGGGTCAACTTCCTACTAGCAAAGCAAATGGGATGATCCACAATACCTTCTCCTGGTTGAGCTAAAACAGCACCAATGGCTATGCAAGAGGTGTCGACATGAACATCAAAAGGTTTATCCCATGAAGGAAAGCGCAAGATAGGCACGATAGTAAGTTTCTCCTTCAATATCTACAATGCATGCTGTTGTGACTCCCCCAGTAGAATGAAACTTTTCCCCTGATAAATTATTTTAAGGGCGTGGAAAATTTGGCATACCCTTTTACAAACTTCCTGTAATACCGTATATGACCCAAAAATCCACACACCTTACATTGACTGGTAGGTGATTTCAAGCCTATGATGACTGCAACTTTAGCTGGATCAACCAACAATCCTTTCTTGTAGATAATGTGTCCTGAAAGTGTGCTAAAGGGAGTAAAAAATATGGACTTCTTGATGTTTAATGAGATACTAAACTGTTGACATATTTCAAACATTAAGTGAAGATTGTCACAATGATCCTTAATTAGCCCATACATGGTCTAATCATCAAGATAGACCTATAAGAAGTTGTGAATAATATCCTTGAAGACTTTTACCACTATCCTTGAAAATACAGTAGGTGCATTCTTCAATCCAAAGGGCATCACAGTATAGGCAAAGCTTCCCCATTTGGTAGTGAAGGTGGTCTTCTCTTGATCTTCTAGGGTAATCTGAACCTGATGATACCCTGAAAACCCATATGTAAATGAATATATCTTGCACCTAGCCACTCCTAATATTTCCTCCATGAATGATGTAGGGAAGGGATCTGTAACACATGTTACATTCAACTCTCTATAATCAGCACAAATTCAAATCCTACCATCCTTTTTGATGTTTATCACCATAGGACTGACCCATTTAGATTCATCCAATGGTCGAATAATCCTAGATTTCAACATCTTGTCAATCTCCTCCTTTACTTTCTCGTGCAAATTGGGATTCATCTGATATGGTCGCTTCCTAACAGGGCACACACCTTCCTTGAGCTTTATCTTCATTTCTATGAGTGATATATGCACACCTTTAAGTTCATGGTATCCTCTTGGAAATAAGTCCTCAGAGTCTCGAAGGAACTCTATGATCTTTGCTATCTCTTATTTTGACCAGTAATCCCCAATTATCTCCTCCTTAGGTTTAGCTTCTGTGCCTATATTGACCTTTGTTGTCTTCATAGTTTCATGATATGCACGTGCATCTACATCCACACTGGATAACACTTCATGTGTTCCATGTGAATGATCCACATCCAAGTGCTCAACTTCCTCCTCATCAATTATGTAAATCATCTTACCCTTATCTTTTTCCAGTGAAGCCCGCTCAAGTAATATGATATCATCTTCTTCATCCATAAAACACACCGCTGTCTCTGTGTCACCAAATAATTCCTAAATAAGTTCTTCCACTTTTCCCCTGTCTCCCATGGTTAAGTGATTGATAAAGCTTAAAGTTGTGTTCCCTGGTGGTGTAGATGAAATGAAGTCAAAAGTTTGGATCATCACTGTAGTCAAAGTTTGCCAATTTCCATCATATACATACCAAACACATGTGATAGTAACGTGATGTAATTCATCATATACATACCAAACACATGTGCAACCTTGTAGAGTAGAATAAAACCAATGCATCCCTAGTGATTATCAGCTTCTGTTGCAACACCTCTCTTGCGCGTGCCGCCTCAGCTTGTGTGGTTATCTTAACTATTACTGCCTCAGGTTCTAGTGTTAACTTGGGCATCCACTAATTCCCTATCACATGTTGGATTCTAACTATCCCCGCACCCTTGTTTTCTTGCTTGTGCTACTTACTGAGATGCTCATACAAGTATAAACACTCTTCATAACTATGCCCCTTTCCAAAAAATGAATAGGAAATATTCTGCGGGAAGATTCACAAATATTATGCGGGCATTCGCACCTATAATGGTCAGGTGAACCACATGTATAACAAGTTCCTCGAGAGAATTCACTCCTTCTTCCACCTCAGCCTTGTCCTCCATATCCACCTCAATACCCTCATCCTCTATCATGAACCCCTTCAAACCTTCCGTCATTCCTTTCATAGCGCGTTGTATTATAATCCCTATCCTAATGCTCATTCTTCCCTTTAGAATTATGAGCCACACTCACCTATCTTACCCTAATATCAATGGCATCATGGATATGGAAATTCATTCCACAGTCCTCAGTATCATGGGTTGTGGATCTAAAATTTTTACAAAAGGAGGATACATTATTTCTAATCGCGCGTTGTAGTAGGGGGCAGTGACTAGCATCATGATTCAAATGGAAAATCTCAGAGTCCAACAACAACAAACATACATTTCTATGGGGTAAACTATCCTTGGCGTGGTCTTCCACTTCAAAATCTATACACCAAATTCCTGAGCATGTTTCATGAGCTGAGTTTGCCGATAATTTTTCTAACTATTTTTCCATAGCTATTATCTGAGCTTTGAAAAATAGACTAACTCCAGTGTCAATACTCCTAACTACTTTAGCGCATAAAGCAACCTCCAATGCTTCACATAGGTCAGTATAAGTTTTATGTGACAGTGCTCTTCGAAATGGGGTAATCAATTCCCCGAAAAACCATTATGCATGATGACTTGCATGAATGTCATAAGAGAGTTTGGATATAAGTGTTTTAAAATGGACATCATGCTCACATACACTTTCAGTAGTGCCTTGCTTTATATCCTTGAGTGCGCTTATACTCTTTTGCTCAAACTTTGGGATAAGGAACTCTTTCAAGAAAGCATCTTTCAACGCTACATAGTCAATACAAGTTTGATTAGGATCAAACTTCCTATACCAGTTGTACATGCGTGCCTGTAATGTAGTAGCAAATTGACTTGCCTTGCATTCAGAGACCATAATACCTTTTGTGTGCCACAATATTTCACACATATGAACATGTTCAGTAGCATCCTCGATACCTCTGTACTATGGGAGATGAAGGGACATCTCCATATAAATGTGATGGGGTTGTTGTATGCCTTGACCACCCGACCCAGAACCTTCTTGGTTTTCTCTTCCTCCAAAACCACCTGAACCGCTAGAACTAGAACTACCCATACGGCCCGATCTTGTTCCATGATTTGGAATAGGGCCCGTGGATGCACTCCCCTATGTCCCTACAGTGGTACTATACTGGACCCCTACAATCTGTGAAGTAGTTCTAATTCTAGAGGTGAATCCCACACTCGGCGTGCTCATATTCTATGTACATGATGAGCCTGAAAATGTACCCCCAAATAATAATGAGGTTGTCTGACCTATTTATGCACTTTCACTTCCTAAATTAAAACTATTTTTAACTGTTGTACTAGATACTGGAAAACCAAGCGCAAGGGCTAGGTCAGCAGGTTGGCTTAGATGCACGCCCACAGCCCAGGTCATATCTAATGGTGTGCTTCTATGTGAGGCCAAAGAGGGTTCTCTACCATGATTTCCTAGATGGGGGATTTCCTGATTCTCTTGCTCTTCTTCCTCCCCATGAGCCTCAAATCCTTCACGAGCCATATCTCTCCACAACACCATCCATTCTACAATTTCTTGTTTCTTGCATAATTCTCTCTCACGCGCATCATCATACTTTAGGCACCTCTCTTCCCTTTGCCATGCTTCCGCTAGGTTTGTATCATTCACCAATCCTATTCCTTCCCCCACGCGTGGAGATTCTTTTAGCTTTCCATGGGTTTAGCTTTCAAGTTCAATGTTACCATTAGTATTTTGATTGCCAGCGGAATACCTTACAAATATGTCCCTCTAGGATACCGTACAAACTGGAACTCCACTACCTCCGGGCACAAATAATTTAAAGTTGAATACTTCAAAATATAGTTGTTTAGGACACCATGAAACTAGGTATCTACCGCACGATTCCAACTCAAGTCAGCATCATATAGTGTTTGAAATTCCTCCCATGTCCAAACAAGTGTGTGATACCACCAATTCTTCTTAGATGCATATGTATTCAACCATTCATATAATTCTGAAACAATTGAAAAAGAGGTTCCAATAACGAAACCAATGATGCAACCAAGAATTATTAGTTAACACCTAGTCACGCTGGCACATCACTCAACCTAGACTGAGCACTCACCTGAAGTGCACAAAGGTATTGAGTCCCTCTTAAGAGTTGTTGAAGTAGAATGGTAGCATGATAAAGTAGTAAACATATATTTTTATAAACTAATCCATCTCTTCATCATTACACTGAACTAGATCTATAAGTGCTTACATGTAAATCATCATGATAACAATAATATACATTGACAACACATATCAGACACTATTTTTTGGTCAATATTCTTTATATATTCATCATACCAACAGTACAAAAGTTTCATACAATACTAGACATGTGTGCATGGATCTGTAACTATCCAGTCTCATGTACTCATGTATCTCTCATCCTTCAAAGCATGTGTCTCTATGTATCTCTCTCTTTACTAAGTAATTCATTACATATATATAGGGTGGGGAACTATCCCTTCACCACTTAACTCTACCAGAAATAGGTCGCATGCTAATAATAACCACACGCCTTTTACAGCTATAGCCATACATGCAAGTATTCTATCTATAGATCGTTGATAGTTAACTATAGTGGTGGATCTATTCTTAGCTTATGCCCATGCAAGAGTGAGTTGAAATGTTCTTTAAAAATATCCATGAAGAGTGGCGCGCAAGTCTCGACATCACTTTGTATGCTCTGCATGCCGATCTCTAAGAATAGACCTGATCTCCAAAATTGCCTAAGCCATGAAATTCTGACTCTACACCTCCACGCGTGACGCCTTCCTATACCTTCGCACCTTTTCTCTTGTGTTGTTCTTCCACAAGGACTCTGTGTGCAAGTTCAACTAAGTGTTTTCTCCAATCAACACTTTTCATACTTTAATTGAATAACTAAACTAGTCTTTCCTTTCAAGATATAAATTTACCTAAGGATAAAAACAAAATATTTGGCAATATGATTACCTTAAAAAAATTAAGAATGATATAATTATTTGAATAGAAACATATACCCACTCTAATATTATTACTTCCTTATGAGAATCATCCAAGAAGAAAAACTAAGAGTCTAGTAAATCCAACTAGTGAAGAAAAACTAAGACTCTAGTATGAAAAACAATAAATCCAACTGGTGGTGAAAATTAATTTTAAATAATTAATATGTTGTTCATTAATCTACATCCATTTAATCATCAAACCAAGTGACGTAAAATTTCAACAATATTAGTAGTGTATGCATAGTTACAGGGATTTATGAGGTAAGAAAACAAGTTATTGTCATTATAACTCTTGAAATAACAATGCTTGGAAATAAACTAAACTCATACTGAAAATAAATAGCTTCTAAATACTATAACTAAGATAGATCTTTGAAATTCAAAATACATATAAAGCAATTAATTTCTTGCTATTATATCTATGAAATAAAACAAAGAAAAAAAATTATAGAGGGGTTTAGCAGACCACAAGTTATTCGCGCCTTGGGTGTTAATCACACCTAAGGCTTGTACATAGAATTTAATCAAACGAAATCATATTATTTATTGAATTGGCATGAAGATTACATTTAGCAGCAAAGTAACTTCTACATCTGTGTAGCCTCTATTCTAATTCTCTTCCTATATCTTTACATCTGATTACATTCCCAACATTAATCCTTATCTTTTATATTCCTTCTTTGCAACAAAACATGAGAAGCAAAGTTCAACTAGGAGTCCAAACAAATCAAGTAAAATATCTCAAATAGATCATCTGCAGATTTGATGCATGCAACAGAATTAATCAACAAGTTTTAGATGTAAAACACCTAACTTAAGTATTCAATTGGTTGAATCAATTAGTTCTCAAATATTTAATTCAATCAACCATTTCCTCATTTACTTACAATGAATAATCAAATCTATTGTTGATTTATTTTCATTTCTCATTTTCTAGTTTGTAACTACCTCTTCCGTCACATGTACAAACTTGGAGTGTTGTCCTTCATGTTTCAAGATATCTGCACAATAATGGATCCCTTGTTGTAGGGGGTCTTATTTGGCTGCAGATGATTATTTTAATTCATATAGGTTAATACATATAACAAGTTGCTTACAAATAAGAGTGGCATCACATATATCATCATCCATACAACTTATTGCAATCAACAGATTCATGAGTACATACTCAAACTACCACAAAATAAAGATACCTAGTGATAATTATATTAATCAGTATTATGCCATATGTTAAGGTTATGATGATAATGTTCAACAGGATAGTAGGGAAATACATGTTCAAGGCTTCAAATGGTTCAAAAAAAGACAAAAGATTGGTTTTTTATCCACATGGTTTAATCAACTCATCACATCCCCAAGCTTAATTTTCTAAATGTCCTCATTCAGGTTCCTTAGGTTGTGCCTGAATGGTGCTGATACATAATCATTTGAAATCCACTATAGTAGTTATCCCTTCCATTTCAATGAAGAATTAACCTCCATTCATCCTAAACCTGTTCATGATGGTGTCCTTTATTATTTCATTCAATGGCTTATCACTAGACCAATTTGGTATAAGAATGTGGAAGATTTTTGGTTGATAGCCAGTTAGGAACCAAGTATTTGCAAATTCAATAGAAAGATCAATGTATTCATTCACTCTTCTTAAATTTTCAATTATATTATGATAAGTGTACATTTATTTCTTTTTCATCTTAGGAGACATCTCTTTCTATCACATAATTTAATTTGAGCAATAGGGGCAGAAGCTTGGTAAATTATATTAATATTAAATTAACCTACCATTACAATAGAGTGCTGCAATTCTTATAGGAATTGTACAACCATGTGTAGACAAATACAAGGTTCCACATGTACAATAAAAATCATAACAACTTCCTAAATACATCGAGGAAGCAATAAACAAATACAAACAAGTATTGTTGTAGCAATAATGCAACAAATATTAAATGACAAATATTGTTATAAAACTATATAAAAATAAATAAAATAATTACCTTATTAAATAATTAAATATTTAAGGTAACATGATGGATAAATTAACCTAACATTCCCCCGCTCAATTTTGCATTGCCTCAAGGGATAAGGAGAGGAATGCTTTGAACAACTCAAAGGTGTCATGTGCAAGTGAATTTGTGAAGATATCTTCTCATTGTTAAGCTGTTGGACAATACTAAAGCTATATTGTGCTTCAAGACATGCTCACGTATGAAATTTACATGTACCTCAATGTGTTTTGTTCTTTCATGAACATATGGATTGCGAAAATTTTTTAGAACACCTTCATTGTCAACATACACGGTGCTCGATTTGTCCTGTTGTATTCCAATTCCTTCGAGTATGCTTCGTAGCCAAATCACTTCATAGAAAGCTTCTCCTACAAAAAGATACTCGGCTTTGGTGAAAGAACGAGAAAAAAATGTTTTTTCTTGCTTCCCAATGATGTTGGTCTAGATCCCATAAAGAACACAAACCTTGAAGTGGATTTTTTTTCATAAATATTGCCAGCATGATCTGAATCGGAATATCTTGACAAGAAGAAGTTTTCATTTTTCTTATATTCTAGACCAAGATCCATTGATCCTTTGAGATATGTCAAGATATGCCTTGTTGTTTTCCAATGAAAAACTTTGGGTTCCTGCATGAACCTGGATAGATAGCTTACTTCAAAGCTAATATCTGGTCTAGTGTAAGTCAGGTAAATGAGACTCCCAATCAACTATTGAAAAAGAGCGGTATTTACCTCAAGTGATCGATCTGAATGAGATAACTGCAATCTATTCTCCATAGGTGTAGTAATATGTGTGCAATCCATCATCCTGAATTTCTCAAGTGTTGTCTTGGTATATTTCATATGAGAAACAAAAATATTTTTCTCTTTCTACCATACTTCTAATCCAAGAAAATAGTGCATTATGTTGAGATATATCATTCTGAATTATCGATTAAGATCTTTCTTCATTGCATCGATCATCCTCACTGAAATTCCAATGATGAATAAATCAAAGACATAGAAAATGAAAATCACAATCTCCCCCTTGCTTTTTGAGGTAAATATTAGGGTTGTATGGATTTCTAAAAAATCCATGTTGTATGATATGCTCATCAATTATGATGTACCATGCCTGTGGTGTTTGTTATAGGCCATACAGAGATTTCCTAAGTCAGCATACCTTTGTTTCTTGACCAGGTACAACATATCCCTCAGGTTGAGTCATATATAATAATTCTTGTAAATCATCATTCAAGAAGGAACTTTTTACATCCATCTGATGGAATTTCCAACCAAACTATGCAGCTAGAGAAAAGATCATCCTGATCATTTTGATCTTAGTTGTGGGAGAAAATGTCTCCTTGTAGTCAATGCCTTCTTTTTGTGCATACCCCTTTACTACTAGTCTTGCTTTTTACTCGTCCACTGTCCCATCTATTTTTGTATTTCATTTTTAATATCCATCTAAGTCCAATAGGTTTCTTCCTTGGTAGAAGAAGATCAACAAGCTCCCAAGTGTTATTTTTTTATTACTCGCTGATATTCAAAGTCCATGGCTATCTTTCCAAGCTTTTGGTTGTAGGGATTTTTGGACTGTAGTAGGCTCATTAGATTCAATAACTCTACTCATAATAAAAAAATTTATTCTAGCTAGATAACTGTGTTAGTACATTGCTCAAAGTGGTTAGATGTCCAATCCGGTGGACCAAAACTATACCCAATTGCATTCATATGTCTGTAAGAATGACATGGGAAGCTAAAACTATTCGGTCCATTGGTCAAGTCAACACCTAATTATCACCATCATCGATCTAACATCAAAAAATGGTAACATGAGCTTCCTTTTAGTCTTGATCACGTGGGTTTGGAGGAGGGAGACTCATCCACTTGATGAGGGTCTCCAAGAACTAAACATGACGTATCACGTCTTTCGATAACATCAACATGTACCCAATCGTGAGTCCCATCTATTCAAAGAAAAATTCATGTCCAAATTTCATTTTTATTATGATTTCGTCATAGCTTGAAAATGAATCTTAGCAATGATGAATGAATATATTATCATGTGGGGGTACCTGTAGGTGTGCTAAAAATGTGTGTAAGAAAATTAGAACACTTGGTAGAAGCTAAGAAATCAAATTGAGCTAAACAGAAGGGGATATATATACCTCCAACTTACCAAGAAGAAAGCCTGAAAATTTTATTAATGTTCAATTCCCAGTAACGCAGGCTGCAATATTTATAGATATTGGACAACTCGAATACAAACAAAGAATTGTGTTTCATAGTTCAGAGGAAAGTACAATCGTTAAAACAATATAACAACAATTATCACGTATGTTTAATAAAAATAATATATATAGTTATATAAACATAACCATATCATCATTGTTTTCCAAACATCCCCCCCCTTAATTTTGCATTGCCTCAAGGGCTTTTTGGTCACGTGTAAGGAAGAAGATATCTACTCATTGTTCATCTGTTGGACAAAAATGAAGTTGTATATTGTGTTTCAAGACATGTTTGCGTATGAAATGTACCTGTACCTCAATGTGCTTTGTTATATCATGAAACATTGGATTGCGAACAAGTTTGAGAACACCTTCATTAGTACAACATACAAGGTTCTTGTGGTATGCCAAGTCCTTCAAGTATACGACGTAGCCATATCGCTTCGAGACTAGCTTCACCTACAAATGATACTCGACTGGGCTATAGAAGAGCGAGAAATAAAAACTTCTCTATTCGGTCTTCTCGATTTCATCAATATTCCATGCATGACTTGAATATTAGTTGTCATTCTTCTTGTACTCACCAAGAGTACCTCTTGAGATATCACTTTCAACTTGAGGTTCTAGCATGATCCGTGTGGACATCTGCAATGAGCTTGCACTTCACTGATAGAGAGTTACATTTACCATAGGAGAATTTGAATTCTAGTAGGCGTGTTTGGAGGAATTTGGAGCAAGCGTTACGTTGAACTTCATCTGAGAAAACCTATGTCACATCTCTATTGAGTCTTTGTGCGATATCCAATATGTCAGCCCGATTTTTTACCATGTCAAATCATGTAGTGTAACATACTCTTCACTGATACATCAATGAGATCATCGACATAAACAACAACAATCACAACTATGGGATCGTATGTGATTTTTCAAAAAATACATCGAGATTCTCATCAATTTTCTTTCTATTTCAGAAAGGCACTTTTTACGTCCATCTGATGGACTTTCCAACCAAAGAGCAAAGATCATTCTGGTCATTGAGTGTGGGAGCACTTATCTCCTCATAGTTAATGACTTCTTTTTGTGCATACACCAGAGTCTTGCTTTATACTTGTCTATCATCTGCTTTGTACTTTGTCATCTACAACCAATGGGTTTCTTCCCTGTGGAAGATCGATAAGCCGCCACGTATTGTTTTTCATCACTAACTGATATAAACATTCTATCTTTCCAAGATGGCTTCCTTTCATCAAATTTAATAACCATGGTCTTACTTCTTTGTACGAGTCTGTGTACCAGTGGTGGATGGAGCATCTAATTTTGCATTTATCATGCTTGACTTGGGAATCCCCATGATCATCACCATCATCCCCATCATCATTGTCTTTATTGCTCATTGCAACAGGTGAAAAATCTACATCAAGTGAGTCTGTATTTATTTTCAAAAAACTCAACATCTCTACTGGTGTAGACTTTCTGGTCTGCAAGAGTCTCTTCACTGTAGCCAATGAAGATATTTTCTATCCTACTTCTTTCTGTTCTTCTTGATACTAGTTTCATTACTCTGAGGTGTGCAACAGATGGTTTCCGCTTCAACCATGCTTCATATGGTGTTACTCCATCAACAAGAAACTATGGGCACTCTGTTAAACAAATATACAATGGTTGTCTTTATTGCTTCTGCCTAGAATTTCCTTTGCAAGTCCAGAGTCATCAATCATACAACATAATTTCCATGATAGTATGATTTATTCTCTCAAAAAAACCATTTTGTTGTGGTGTGTGTGGAGGAGGCATTTTTTTACGAATCCCGTGAGATTGTAGGTAGCCTTTTAACTCATTACTGGTGAATTCTCCTCCTCGATCTAAGAGGATATTTCTAATGTGATGACTAGTTTCATTCTCAACAACTACTTTGAACTTCTTGAAGCTTTCAAAAGCTTCACTTTGATTGAATATTCATCAACACAAAGCATGAAGTACTAAAATCCAGAATGACTTGGTTGCATTGGACTGCAAATATTGGTATGAACTAGATCAAGCTTACCATGAGCTCGATATGTACTCTTCTGGAATGAAGATCTATGTTGTTTTCCTACTAGGAAGTGAGAACACTTGTCTGTGTCCTTCTAAATATATGATAGCCCATATACCATATTATGTCAGCGAAATGTCCCAATATACTTGAAACTAACATGACCAAGTCTCTGATGTGACAACTATGTTGAGGTAGAGTTCTTAGCCACAAATGCTTGATCATCTCTGTGGACAAAAGCAAGATGGAACATGCATCCCACATTGGAAGATTTTGCAACTATTTTTGAGCCTCATGATTTGTCTCGAATTAAACATATTTTCTTGTAAGAATGACTATCAAAGTCAATTTTTAATTTATGATCAAGGAGTTGAATGAATGAAAGTAGATTTTTAGTCAACCCAGGGACATATAAGACATATGATAGTCTATAGTTGCGTGAACCAAGGGGTAGAAAAATGTTTCCAATCCCCTGAACTATATATGAAAAATCTTCACCTAACAAAACATCATTTTTCAAAGGTGTGTCCCTCATTGAGGTAAACCAATCTCTCTAGCTGGTCATGTGTCGAGTGGCTCCCAAATCAACATAACAAACATCACTAGATGATGTGGAAGGTTCACTTGAACGAGAAGTGTACAAGTAGTCTTCATTATCTGAGTATTCTTGTTGCTCAACAATATTTCCTTGCTGATAGCGTTTTATTTTCCAGTTACCATTTTTCTTCCCTTGATTGTACTTAGAATGTCCCTTGTAAGATTTATTTTGTGGAGGTTCAGAGTTTCTTGATGAACCTTTCTTGTAAGTATTATACAACCAATCTTTCAATTCATGTCCTTTTTTATAGATTGGAAATAGCTTCTTCTGTTGTTTGTACTATTGATGTTGATATTGATTTTGATAGGAGTTAGGTTTTCCTTTTCCTTTTACTTTCCATTTTTGATCACAAGAAATTTCTCTGTCCTCTCCATCATCCTTGTTATGTATTGCTTCCTCTTGATGTAGTAGGTTTATCAATTTTTCAAAATTAATTGTTGTATTTGATAAGTTTAGTGTTGTTACAAAAATGTGCTAAGAAGAACAGAGAGCTCTCAGAACAATGGGAAGGAGAGCATCATCTATGACCACTTCTCCTAGGGCTAGAAGTAAATCCCTCAACTCTGTAACTCTTCTCAAGGAAGCTTCAATTTTCTCATTCTTTTTGAACTTCAATGTGTGTAACTGACTCTCCAAATTCAGTATGACATTCCTATTTTTGTCCTTGCATACTTTTCTCAACTTATCCCTCACTTCTTTGGATTTTTTGGCATCTCAAATATGGGGTTACACATCGTCAGACACTCCAAACAAGATGATGAGTTTGGCCTTTTGATTTGCTTTATCAAATTGTCGATGTTGTGTTGTATCAGCAGTTTCTCAGTCCAGCTTTATGTTGTGTAATTATTCACAGATGGATGGGATAGCCCATAGTGTGTAGTCAATTTAAAGGTTTGATCCCAACACGACATTCTTACAACTATATTAGGCATTAAGTATAATAGTAGTCATGATTTCTTTACCTATAAGCACTTCCCAGAGGCATTGTATATACCGAATGCTGCAAATGACATCTAGGATCTCATGAGTGTTTTTGAACCAATTTTTATTGTTTTTGAGTACAATATTCTACCAATTTTTTGAGCAGTTACAAAGTTTGTGGTTAACTATGGAAACTTGCAAATTAGTTCAATATACTGAAGTATACAAATGACATTCAAAAATTTGGGAAAATTGAATGACAGGGAATGTTTTTTTGTTTTGTGGGCCTTGGTTGCCTCCAGAGCCCAAAATGACCCTATGTGCAAAAAAACATAAAAATGGCTTAAAATGAAGTATTTGATCACCCATCCTTTGACAAAAAGTGCTCAGAATTAAAAAAATAGACAAAATCAGATAAATGTTTTTTGACCCTTTTTAGGGTTTTTCTCGCTAAAAGTTTAGAAGCCTTTTTAGTTGTAACTAAGATGTTTAGTGAAGGTTTTTTTGCTACTCTATACTTTGAGGTTTCACCAATTTTGTCTCCAAAATCAAATTGCTTTTAAAAATGAGTTGGGGTGGGGTTTAAACCCCAAACCTCACCTACCCAAGTCATTCCCTCTAACCAGCATGGCACATAGTGCGCTTGTCCAATAAAGTGAAGCAAATTATATTTAATAAAGATGAAAAACGACTCACCTTTGGAAAACAATGACTTGGCTAAGTTGGATTCCAACCAAGAGTGAGGTTAGAGTCCTCGTGATGCTGACAGAGGAGTAAAATGTGGATTAGGGTTTCTCCAAGCTTAAAAAATGGATGTAGCTCCTCTTTTTTGTCTACCGGCACCTTTTGGTTTATTTTTCTATGTATTTTTTATTTTCTTTAGCTGCTTTTATTGTTTGTTAAGTGATGTGAGTTTGTGGTTAGAGGTTTTTCTTTAATCTCTATGTTGGATTCATGGCTGCTTATGGCTTCTATTGATTGTTTGAATGTTTCTCGATTAGTTAAAGAATTCTAGGGTTCTTGATTGAGTTCCTTTATTATTTGTAGGATTAATACTTACATAGAGACCTTAGCTCACCCTTGCTCGACCTTCCAAAAACTAGTGCTCGGCCTTGTATAGAGACCTCAGCTTTATGCACAGGAGCTTGACTTTTGTGGCTCGATCACAGTAAAAAAACCTAATAGATCCTTCTTTGATGATCATCATTTTAAGAAACACAACAAATCAACAAAGAAAATCAGTTATTTCTTTTTGTGCAGGTCATGTGACTCTAGCACAATGTTGCTCGGCCCTTTGAAAATTGGATTTGATGAAATGTTTATCCTCACCATTCAAACTTCACAATGTGGGGCTTTTCCTAAAAAACTAAACACGTGTCCACCACAGCTCGGCCTTTGTATGAAGAATAACTTAAAGATCTTCAAATGTAGAAGGATCTTAATATTAGCATTGACTAAGAGATACTCTAATATTAGAGGTAAATCCTCGTGATGGGGAAAAAAATTAATTAAAATCCTTCCAACAAATGTTTCCAGGTGTAGGGTGCACCCATTTAAAAAACATTTTCATTCCAAACACCTGGAACAAACATGAGGCTGTGGGGATGCAGGGATGGGATCAGGAAGTTGTAGGAGGCTGTAGAGGCTCTCAATTACTGCAAATGCTTCTCCAATCTCCTCTATCTCTATTGCTCTCTCTTTGCACACCTTCTCTACTTCACAGGTCTAGATTCTCACTCTAGTACCGAATGTAATCTGAGAAATAGAGGAAGAATACTAATAAATTATATTAATATCAAATCAACCTACCATTATAATGGAGTGTTAGAATTCTTATAGAAATTATACAGCCATGTGCATACAAATACAAGGTTGCACAGGTATAACAAAAATCATAACAACTTCCTAAATACATCTGAGAAGCAATAAACAAATAAAAACAAGTATTGTTGCAGTAATAATGCAACAAATATAAAATGAAAAATATTGTTATAAAAATATATAACAATAAATACAATAATTACCTTATTAAATAATTAAATATTTAAGGTTATATGATGCTTAAATTAACCTAACACATCAGACATGTGTGTGTACTATCTGGCTTCTAATTTTTTTATCACATCCTTGACATCCTCATAATCTTCTTTCCTCATTTTCCATACCCTCTTTCTGATTTCCTTATTTTCCATATACTTTCCATATTGCTCCACAATTTCTTTGATGTTATTAGCTTCATCCCTGACCATGAGTGGTTTTTCTTTCTCCATATGCCTATATTCCTCCATTTTCCTTTCTCAATCCAACTCGTTCTGAAAATAGGAACAAATTTCTTTAACTGGAACATCTCCAATGCATAGGAAAGGAATCCATTCCCTATCATATTCAATAGCATAATTACACATGTAGAGTTCACAAAGTAGAAGCTAACTTTAATTACGGCTATTCAAATACAACGTAAATAATCTCCTTGATCCAATAATTTCAAATGGAATATTAGAGTAGATAGAATTAAGTTCTAGCTGTAACATCTCTTCTTTCAATAAAATGGCATAGATATTGGAAGGAGGCTTGTGTTTGAATATCTCATGGGCCACTTTAAGTATCTCTTCTTAATTTTTCTTTAGCCTTGCAAGTTCTTTATCTTTTGCCTCAATTTCTTGCTTGTGCTGGAAGATGAGCTTTTCTTTTTCTCTTTCATAGTTCCCTTTTAACCTATTTACATAGGTTTCAAATTGATTCACCTATTAATCCAACATAGTATTTTGTGTTTTCATTTCTCTACAAACCTATTCAACAAGCTCTCTGATTACTTCTTTGATGATAGTTTGTGGTGGAAATGGGGAAACATTTATGTGTTTAATGCTAGCATGTGGTAAAAATTGTGTTACCACTTGTTCAACTACATCACTGATAACTATAGGGTTATGTCCTGGTACTTTTTCAAATCCCACACAAATATTATCTTCCTTAATTCCATGGACCAAGTGCTCAATGGCATTCTCAACATGTGAAAAAATTTCACCAATATCCTGTTTTGTTTCTTCCTCATTATCCTCTAGTAAATGAACTTTTTTCTCATCTTTCTTGATTATTTATTCTCCAATTTTCTCCTCATATCCTTCCTTTTCACAAACTATCTCAATAGTATGAAGTTATGTTGCATGCTTCTCCATGCACTCATTAAGGGACTCTTGTGCAATTTCTCTTTCCACCTTTCCTTCCCCTCTCTCTACATAACCCTCCTTCACACACATTATCACCCCATTCTGTTCTTAGTCTCCTTTTCCCTCCACATGCTCTTCAGGGTATTATTTCTCATGGAATGTATCATCAACACCTCCATTTTATGTCTCCATACGATTAATTCTCTCCTTTATAACTTCCATATCACTATCAAGTGATATGGTTTGTGACTTAATTTGTCTAGAAGTTTTTGGCCGTTTAGTATTTATCTTATGAGAGCATCTTTGTGTTGTAGGGGTGGACTTGGAAGTTTTTATTTTACCTTTTTAGGTGGATGATTTAGGAGTAGAGAATTCATGGAGGGTTTTAGCAATGAAAATTATTTCATGGGATACAAGAATAGAATTTTCTTTAGTAGGTGGAAAATTTATAGATGCAATTTTTTCTTCTATTTGTGGTTCAGGTTGGGAGGTAGAATCTTATGACTTAGAGACAATTGTGGATGATATTCCAGTACTTATTCTCCCCTTTCTTTTATTTAAAAAAAATTGATCAATATGATTAACTCTTGCAAAACCCTCCCACCTTAGCTCAAGATATTCCCTTTGTACGGTGTGGTTGATTATCAGAGTGATGAGGCAGTAGTGTGATAGTGCAGAACTTCCCCTTTATGCCTCCTTATATTTTTCAATATCTCATTAAAGAAGTTGAGCACATTCACATATCTATTTTTCTTCAAGGGATTGAGTAATTTAAAGTTAAGTGTGTTTAGCCTAGATTATCTCCCTTCACAGGTAAATTACTTGATAATATAATTTACAATCTCAGTCCAAATAGGTTTGAGAGAAGTTCTGCATGTATCTTTTTTTATCATTAACGCATACATCATCTTCATCGGAAAATTCCCATCTAGCTTCCTACGGATTAAATTTCTCTTGAAAGGGTTCACCCTATGTAGGAAGTCCGGTCACCTTGGCCAATATGTCATCATTAATTCTTACAAATAAACCCTTTACCTTTTATTCACAATATATGAATGTAGTAGAAAAATATTTAAAAATTGACTCATTGAAAACCTTGAATCTATTTATTTAATCGCGACACCCATTGTCTTGAAAATATTGTAAAATTTGTGGCTAGATGAGAATTTGAGAGTGCTTTGTGGGATCATGGCGCATCAATGATCCACCCATTTTGAATATGTAACTTTCTTATCTCTCTCAATACAATAACATAAATTTTTACTTAAAGAAATGATGAAAAATTTAATTGTGTGGTATTGTTTTGAGTATTTTGTTTCTAAACTTTAAGACAAAAGTACACACAAAACAATTAAGGAGAAGTTATCAATTGATGTGGTTGCATGAAGCGTGTGAGGTAAAGTGATATGAAAGTATGGGTTGAGGTATAGTGATACATCATAGCATGAATGGTGGTGATTTATAAATGCAAATAAATACATGATATCATGGCATAATTACTAATTAATAATAATAATTCTAATAATTCTTTTATAAAGTGGCAGTTAAATGCACTTATCTCGATGCATATTTAGAATGATGATTGGATGTGATTTATTGAATTTGTTCCCTTACTATATGTTGGTTTGCTATTATGCTGCAGACATTTTTGTGATGTTGGATGAGTGTGTTGGTTTGCTATTATATTGGATTCTCCTTACTGAAACATGATAACTCCTGGAGAGGTAACTCTGATCCGTTGGGGTTCCAGGTGCCTCTTCTTTCATTGTACACACATGAAAATTTATTTGATCTTCTTCATGTAATCATGGGATCTATCAAACGTGAAATTAAAATAGGGGTTTATTGTATGCTACTGCAAGTGGATCTTCAGTCATTACATGTTCTCCTTATGATGGAGATTATCCACTCTTGCAACCATCTAACATAAAATCTTGCAAAACAAAAATTATAAGATAATAAAATGTTAACAGAGTGTTGCTGATCACCTAGAGGGATGATCAAAACACTTTTATTTGTCCTTTGAGAATTTAGGAAACTGAATATTCTAAGGCCACTGAAATATTTCAATCCTTTGAAATCTTAGAAGATGAACCAACAAGCTCAACTTCAGATTACAACTCTAATGTCCTTATTTCCATCATGCTTTTTCCTCTAAATTGTTGCATGAAGGTACTTCTGTCAGTTGGCTTCTTGTATAACCTCAACGATGGATATGCCCCAATGACTTGAACCTCACAGGATCTATGGTGGTGATTTTTACATCTCCACTGGGAAATATTTTCTCTATCTCATAGTGGCCTAACCACCTTGTCCCAGGATTTACCATATGATTCTTTCAATTTGAGTCAAATAAGAGTGCTCAATCACCTTCTTAAAACTATATTATTTTTATGTACCCGCCATCCCATTTAATCCATTGTTTCTTCACTACCTCTGGATTATGTACAACATGTATTCTCATTCAATCCAACTCATTGAGTTGGATAATCCTTTGCCTTTGAGATTAAAATATATCTATAACCAGTTCAAGTGTTTTCCTTAGGGTTTTGTGTTCAAATTCATTTGGAAAAACAATAGTATTACTATACAGATCTCAAACAATGTGAAACCAGTTGTTGTTTTCCATTTTGTTTTGAATGTTCATATTTCCTCTACATGTCTATCTGTCAAATCTCTTTAGTCGAATGTAATATTATTTTTCAAGAATGCATCTATCTCTCTGTTTGTCACATCTATCTAGCCATTATATTTGGGATGGTATGGTGTATATTTCTTATGCTTGATTTCACACTCTTCAACTATATCAAAAATTACATCAATAATAAAATGTGTACCTTGATCACTGATAATCTCCTTTTCAACTCCATATTTAGTGAAGATATGATCATAGAGAAACTTGGCTACTTTCTCACTTTTCTGACTTGGTAATGCCTTCACCTTTTTCAACTTAGTTAGTGAATCTGTTCATACCAAGATGTATTTCTTCTACTGAGATTTAGGATTTTACGGGGCTAATGAATTATAATCCCCATTTTTCAAAAGGTTACAAAACCGACTGAGGATGAAATGGAGTTTCATCTGATTTGGTAGGATTTCCCATTCTTGGACACTTATCACATCTTATGTTGTATAGTGTTGCATCCTTGTCCAAGGTTGGACAATAATAGCTAGTTTTCAATAATTTTTTGTTTACTTTTTTTTACATAGAAATGTCCTCTATAGGGTTCACCATGAAAGGCTCTAAGGAAAACATATATTTCCTCCTCATCTATACATCTCCTCATGACATGATCTTTCCCTGTATGAAATACAAATCTAGATATCCAGGAAAAAACTATAATCTTTTCAACTATATATTTCTTTTCATAGTATAATTAGTGTGGAGGCATTTTACTTGAAACCAAATAGATGGCTATGTCTGCATACCATGGTTTTTTTGTAGAAATAGAAAACAAATTCTCAACTAGAAAGGATTCATCAACTACTTTTTCTTCATCATTGGTATCCACTCTTGAAAGGAAATCTACTACGAAGTTGTCCTTTCAAGGCTTGTATACAATAATGACATCAAAATCTTGTAAGATTAAAAACAATCTGATTATTCTATTTCTTACAATTGTTTTGTTGATCAAGTATTTAATTATTGCATGATCAATGTGAATGAACACTAGATAACCTATGATATAGTTCCTAAATTTATTGATAGCATAAACAACTACTAATAACTCTTTTTATGTAACTGTGTAATTGAGCTCAACATGCTATAAGTTCTTTCTAATGTAATAAATTGCATAATTCAAAAATCCATATTTTTTTCATAATACAACTCTAATGGCATGGTATGACGCATCAGTATGCTTATGGAATGAAAAATTAAAATCATGTCCTATTAAAAATGGAGAAGTAGTCAACATTTAATTCATAGTTTGGAATGCATTCTCACATTTTTCATTGTAATCAAAGGTAGGATCCTTTCCTAGCAATGCAAAGAGTGGTGCTGCAATATTGCTAAAATCTTGTGTGAATCTTCTATTCACCTAGCATACCCTAGAAAAATCCTGACATCCTTTTGTTTCTTTGGTGTTGTAAAATGTTTTTCTATGCTTTTAAAGAAGAGTTATCAACAACTTTTCTTGATGCACATTGAGAATATTGCTCAAATTCAGTGGCATTCTTGAGGTTATCTCCACTTGTTTGGAGAGACCAGACACTGAGCACACATTTTTTCTCACAGAATTCAGTATGCAATCATGAGGAAGAATTTGTTGAAGAAAACAATCCTTACCTAGAATGTCCATGGTTATTTTTTACGGTAGAACTTACCTCAAGGGGAAAGTTAAACATCTTAATCTATCATCCACCTCTTTGTTTCTTCCATAGTTATTCTATAAGACATTGGAAATAAAAACATTTCCTTGTTGTCCTTCAATTATATAAGACCATTCCAACATCATGAGTTGTTGTACAGAACCCTAATTTGATTATGGTTCTTCTACCCAAACTATTTGATCTTTTTCATACAATTATTGGGAAAGAGGATAGAGAATCGGATTTTTAGTACCACTTCAATTAGAAATGCATATGAATGCATAAGTAGAGGCTAACCATGTCCTTCCTAGGATGATAGGATATCCTCATAAAATTGATTTTGGTGGAAGGAAAATAAAGTCATCATGGTATTCCCAAGATTCTACCACTAAAAATATGTCCTCAAGTACTCCTTCAGGTCTCACTTTTGATCTATTTGTAAGTTGTAAGACTATAGTTGTTGGCCTTAGTCCTTCAAATTTCATATCATCCATAATTTTCTTGGTCATAATATTTATGGGTTCCCCCAAGTCAGTCGGAGTATTTTTTCTTGTTGTGCCATTGATTGTAACATTTACCAAAAGACTTTCTTTGATCTATATACTTTAGTAAAACTGAATTCCAGAGCATGATATCAGCTAGTGGTCCAATAAATTGTACAGTGGATGAATCCTTTCTTCTTCTGTCCAATTTTTTAATGCGTATATCTTGAACAAAATTTTTTTAGATGGGAAAATCCTCGATGGATTGAATAAGTGGAATTTTGACACAAATATCTCTAAGCTAATTGAAAAAATAAGAATTAGATTCTAATTTGAGGTAGTTAATATTTTAATGTAATCTCTCTAGAAATGGTGGTTTATTAGCACGCACTTTACCCTTGTTGGAACGCTATTCAGGTTCAGATCAGTTTACAGCAACTTTGGTTCATCTGCAATGTTTGTAATGGTGGTTCCACTTGGTCGAGGAAGTTTTGTTCGTGAGTAGGGATTAATATAATTAACATCAACTGAATATGTATGGTATTGAGATAGTTCAGTGGAATAGACTATATGAGCATATTTATTGTTGGCGTTAGGCATTGTTTGAGCTGGTAGTTTATTTTCTGTTCACCAAGCATCAGGTTGGGGGTTTGGCATTAGATATTTTTATTGTGGATAAGGAGTTTACTAGTAATATTATTGGTTTATTCCATTACTAACCTCCTCTTCAAGGATAGTTCCATAATTGAGGGGGTTGTTTCCATTTTTGTTGGCCTACAAATTGAATTTTTCATTGTTTCTAGTATTGGCTAAGCTATGGAGGCCAACCTTGCTACAGATAATCCCAAGGTGGGGATTGCATATATTTATTACTATCCAAATTATGAAATGATCGAATAATTTCTTGTGACATACCTCCTTGTATTGGTAGCCATGGTTTCTTTTGAGTAATAAATAATACTTGCCAATCCTCTATCTCCAACATCTTAAATTCAGGTTAAGCTTCCCTTCCTTATGAAATATTGGCCAATCCTCTGAATCTGCACTCAAATTTATTCTTTTGCATGCATAAAAGAAATTTGTAAGTGCTTCCTCTTTATCTTCTCTTTTCTTCTTGGCATGAAGAGCATCTAGTTGAGTGGCCATGTAATTCACAATCTATTTCTTCATGTTCTTGAACATAATGACAATCTATGGCCTAGATATGTCCCCAATTACTTTAGTATATGATCCACCTCTTGAAATTACATTTATTATTATCATCATTGTTTCTTTGGAGTAATTTCTATAGGATTTAAAAATATCCTGAAATGTAGCTTTAGAAATTCCTCCAATTCCTATAAGATATAGAGCATCCATGTCCTCCTCACCGAGTCATTTTAAAAAGAGTAATTTGAGAGCTTCAGGGGGCACTCTATTGTTCCTTGTCTTTTGAACATGAATATTTCTAGATAGTCTTCCAATGTTTCATCCTCCTTCTATGCCATCTTGTAGATATCACCACCTCCTATGTTCATTGTCCTACAATCATCTTTGTAATTAGTGAGAAACTTCTCTTTCATCGGTGCTCAAGTAGTAATAACATTTTTTCCTAATCCCATAAACCATCTCAAGGATGCTTCCTTCATTTTAATAGGGATTAAATTCATTTTATGTGCATCAATGGTATAGTCATAGCTCCTACACAAAACATCATACTTGAATAAAACGGTGTCTAGGTATTTAGTCATGGATCCATGAAAGTTAGGATAAGCAGAGGGAGAAATATTCTTCATACCAGCAGCCTCATCATTGTTGGAAATGGGAAACTCAAAGGTATTTTACCTATCTTCTAAATTTTGGTTCACTTATTCTATCATGTCTGGCTGATCAAGAGCATCTTCATAACTTTAACTTGGAAAGGGACCTTCTAATAACAAACCTTGTACAAAAGAAATTATCTCTTCTTTAGAATTATCATAATCTTATGAAGAGATATGTGCTACTTGTGGATTCGGTAAAAATCTACTTTTGACATCTCTTCGATGGGTTGGATGTGATATTTCTGAAACCTAAACTATTGTAAGAAATGAAACACCTATCAAAAACCTTCTAACTTGGTATTATCCCTGACAATCTCACCAAAAATGGTGGTGCAAATTAACTTGTAGCAATTAATATCTTGTTTATTAATCTACACTCAATTAATCATGAAACCAAGGGACGTAAACTTTAAATAATGTCAGTGATGTATGTAAAGTTACAAGGATTTAGGAGGTAAGAGAATAAATTATTATCACTACAATGTTTGATATAACGATTCTTGGAAAAAAACTAATCTCAGACTTGAAGTAAATAGCTTCCAAATACTATAACTAAGATAAATCTTGTAAATTCAGAATGCAGATAAAGGAATGGATTTCTTGCTAATTTATCCATGAAATAAAAAAAATAAAAAAAATATGAAGGGGGTTTAACATACCAAAAGTAGGCTTTACCTTGGCTATTAGTCGCTCCTAAGGGTTATACCTAGAAGTTACTAAACAAAAATCAGATTCCTTATTGAATTGGCATTAAGATTACATTTAGGAGAAAATTAACTTATGTATCTGTATATCCTCTACTCTAATTATCCACCTAGATCTCTACATCTGATTAAATTCCCACCATTATTCCTTCACTTATAAAATATCTCAAACATATCAACTAGAGATTCGATGTACGCAATAAAATTAATCAACATGTTTTTAGATGTAAAAACATAACTTCGGTAACTGATCAGTTCAATCAATTAGTTCCTCATTTAGTTCCAATGAATAATCAAATCTATTGTTGAGTTATCTTTAGTTCACGTTTTCTAGTTTGTAACTGCCTCTTCCATGACACATACAGAATTTGAGTGTCGTCCTTCATGTTCTAAGATATATACACAATAACGGATCCATTATTGTAGGTGGTATTCTTTGGATACATATGAGTTGATGCGGATGGGTACTTTTTTGCATACAGGTTCCTACATATAACAAGCTGCTAATAAAGTAGATTGGCATCACATATATAATCATCCATACAACTTATTCCAATCAAAAGAGTAAGTACATACTCAAAATACCAAAAAATAAAGATAACTAGTAACAATTATATTAATCATTAGTATGCAATAATTTTAGGTTATGATTATAATGTTCAATAATATAGCAAAGAAATAAAAGTACAAGGCTACAAATAGTTCCATAAAATACAGAATATGAGTTATTTATACACATGGTTTAATCAAATCATTATTAGCTGAAACTCGAGTTGGGAATTCGAAGAATACGTTCCAATCATATATATATCCAATACACATATGTAATTGAACTCATAGAGATTTTTAACAAAAAATTCAAGGATACATCCATGAGTGCACACAGTCAAGAGATATAAAACCACATAATCATTGGCCAAACCTATCAAGTTGGCCATACAGAAACTCAAAATACATATTATCATAACTAGTATACGCATATAGTCATAACTACTATACACTTATAGTCACACCCATTATTAATTTATCAAGTGTATACATAACAGGAAATGACTTAATCTAACACCAAATGAAATTATCTTCATTCACCCAAACTCATTATCACGTAAAAGATAATTTGTAGAGTTTTATTACATTCAAACATTTTAATGCTATCAATAATAAAGATGGCGAAGAAAACGATTTCATGCCTGTAGAATTTTTTCACAAAGTTTACTCAAGTATTTCTCCATGCCGACCAAGTCCAAACAATATTTTCTAATAAAATTCGAAGGGAACTCAATAAATTCAAACATTAAACTATTTACAATTCGACTGAGTAACCCCATTTTTAACATAGCAGTGATCATAAATACCTCCCAATAAAATCTCACTTAAATTTTAAAAATATGCATGCACTACTAATATTGGTAAGACAAAAATAGCTTTACCTAAATTATCTATGTAGAGCTCGAGACGCAGAAAGAATAGCCATAGACAAATGAAACTAAAAATAACTCTATCTTTGGTGGTAGATTCCTCGAGAAGCTTCGCTTCATGTGAGAACAAGGAAGTCACGATTAATGCAACTGGTAAAACTACCAGTTTTCCCTCCCATTTTCTAGCTTTCTAACCACCAGATAAATTTAACTTTTTCTAGCTACACTTCATAGCAAATCCCCACCATTCAGATTGTTATGGTGAACCATCGGATGATCGAAGACCAAGTCTAACATAACTCTATTTTTACATGGTTGGCCTTTGGCCATTTTAAAATTTAGAATCAAATTTAATAGGCAAGCCTAGGTGGCCAATGCAATTATTGACTTACCCAACTCACTCATCTATGAGCTTAGGTCGGTGCTCAACCGAGCTGCCACCCCGTTAAAATTAACATCGAACATTCCATTATCAATTTTTTCTATACTGTTTGATGACCATTATTTAATCTTACTTAGGGTATTTATTGTTTAAATCATAATCTCTCGATCAAATCGATACAAAATAATATCAACACCTCCTTATTGTCAAAGTTCAATTTGGCCATGTGATCTAGGAGTCCATTTTTTAAACTAGATGTAACCATGGATTTAATATATATCGACCTAGTTATGCATTTCTAATAAACCATTCAATCTATAAATAATGAAATAGAAATTTATCGTTACGATAGTTTTTCTAACCGACCTGATTTATTAAGGCTTCATGTTTTTTTCATATATAGTTGTAATGTTGTATCCATTATTAGATCAATTTAGATAAACATACACTTTTAAAGAAATTATAATTTAACTTTACCATATACCAAAATAATTTTAACATAGTAGTGAAATGAAGACATATATACTCATTTAACATCGGCATAATACCAAGTCCATTTAGATCATTAATCACATCAAATGAGCTCAATATAGCTTATAACAAAAAAACATAACTATAGTTATAATCCTATAAAAATGCAGTACCTTACTATCTAGTCATATAGTTATCTATAACAAGAGTATGATATCCTTAATAATGTATAGAAGATGGATTTTGCTATATGACAGCTTGCAGAACATGATGTTAAGTTATGATATGTCTCCTTGTTCACAGAAAATATACCGAAACTTGTCTTCATTTCTTACAAGATGCCCGATATCAAAGCTCATTTATCACTCATCAAAATGAAAACAACAGGGATGTGACATACTTCCCCCCTTTTAGAATCATCTTCTTGATGATTAATTCCAACCATTTATAGATTTAAACCAAATCACATAAGAATATAATTATTAAAACATCAAATATTCAAAAAGTGTAACTGAGACTTGAAAAAATTCAAGTTTTAAGATTTTTCAAATAGAATTTGTTGTTTGTAACAACCCATTCAAATGCAGTTTTTGCCAAAATAGCAAAAATTATGAAATTTTTCTGTCATTCAAACAATAATGAACAATAGAGTATAATAAATTATAACAATTCTTTTATGTTTTATCAATGAAACAAGTGTGGAGACACAATTTCTATTTCATCTAAATTCTCTGAGGTTACACTTCCTTCATAAAATTGTTCCAAATGGACCTTGCACTGACTTATTTCTCTTTTTCGCAAGTGTGGCTTGTGAGTTTCTAGCACCCTTATGGGTTCAACCACAATGATTCATGGAACCTAGACCTGTAATGAGTTCTTGTTAAGTACATATGATAAATCAGATACATACTTTTTAAGCAAAGAGATATGAAAAAAATCACGCATCTTGGAAAATACAGGAGGAAATGCTAGCCATTTTTCAACAAGGTTGATTGCTTCAATAATTTCAAGAGTTCCAACAAAGTAAGGTGACAACTTGGTTGATTTTCCAAATGAAATTGAGCTTTCCTTAGGTTTGACATGTAAGAAAACTTTATCTCCTTGTTCAAATTTTTTGTCAACGCTCTTTAAATTAGCGTAGCTCTTCTTCCTAACAGAAACTTCTTTCAATCACTCATGAATGAGTTTAACTGGTTATTCCATTTCTGTCAACATTTCAGGTCATATTACTTCCATGTCTTCCACATTGTCTCAACTGACAGGTGTTCTGCACTTTCGTGCATACAATGCCTCAAAAGGATCTATTTTCAATTATGAATGATAATTGTTTTTATAAGAAAACTCAAGCAGTGGATGTATTATTTCCACTTGTATTGTTGATCCATGTAGTACATCCTGAGCATGTCTTCCATTATCTGATTTACCCTTTATGTTTGTAAATCTATTTCAAGATGGTATGGAGAATTGAAATTTAGCTTTTTCCCTAAGGCTAAATTCAAAGTTTTCCAAAAAAAAGAATTTATCCTAAGATCCTAATATGGAATTATTAACTTAGGTACACCGTGTAATCTAAAAATATCATGTCTGAACCTTTTTGTAAGTATACGTGAATCATCCTTTGAACTCCTTGTTACAAAGTGAGCTACATTTATTAATTTGTTAACTACAACCTAGATTACATCATGTTTATATTTTTCCATTCACAACCCTTACAAAAAATCCATGCTGATTACTTGTCATTTATATGGTAGAATGTTGTGAGGGTAAAATAGTCCTACTAGATGCATATGTTAACGCTTAACACACTTACATTCTAAGAAATGAGATACATAATTTACTATATCCTTTTTCATCACTTTCCTAAAATATTGTTTTTTTACATCAGCAAGAATCTTAGTCACTCAGGGATGTCTAGAATAAGGATCATTGTGAAATTCCTTTATCCCTTTCTTCCTTAGTTAACTTTCCAAGGTTACATAAACTCAATTTTCATACCTTAGAAATCCTTCATTTTCAAATCTAAATCCTTTTTATCTCTTATCATTAGAATTTTCATCAGGTGTTGTTTTAACCTGATGATAAAAAGAATCAACCAACATCACTTTTTTTACATCATCTTTGAATTGGGTTCTCAAAGTGAAAAGGGAATAAATTTGCTTCCTATGACTTAGTGCATATGCCACTTTGTTTTCCTTACCTTATATGTAGCTAATATCGAATTCATATGGCGATAAGAACTCTAACCATCTTTTATGCCTTACATTTAGGTTTGGCTACATGAAGAAGTATTTAAACCCAAAATGATCTATTTTTAGTTCAAAGGGATTTCCCAAAAGATAATTACTCAAAATTTGCAAGGCATCTATAATGGAAACAAGCTCTAAGTCATGGGGAACATGATTTAGTTCATGTAATTTGAGATTTCTACTCTCATATGCAATCACATCATTATTTTGCAGCAATATAGCTCCTAAGCCTTAACTAGAGGCATCAGTCACTATAGTAAAGTTCCCATTATAGTCTGGAACTTTCAGTATAGGTGTTGTAGTTAATTTCTCTTTCAACAAATTGAAATTTTTTTCACACTTTTCAGACCAAACGAACCTCTTGTTCTTTTTCTGCAATGAGGTAATTAGAGTGTCAACTTTTGAGAAGTATTTTACAAATTTTCAATAGTATCCATGCAACCCCATGAAGCTTATCACTTCATGTACATTTTTAGGTTCTAGTCATTTAGTTATTGCTATAATTTTTTATGGATCTATAGAAATTTCAGCTTTTTTAATGATGTGTCCCAAATATTTTACTTTGTTTTGATAGAAAAAACACTTTTAAATATTACCATAAAGTTTTATGTTCCTTAAAAGATCTAAAAAAATCCTAAAATGTTCATTATGCTCATCAAATTTTTTTGAATAAATAAAAATATTGTCCAAGAATACTAGATAAAACTTGTCCAAGTATTCTAGAGATATATTGTTCATTAAATTCATAAAACTTGTTGAAGCATTGGTAAGTCAAAATGGCGACAAAGTGAAATCAAAGTGTACACACCTTGTCCAAAAGGCATTTTCATGAATATGTTATCCTTTTATCCTCAACTTATGATAATTTGATCACAAATCAATCCCAGAGTAAACCGATGCACCATGCATTTGATAAAAAAGGTCATCAATTCTTAGAAGGGTATCTATTTTTTATCATGGCTTTGTTAAGAATTCGGTAATGAGTGTATAGCCTTATTTTTCCATCCTTATTCTTTAAAAAAAAAAAACTGGTACTCTCCAAGTAGAGACACTCAGTCTAATCAAACCTTTTTATAAGAGTTCATGAAGTTTTTCTTTAAGCTCAACAAATTCAGTTGTTGTCATTTTCTAGCGAGCCTTAGAAATTTGTTCAATTCCTAACTCGATATCTATGGTGAAATCAAACTCTATTTTGGGTGGAAAACTAGGTAATTCTTCAGGAAATACCTCCTTGTACTTATGTAATAGTGGATGATATTCCATGGAAGCCTTACCTTGTTCACCCAAATCTGTAATTTTTATAGCATAAAACAAACAACCTTTTTCTTTGGTTTTTTGAAGCTACATGCAGGTTGATATTTGTCTAAATTTAAAACCTCTTTTTACTCCCTAAATTTATGTTATTTTCAGCAAGTCATAAAGGCAATTAATTACCTTTTCAAGGAATTATAAATTTTTCTTATGTTTGGCTAACCAATTGATACCTATGAATATGTCATACGATCCTAGAGGAGCTAGGTAAAGGTTTATCTTAGTAGTAAAGATTAGTTGTTCCAAAGATGTGCCAAATAGACATTGTTTAAGAATGTGTACAATGTTGTTCCCATATTAAACACACCATGAATTTTTCATATAACCCATTTTTTAAAGTTTAGATTGTAATTTGCTTGAAACAAAACATTTATTTGCACTAGTATCAAATAAAATAGTTACAAGTAGTTCATATAACTTACCTACAACTTTAACTCATGTAGCCCGCTTTTCAGTTTGATTGTCACTCATTGTAGCATGTATGTGGTTCTGTTAGTTGTTATCTTTCTTCCTCTGAGGATATCTATTAGCATAGTGATCTAGACTGTAGATATAACAACCCTCGAAAGGTCCTTTTCTATCAAATTTATTTTATGTATTGGTTGCATTTTCCTGTATATTTTTCTTATTATTTGCAACAGTCTTAACTACTTTATTTTTCTTGTCATTTCCATTACCATTTATATTCTTACTACTGAAATTGTTCCATGCCACGTTTTTAGGTGCTAATGGTGGTGGTGTATTAACATTTTTCTTTTTCTTCTCCTTTCTATGTGCAGAAATAGCTCATTTTTTATTCATGTCTTACTTCATTTTCAAAAATATCCTCCATTGTTAATGGTCTGTGGATAACAACTTCACTTCATATTACTAGGTTTAACCCCATGATGAAATTTCTAATGCAAAATTTCTCATCAGTTTAGTATTGAATTAAATATTTTAAAAATTATTGTGAACTTCTCCCAATATTTAGTCACTGTCATTTTTCCTTGAGTTAGTGTCTAAAATTTAGACATCGTTTGATGATAACATAGCTGGGGCAACCAACGATGTCTGAAGTATGATTTAATTTAATCCCATGAATGATTTTTCTCATCAACAACCATCTCTACCATCTATCTTTCCCACCAAGAGGATGCCTCATCGGAGAGCTGATAAGCTCCCCAAACTACCTTATTTTCCTCCAAGAAGTTTCTAATGGTGAAATACTTCTCGATTTTGTTGAGTCAATTCTCACCTCCATCCCCTAATATTGTACCATCCAAATTTGATGGGCTAATTCTCTTGATGTCATTTGATAGTTGAACTTCCAAACATGCCCTCTTGTTCTCTGGTTGATTTACCTTATTTAGATTCAAATTTACATTTGCATTCACATTAGAAACTTCATTATTGACTGCATTAGGATCTCCATCGTTATGATGTTCATGTGATGCTTCACAACCATCACTATCGTGATCACTCATGCTTCCTAGGATTTATTTTCCAAAACAATAATTGGATTCCACATGTTCTAAATGGGTGCGAGAATCTCATCTAACCTCTGCATTGTAATTGTCTTGCCACTTTTAGTTTGGTTGTTCACAACATTTCCCCTTGTTCTTACCATGTTCTTTGTTAGACAAGAATTAAATTTTAGTTAGTGGGAGGACTAAATAGGTCCAAGAGCCATAACCTTCAACTCTCATGTAGTGCCCACATTTTTATAGCTCCAGTTATCTGTTGGTTCCTTTATGCATAGACATGTTTTGATTGAGACTCTGTTATATTTTAGACATTTTGCTATGATATTTATCCTCATGGACACTATGGTATTTTGGGCGCGTAGCGCCAATTGGACTAGATTCGTATACTGATATATTTCTTATGATTTTGATGACACGAATAGGGTTATATGATAGATCTATTGGTTAGATGTTGGTTGTTGTGGTTGATTTGATTAATGATATAGTTTTTTGGATTTAATAATGGTAATTTTCATGCTAGCCTAAGTGTATGTCATTGTAATTTTATCTATGGATGATTCATGGAAAACTATGCAAATAATTATATGCATTGCACTATCAATTGTTTAATAATGTTACGGCATTATAAGTTTGATTGAATTCGTGATGTGTAGATGATATTATTATATTGGACAGATGTGGTTAATGTGTGCAATGAGTGTGTAGGTGACAGGTATAGGAGAGCATGGGTTTCAGGGCAGCTACGTAATTGTGCACAAGTGGCCCACGAGCTGAGTCCTAACCATGCTAAATGTTTGACGGCTTAGAATAGGTGTATTTATTTGGGCACCATGGGTGAACCCTCAATTGTAATGTGTTTATGTCTTGTAAAATTAATTATGTTTAGGGTGTGTTTTATTAAGTAAACTAGCTTAGCGGTTTAATGATCTTATCTTAATTTAAGTGATGGTTTTAGGTAAGTGTGTGTGTGTTGGTAGAATGGATTGGGGACCACATGTGAACCTTGGGTGGACCCCACATCCTCTACCCTTGTGCCCAAGCATGCCAAACTCGAAATTAGGTTATTTTGGGATTTTTAGGGACCCCTTTTGACCTTGGGAGTTCCCTTAGCATGAAAATGGGTCTTTGGACCTTACCTAATAGGTAGGGGGCTAATTTCCAAGGTTTGGAGGGAGTTTCCCTCCCATTTTTCCCTCTTTAGTCACCATCCATGTAAGATGGTTAGTTTGTGTGTGTTTGTTAAAAGTCGCTCCACTTTGTTTTATTTTATCTTTTAGTATTTACGGTGATAAGGACTAAAACGTGAGTTTACTCTTACTTATTTTGTTTTTGGAATATTTGAATCTTGAGAGGAGAGGGTGTGACACTTGTCACTTTCCCATTGGTGAGGAGACTTTTGGGTTCTTCTTGTTATTCTTCCCCATGTGGAAGGAAGGGGGTCTTCTTGGCTCAATTTTTATGGGGAGAACTTGGAGAATTTTTGGAGCTTGGAGGTTTACTTAGACAAAGGGAGAAGCTTAGAGTCTTGCAAAGTATTGTAGAGGTAGGATTCTTAACCTTTTTCTTTAGTAGTTGTACTTATCTTGTTAACTATGCTTTGATCAATGAAATGATGTGTGTGAAATGATGTGTTGTGAAGTTGTATGGTGAATGTAGTTGTTTGCTTGTTCTTGTTGTTTTCTTTTGTTTTCTCTCCACCATCATTTGGATTGATGGTTTTTGGAGAATGTAGGGGAAGAGAGAGGGATTTCCCTCTCAAACCTCATGGTTGTTGGTCAAGCCATGAAGGTTCCTTCTCATCCCCTCATATGGTTTGAGGTGGGAGAAAGGTTCATATGGCTTGAACCCTTCCCCATTCTTGGTGAGGAAACCCTTTTGGGTTTGAAAACCCTCCCAAGAAGGATTACTATGACATAAAGAAGGAATAAGGAGGATTAATGATTAGGAGAAATAAGGAATTTTGTAAACATGTTTTTTTGGTGCTCCTATGGTTGGACACCTTTGATTTGGGCATCCTATTTCTTCTCTTCCCCCTTGTGAGGTTGACTTTGTTATCTTCATGTTGTTGTTTTATCATATGTAGTATGTCTATGTGGTTAAATGGTCTTATGTATTTCTTGTTGTGTTTTATCCCCGTTATACTTGTGCACATTATGGTAGTTTGTTCCTCTCTCCCATGGGCTTGGGGGAGGCTAGCATGGCTTCCAACCATGGAAAAGGCATGTAATGATACCTATTGCTTGGGTGGTAAACAAGCCATATCTCTTGATTCAACACACTTAGAAGAACACTCAAGGATGAAGTTTTAGTTGGAGTGGTGACTTTGTCTCTTTTATCCTCAAAATCATTGTAAATATTACACCTCATTGTAACTATGTTATATGGTTGATCGTGGATAGCCTCATCTTGTAAACTTATCCTATTGTGATTTGAAAGTCTTGTAATAACATGTATATTTTGTCTTGTAACCTTTCTCTATTAAAAAAAGAAAAGATTACAATATAAGATCATGAGTTCTTTATTTTAGTTGTCTTCATTTTAAATAATTGTTTTGTTTGAAATCTGTAATATCTAGTAAGCATTACGTGTTAAATCTGAAATTTTTAGTGTGTTTGCTTTAAAAATGAAAAAAATAAAAAATATGGCACCACATTTGGTATCAGAGCATTAGTTCAAACACGTAGACTCTTGGGTAACTAGTAGATGTTTTCATCTTGCATTTAACAAAAAAAAAAAAATACATGGATGTCCTTAATGTAATCTTCCTTGCATAAAAATCTGAAATATTTCTTTAGTTAGTATTGCAAAAAATTTGAAATACAGTTTATTTATTTTATTTGAAAGAAAGTTAGTGTTCATGGGGTTTTAGAATTATCTTTTTAAAATTGTTATACTATCATTTTTTTAGCATATCACGGTTTTGTTTTGCAAGTTTGATAGTAGTATTAAACAAGAAATGAAATGAAATTATTATATTTTCTTTATAACTAATGACAATCTTCATTCTAGAATTTAAAATAATAATAATAATAAATAAATAAATAAATGAATGAATAAATAAAAATGGAGAGATCTGATATATATATATATATATATATTGATTTTTTGTTGCAACATTAATTATACTTAATATATAATATATATTTATTATATATTATTTAATATGTATATTAAATATTATGTACTATATATTATATAGTGTGTGTATATATATATATATAAATTATTGGTAAATTAGTTTTTTAAAAGGGACTATACCCTTGTACAAAAAAGCTCAACATCCAGAAAGGGCAAGAGAAGAACAGAGAAAGGATAAAAATCCGGATACAGAGAGGAGATCAAATGGAGCCAAACTCCAAAATGCAAAAATGAAACAGAGCAGAAAGCAGCTAAGCTGCAACGACAAAACAACAACTAAACAGTAAAAAAACAGCAAACTAATAGCAAAAGTCGCTTAACAACAGCGATCAAACTGCAAACTAACATCTCTGGACTAGGCTTATTAAAGACCTAGAAAGCATGTGAAGGGTAGTTGTTCCTTTGATTTTGCATAGGGCGAAGTGACTGGTTTGCAGTGGTGTACCTGTTTTCCAGCACATAATGCATGCAATAAATTCAACTAACCAGTATGGCTAGGATTTCTATCATGCTCCAAGATCTTTCCAAGCTTATCTGAGATGGCATCATGATAATTCCAAATGGTGAGATTTGTATGGGTGTTTGTAACTCCCTCGTTCACCAATATATATATATATATATATATATATATATATATATATATATATATATTAAATAATATATATGGATTTATTTAAATATATATATATATACAAAAAAATGGTGTATATATATATGGTTGTTTTGTTTTATATTTTTTAAAAAAAGTAAATAAAATAAAATAAAATATAATAAAAATAAAATAAAATAAAAAAATAAATCAAACAAACCCAATTTTTGGGAGGCCAAACCCCCCAACCCCTGGACCCCCCAACCGCCACAGCACGAAGCCCGCCCCCCCTCACCTACCCACAGACCCTATCCCCCCTCATCCCTACCCCGCGCACCCTATCCTCTACCCCCCCGCAACCTATCCCCTTCCGCCCCTGCTGCGCAGTCCTCCCTGCCGACCCCCCTACTGCCGACCTCCATCCTCAGGCCAACCCTACCACTGTTTGCCTGTCCCTCACACCACCAAATAAATAAATAAATAAATGCAGCCGACCCCTTTGGGGTTTAAAAAATAATATATATATATATATATATATATATATATATATATATATATGTAGTATGTATATATATGGACTAAATAAAAAAGAGAAAAAAAAATGTTTTTACCTTCATTGTATGAATCTACAATCAATACAATGCAATATCAAAACAAAAAACTCCATAGCTCCACCTGCAATGGCAAGGAAAACTCCATGTGATCAATACCCCATAGTTCTTCAGCTTGCTCATTCAAAAGACAATACAAAACAAATGAGAAAAGAATAGAGAGGAAAAGAAACATGGAGAAATTCAGGGCACTTTTAGGGTAGATTCAAAATAAATGGCCAAGGTTAGAATTAATCCTAGGGTCCTCCTTCAATCCTACCTTGCTTTAAGTCATGATATTTTAATGGAAATTCAAATTAACCTTTAGTGGTGTGTGGGTAAAATTAATAAAAAGGGGGAGACTAATTATTTACAAGGGGTGTAGACTTTTATTTATGACCCTAGGGAGCTTAGTAGAGTAAAATAATCAAATTATTATTGGGTTAGTGTTTATTTGATTTTGGGTGAATTAATGATTAATATAAATTAATTATTAATGTGAGAGGTTTAAGCAAAGCATTAGTAATTATTGATCACTTCAAAAAAATAAAATTTAATTAACACTTTCCGCAACTTTTTAAAAGTTTATAAACCATTTTTATTATTATTTATTTTTACCTCAGGTTCAGGATGACACCCAAGAGTGGACGATCGGCTCAAGGCTCGAGATGTAGTGCTCCTACACGAGAGTAACCGGTCTCTGATTTTGGGACTCAGATATTAGAGACCCTACAGCAGCTGATAGGGGTCGTGCAGGAGTGCCTTCAACCACTACAAGAGCTGAGAGAGGAGGACATTTAGCTGGGAGACGAGGAGTTGATTGGTGAGGATGCTTATTCAAAGCCACCTGAGCACGATATCTTGAGATGAGAGAGGTCACGTAGCCCTTCCATCCTTGGCGAGAGGGTGGCCTCGTTTCATCACAGCCGATCACACAGCTTCGAGGGACCTTTTGGAGATAGGCGACCCCTTTCACCTGTTAGACCACATCACCAGGATCAAGACACAGGCAGTGTGATTTGAGACCTTCTTCACCTTCAACCACCTACATTTACTAGTTTGACAGATGGCTTTGGGGTAGATTCCTAGCTCCTTAACTTGCATAGTTGCTTTGGCTTGCACTCTCATGAGAGCAACGCCAAATCTAGGTTTGCCATACACCTCCTCTTAGATGCAGCAGACATTTGGTGGAGGAATGAGGAGCGGAAGCTCCATTTGACTTGAGATACAGTGACCTAGAAGTTGTTCAAGGAGTGGTTCAGGGCTCGGTATATGTCAGAGCATTTTTTGCAGAAGAGGATCGATGAGTTTTACGAATTATGATAGGTTTCTGGCTCAGTGGCGTAGGATGAGAGCATGTTCTTGGATCTCTTGCAGTATATAGACTACCTGCAAGACGAGAAGTTACAGGTAAATATGTTCATACGGGGCCTGAATGTAGATATAGCAGGAGCTGTTAGGATGTTATCTCCTCCCACACTCAAGAAGGCCTACTTGGTTGACGAGAATAGGACTAAGGCACAGGAGCACCGAGATAGAAACAAGAGCAAGTTCCAGGATAGGATTCAGGAATTCCAGAGTCAGAGGGCACGGGGAGCAGTACCACCCCCTAGAGGAGGATTCTGGTCTTCTCCAACAGCATTGAAAGCTCCTCCACACCCATCACAACAGACACAACATCAATGACACCAACATCAGAGGGGTAGAAAGACTCATATTTTTAAGCAAGGTGGATCTAGAGGTGGTTTTGGTGGATCTAGAGATAGGAGGTTGGGTACTCATCACTCATAGCCAGCCTACTCATAGCAGTCTATTAGGGTTGGATCGGCAGGTTCAGTTCACCAGAGTACAGGAGGGACCTCATCTCAGAGTGGTACAGGAGGATGTTTTATTTGTGGGGCTCCAAACCATTATGTGTGTATGTGTCTACACAAGCCCACTACTATAGATATACAGAGAGCTCCTAGATCTGAGTAGATGGTGGGTGACATGGGACACGCCCATCGTGTATATGTAGTGGTTAAAATCTGCCAGGATGAGCATTAGGACACAGTCATTGAGACGACATGTACTATCAATGGTATTTATGTCTCAGTACTTTTCAATTCAAGTGCTTTAGATTCTTTTGTATCTCCTTCTGTAGTGGACCAATGTGGGCTAGTGGTGGCTACATAACCAGATAGTTGGCAGGTTGAGTTGGCCTCTTGTGCTAAACTTGCCATGGACTTGTATGTGGAGAGTTGTGTACTCGATTTGGGAGTCTTCTCCGCTACACTTGACCTATGATTATTCCTTTAGGGTCCTATCAGATAGTGTTCGGTATGGATTGGCTCGAGGCTCATCGAGCCAAGGTGGATTGTAGAAAGAAGGTCATTGAGTGTCAGGATGATCTTGGTAGTGCGATTTTGATTTCAGGGATGCAGAGACCTATTTCCTTGCATACGATCTCGGCTAAGCAACTCAAGAAGAGCATGCATAAAGGTTTCCAGTTGTTTTCTGTCACTATCAGTGATCGTTCAGTCAGTACTTCACAGCATTCACCCCTTGATGATCACGTATTTTTGAGGGAGTATGTAGATGTGTTTCCAAGAGAGGTTCCAGGTTTACCACCTAGTAGGGAGGTGGACTTCACCATTGACTTAGTGCCTGGATCTGTACCAATTTCTAGGGCATCCTATTGGATGATGACTTCAGAGCTTCATGAGCTCAAGATTTAGTTAGAGGAGTTGTTAGGAAAGGGTCTCATCTGACCTAGTGTATCTCCTTGGGGAGTGCCAGTCATATTTGTGAAGAAGAAATATGGTTCTCTCAGGCGTTGTGTAGATTTTCGAAAGCTCAACAAAGTCACAATAAAGAACCATTACCCACTCCCCAGGATTGATGACTTGTTTGATCATATGTGGGGAGCTAGAGTGTTCTTCAAAATCTATCTCAAGTCAGGGTATCATTAATTGCGCATATCAGATGCAGATATTCATAAAATAACTTTTCACACACATTATGGGCATTATGAGTTCACTGTTGTCACTTTTGGTTTGACCAATGCCCTAGTTTTCTTCTTGAGCCTCATGAATGGAGTGTTCAGGACCTTCCTAGATCATTTTTTCATAGTGTTCCTCGATGATATTTTGATATATTCTCGTTCCAAGGAGGAACAAGAGGAGCATTTGAGACGAGGTGCTTCAGATTTTGAGAGAGCAGAAGTTGTTTGGGAAACTTGGAAAAATGTAGCTTCTTTCAGAAAGAGATTCAGTACTTGGGGCACATTATTTTAGGAAAGGGTATCTCAAAAGATCCCTCTAAGATTCTGGCTATTATGGACTGGCAAGCACCCACATCAGTCACTGAGATGAGAATCTTCATGGGTTTAGCAAGGTATTACCGCAGGTTTGTGCAAGACTTTTCTAGGATTTATCACCGTATTAATTCCCTTCAGAGGAAAGGGAAGAAGTTCGAGTGGTCAGAGAAGTGTGAGTAGGCCTTCTAATTTCCTAAGGAAAGGTTAACCATGGCACCTATCTTAGCAGGTCCAGACCTGACAGAGGATTTTGTTGTTTACACTGATGCTTCACTAGAGGGTTTGGGAGTAGTTCTTATGCAAGAGTGTCGGGTGATCACCTTTGAGTCACGTAAGCTCAAAGAATATGAGCTTAACTATCCTACTCACGACTTAGAGCTTACAGCAGTTGTTCATGCACTTGTGTGTTGGTGACATTTCCTTAAATTGGGTAGACCTTTCATCTGAGGATGAATCATTATAGCTTACAGCATATCTTCTCTTAGCCAAACCTCAACGCTCATCAATGGCGTTAGATGGAGTTCCTATGTGAGTATGACATGGAGGTACAGTATATCAAAGGAAAGGAAAATTGTTGTTTTAGATGCACTTAGTAGAAGATGACATGTTCTTGCTTCTTTTGACACTTGCAGTCAGATTTGAGAGGGCAGGATACTTAAACATCTTCCAGAGGATAGGTTTTATGAGGGTGCTAGGTAGATATTTGATTCGCAGGGTTCTTTTGAGGGCAGATATTCAGGATGCATATTAGAGTCAGATGGTTTGATTCGGTTCCATAGGTGCATTTCTGTACCTAAGGTAGGTGATCTACGTAGTTTCATCCTTACTAAGGCTCATCGAGCCCCATATGCAGCACATCTAGAAGTGAAGAAGATGCATGCCAATTTGAGATAGTTATATTATTGGTCGGGTCTTTGTTGGGACATAGTAGATTTTGTAGCACATTGTCTTGAGTGTCAGAGAGTCAAGGCAGAGCATTCTCATCCCGCAGGACTCTTATACCCTCATGACATTCCCAAGTGGAAATGGGATTTGATCTCCATGGATTTCATAGTAGGACTCCCTATGTCCTCTTATCGTCATCATGCCATTATGGTCACTATAGATAAGTTGACCAAGGTTGCCACATTTCTCGCCAACCAACGTTACCTATAATGCACAGGACATCACCAAAGTGTTCATGGAGGACATTGTTAGATTGCATGGGATCCTGAAGACGATTATCAATGATAGAGACACCATCTGCACATCAGTTTTCTGGACTTCTTTTTAGGATGCTTTGGGTACACAGATTAATTTCAGTTCGGCATAACATCTAGAGATAGATGGGTAGATTAGAGAGAGTTATTCAGGTTCTATGAGGACATGTTGAGGATGTATGTGATGGACCAACAAAAGAAGTGGGAATATTATTTGCATTTAGTTGAGTTTTCCTACAACAACATTTATCATAGCTCCATTTGCATGGATCCCTATTAGGCTTTGTTATGGACGACCTTGTAGGACACCTTTGAGTTGGGACAGACTAGATGAAAAGATAATTTTTGGGCTAGCTTATCTTAAGGATTTTAGAGCAACAGGTTTGTTCTGATTCGATACCATCTTGAGCAGTCTAGAGCACGCCAGAAGGCGTATGCAGACACCAAGAGGATTGATCATCACTTCTCAGTGGGTGACAAAGTCTTCTTGAGGGTTTGTCCTCATAAGATTCCAATCCGTTATGAAAACGGTTCTAAGATATCACATCGTTTTGTGGGGCCTTTTGATTTTCTTGAGGTCATTGGTCCAGTTGCCTATCGTCTAGGTTTGCCACCATGCCTTGCATGGGGACCATGATATTTTTCATGTTTTTGTACTTTGTAGGTATGTACCAGATGTTTCTCATGTTTTGGATTGGTCGACATTACAAGAAGAGGACAAAGGGCAGTGGAGACTAGAGCCCATATGCATACTGGAGCACTGGAGGTTCGCCCTTCGGGGTTGAGATTTTGGACTAGGTTTTTGAGTGCAGTGGGACCGATATGACAAGTCATCAGCTCCCTAGGAGGATGTTACACCACTGAGGGCTAGATATCACTATCTCTTCCAATGACTTCCAGGAGGAAGTCTAATTACTAGGGGAGGGGGATGTAGTGCCCACATTTTTATAGCTCCAGTTATCTGTTGGTTCCTTTATACATAGACATGTTTTGATTGAGACTTTGTTATATTTTGGACATTTTTCTCTGATATTTATCCTCATGGACACTATGGTATTTTGGGCGCGTAACAAAAATTGGACTAGATTCATATACTGATATATTTCTTATGATGTTGATGACACTAATAGGCTTATATGATATATCTATTGGTTCTAGATGTTGGTTCTTGTGGTCGATTTGATTCATGATATATTTTTCTGGATGTAATAATTCTAATTTTCATGCCATCCTAAGTGTATGTCATTGTAATTTTATCTTGTGGATGATTCATGGAAAACTTATGTGAATAATTATATGCATTGCACTATCAATTATTTAATAATGTTAGGGAATTACAAGCTTGATTCAATTTATGATGCGTAGATGATATTATTATATTAGACAGATTGTAGTTAATGTGTGCAATGAGTGTGCAGGTGACAGGTATAGGAGAGGACGGGTTTCAGGGCAGCTACGCAATTGTGCACGAGCGGCCCACGGGCTGAGTCCTAACCATGCTAAATATTTGAGGCCTTAGAATAGGTGTAATTATTGTAGGCACCATGGGTGAACACTCAATTGTAATGTATTTATGTCTTGTAAAATTAATTATGTTTAGGGTGTGTTTTTATTAAGTAAACTAGCTTAGGGGTTTAATGATCTCATCTTAATTTAAGTGTTGGTTTTGGGTAAGTGTGTGTGTGTTGGCAAAAGGGGATTGGGGACCACATGTGAACCTTGGGTCAACCCCACATCCTCTACCCTTGTGCCCAAGCATGCCAAACTCTGAAATTGGGTTATTTTGGGCATTTTTAGGGACATCATTTTTGAGTTTGGGAATTCCCTTAGCATGAAAATGGGCCCTTCGACCCTACCTTAATAGGTAGGGGGGGGCTTATTTCAAAGGTTTGGAGGGATTTTCCCTCCGATTTTTCCCTCCTTAGTCACCATCCATGTAAGAGTCTTGGGAAAGCAGGTTTTCTTGGAAAGCATTGTAGAGGTAGGATTCTTAACCCTTTTCTTTCTTAGTTGTGCTTATTTTGTTAACTATGCTTTGATCAATGAAATTATGTGTGTGAAATGATGTGTTGTGAAGTTGTATGGTGAATGTAGTTGTTTGCTTGTTCTTGTTGTTTTCTTTTGTTTTCTCTCCACCATCTTTTGGATTGATGGGTTTTTTGAGAATGTAGGGGAAGAGAGAGGGATTTTCCCCTCTCAAACCTCATGGTTATTTTTCAAGCCATGAAGGTTCCTTCTCAATCCCCCTCATATGGTTTGAGGTGGGATAAAGTTTCATATGGCTTGAACCCTTCCCCATTCTTGGTGAGGAAACCCTTTTGGGTTTTAAAACCCTCCCAAGAAGGATTACTATGACATAAAGGAGGAATAAGGAGGATGAATGATTAGGAGGAATAAGGAATTTTGTAAACATGTTTTATTGGTGCTCCTATGGTTGGACACCTTTGATTTGGGCATCCTATTTCTTCTCTTCCCCCTTGTGAGGTTGACCTTGTTATCCTCATGTTGTTGTTTTATCATGTGTAATATGTCTATGTGGTTAAATGGTCTTATGTATTTCTTGTTGTGTTTTATCCCTGTTATACTTGTGCACATTGTGGCAGTTTGTTCCTCTCTCCCATGGGCTTAGGGGAGGCTAGCATGGCTTCCAACCATGGAAATACATGTGATGATACCTATTGGTTGGGTGGTAAACAAGCCATATCTCTTGATTTAACACTCTTAGAAGAACACTCAAGGTGGAGACTCAAGGATGAATTTTTAGTTGGAGTGGTGACTTTGTGTCTTTTATCCTCAAATTCATTATAAATATTACACCTCATTGTAACTATGTTATATGGTTGATTGTAGATAGCCTTATCTTGTAAACTTATCCTATTGTGATTTGAAAGTCTTGTAATAACGTGTATATTTTGTCTTGTAACCTTTCTCTATTAAAAAATAAATAAAAAAAATTACAAAATAAATCATGAGTTCTTTATTTTACTTGTCTTCATTTTAAATAATTGTTTTGTTTGAAATATGCAATATCTAGTAAGCATTACATGTTAAATCTGAAATTTTTAGTGTATTTTCTTTAAAAATCAAAAAAAAATTTAGATGGCACTACATCTTATACCAAAATGTAACACCTACTTTTCAATGCTTCAATTTACAGGAATTTTTTTAACTTCCTATACTAACTTTTTCCTTTAATGATTTAAATGTATAAAATTACATATAAATCCAACAAAAATTTAAATTACAATTAATCAGATAACACGTCAATTTATCATGTGCATAACTATTGGTCAATTATATCTACGTGATCCCCTATCGGTTACTCTTTTGAGTTTGTATACTGAGTATGCAAGTGACACCTTACCATGAATTGATTTACAAGTGATGTTTATAAGTATCTACCTAGAATTTAGTCAATCGAATCCCATATGACATCGCAAAATATTGTTTAGAACCTGGTGAAATTGAGAGTGTAATAACTTACACTACTTTGGAAAAAAATTAAGAATCATGCATTATATGCTCATATTCTTGATGATACATTCATCAACAGAAACATGTCCCATCACCATATCACTTCATTCCATTGTAAGAATTGAATCAGTTATTTGAGTTATTTAGTTTCATGTTGTGCACAAGATACAAAACATGTTCAACCTGTGGGAAGAAGAACATTTTTGCTAACTTAGGTTTCCTATGGGAGAGATAGTGCTTACGTAATGAATTGCGTCATTACACAACCATTTCCTCCCCCATATCCAACATAATTTGGTACCATGGTGACTTGTTTGAATTGTTTAAGAAACTTGTGTAACCCTAGTGTAAAACATTTCCCTACCATATAAGGTAGTCATAATATAGAAGTATTCACTTAATTAATTGCTTCATTAAATGGATACTACTTTACAAAATCCATCCAAAGTTTCCCTATTAAGTTCCATTTATTAGGAACACCATACCACGTAGTTTATTAAAATATAATTTAATAAGTTTACGACAGGTTTCCCTTATATCGCAACAATACATTTATTGCATATGAATATATTCCTAAGGTTATTAAAATTATTTTTTTAATAGGTCACATTCTTATCATGAGTTATTTATTTTCATCCATTTTTAATCTTAAACGTGATTTAAGATACCTTGCTGTGTTATTGTCGTAGTCCATAATTTGTTTCTTCATGAATTTGTCATATTAATCAAGAAGTGCATATTTAATGGAACTTAACAACTAAATAGTTTATCAACATTCATAGTTGTATTTGTTCCATATGTATAGCTATATCATATTTATTCATTAATCACTTAATATGATAATTCATAACACATTAAATCCACATAGCCATTACTCAAACATATGATACGTAATGTTGAATCCATTAAGTACAACAATATAACATACAACCAATATTGAAAACTTTATAAATAATATCCCAATAATATTTACATGTTTAATATCCCTTTTCAGAATAGTACACTAACATTTTAGGCTAAATTTCCTTTCATTGAAATAAGTCAGTGAAGCAAATGCTAGCTTATACTAATATACCATTCAAATGAAAATAACTTATAATCATATTGAAACATATTTGTATCAACATAGTCCTTATAAATCATGCTATATAAAAGACTTAATTTTCGCCATTTGTAAAAATGTTAGAAAATGGTCAGTTTAAAATAACTTGAATGAAAACTTTAGCCACCTTATCTTTACAATTTATGGCTCTAAAATATCTCAATGATCAAACTTCAACAAAATAGAACTTCAAAGAGATCATAATAACATTTCCCCTTTTCTTCGTTTTACCCTTTATTTCTTATTACTACTATAAAAATAAATAGTGCATTTTTAATATTTCACTATGCACATGATTATCTAATAGTCATGACCTGATTTTAAATAAATCCTAATTATTAACCATCACTTTCCATTCCAAGAAAATAAACCTATTTTCCTCATATCCTAATTATACATGAATGAAATAAAATAATCTTTGATCTATTCAACCAGTCATTCCTTTTCATTGTCTAAAAAAATAATGACCTCTTTTCCTTTTCATACATTACTTGAATAAGTAAATATTTATCTTACTATACTACCAAAAGGTCTTTCCTTTCAAGCTATAAATCTACCAAAGAAAAAAATCAAATGATTTGGCAATGTAATTACCTTAAACAAATCCAATTTACTTTAGTATTTACAAACCAAATAAACCTTTCTTAATAAACTAAATAGTAAAATCGCAATACGAATTAAAAATGTCTTAGTGATTCAAATTATCCTAAGAGTTGAATTAGGGACTTCAAACTTCAAACCATGCCCATGAAAATTCATAGAGAGACCCAAATTGCCATGAAATATTATGTACTAGTATCGAGTGTAGATAGGGTCTCATAGCATCCCAAGCCACGATTGCCTATTTCCATTTCCCAACATCAAGTATGTAAACTGAATCTACACCCTAACAGTGATCAAATTTGAAGGGCTAGTCCCAATTTCATTGTGAAGGGAAAATATTGGACCAACCCTTCAATGATGAAAAGTAGTATAATCATTTTACATTTCATATAAAAAGAGTAAATCAATCACAAGTGTCACAAAAATTGAACACATTTTACAGATAGATTAAATTTTGTAAATGAGTGATTATACAAATTTAAAATGTCAATGTATTTATCTAATAAGAGTATTTGCACTTAAAATGTAATAAATTCAATTTCATAAAATAATGTAATGAATAAGATATATTGTGAGATCCAATATATATTTTGAAATGAAACTCTTTAATCAACATTGGAATTATAAAGTGACAAAATAAAATTTTAACACACATAATGAGCCTAAAAATAAATGACAACACAACAAGGTTATTTTACTCAAATTTAATTTGCTAAGTATAAGAGGAAAAATAATTAGTTGTATACAAAACAATCATGTTTCATCTAATAAATAGTATCAAGAAAAATATCAAAGTACCAAAAATTTACGTGCTCTAAATAGAATTGTTTCTCATGCTCACCTCGATGTGAGAAAAACATATCATCAACACATTTTTTAGGCTCCCTTCCGAAAGGAAAATACCTTAAACACAAATTTGGATACAAGTCATGACAAGACAAATTGATGAACATTTAGACATTTATTTAGACCAAGTCAAATTTTATTGACAAGTATTCATTAATTATTTTGAAAAAATTTCTTATTGAATTAGTAATAAAATATTGAAAACATTTAGCTAAACTTCCTAAGAAAATAGTTTTATAAATAAAAAATAATAAAATTGATTCAATTATTTAACCATTAGTGATTTTCGAAGCCCCAATATATAAAACATAACTCTATAAAACTTCACCATAATAAATCCAATACGAAGGAGTTATTATTTTCAAAATTTTGAATTAGAGAATATTAAATAAAATAATTTAGAATAATTTGTATAATGATGCAACACTAAAATCTCATATATAAGGTTGCACTAACAGAGGTTCATGGATTCATATTCCTTACCTCTTCACGTTTGGCGAACTACTCCTCTCTGCAATGTAACCTTCATGAAAAAACCATGAAATATCTTCGGTTGGGGATTTGAAGACTTATTTCAAGAAAATCATTACAGGTGAGGAAAATTCAGCTTACCATTTGTGTGGATTATTTTCCCCTTGTAGGAGAAATGAAGAGCATAAATTTAGACTTAACAATATGGTAAATATTGATAGCAGGATGAGCAAGGGTGTAGCTTCAACTGTACTAAAATTCAATAAAAATTTTGTCGCTCCTTCCTCTAAATTATAATATCTGATTTTGTAGCGTAATTTTAACGAAGCAATCTACCACTTAGCCCTGAATACGAATTGGAAAATGATGAAATCGTTGTTTTCCTTCAAAATATTAATTCATACAATACCCTCTCCATTGTCCAGGTCTCCAACTACAATTTTTAATGTGTAGGTATACCATGTAAGTGTTTTAAACTCAAATTTAATGTATTATGTGATCGGATTTTTTTAAACAATTGTCAAATCAATAATAGGCTTAGCTATTAGCAATATGCATTTAGGTGAGGCATGCAACAACATGCTTAGTGACTGCAGTGGTGTCAAGAGACCAAAAATCCCTATTGGCATTTAAGACAGTGTGAGTCGAGTCTCCATTCTCCAATAATACAGACACTTATTAAATAAAAATCCCAACTAGGTTTTGAACCCGACTGTAATTATTTAATCATACAACATGGATATAGCCATTTAACTTTCCTATCAAACACATGAAACAATAAACTTGAAAGTTGAGGGATTTTGGAAGATGATGGTGACCATATATCGACTATACACACCGCAACAAAACTTATAAATGCATGAGTTATAAACCCTTATGGGTTTTTCTTAAAACCCAAATATACCATCGTATAATACGAACCTAATCATTAGAAATTCATAGCAGATAATGAGAATGATAGAATTATTTTAAGAGATGCATACGCACTCTAATATCATTACTTCCTTCGGAGAATTATTCAAGAAGAAAAACTTACTCCAGTACGAAAAACCACAAATCCAACTGAAACTCGAGTTGGGTACTCAAAGAATACGTTTCAATCATGTGTGTGTGTGTGTGTGTGTGTGTGTGTGTGTGTGTGTGTGTGTGTATACATACAATCACAATAATGATACATATGTATGTATGTATGTATGTATATGTATATGTACATACATACATACATATATATATATATATACACATATATATATACATTATATATATATATATATATATATATATATATATATATCCAATACAAAAATATAAATGAACTCATAAATATTTTTAACCAAAATTTTGAAGGATACATCTATGAGTGCAGAAAGTCAAAAGATACACAACCACATAATCACTGGTCGAACCTATCAAGTAAACCATAAAGAATATTATAACACATATAGTCACAATAATGATACATATATAGTCACAACCAGTATATGCTTACAGTCACACTCATTATTCATTTATCAAGAATATACATAACAGGGAATCACTTAATCTAACACCCAATGAAGGTACCTTTATTCATTTTAACTCATTACCACCTAGAAAATAATTTTTAGAATGTTTTTACATTCAAACATTTTAATGCTATCAATAATAAAGACAGGAAAGAAAACGATTTCATGCCTATAGATTTTTTACCAAAGTTTCCTCAAGTCTTTCTCCAATCCGGCTAAGTCTAAACAATATTTTCCAATACACTTCCACATGCACTCAAGAAATAAAAACAAGAAACTATTTCCAATTCGATCTAGTAACCCAATTTTTAACATAGCAATGATCATAAATAGCTCCCAAGGAAAGATCACTTACAGTTTAAAAATATGCATGAAGTACTTATACTGGTAACAGAAAAATATCTTCACCTAAATTCTGCATGTAGAGCTCGATAGGAAGAAAGAATAGCTATCAGAAAATGAAACTGAAAAAATCTCTATCTCTAGCGGTATCCTCCTTGAGAAGCTTCTCTTCACCCGAGAACCGTGGAGTCACGATTAATGAAATTGGTAGAAATTCCATTTTACCCTCCCATTCTCTAGCTTTCTAACCATGAGACAAATTTAGGTTTCTCTCACTAAAATTCACAGTGAATCCCCACCAATCTTCCCCACCATTCAGATTGACATGGTGATCAATTCAACGGTCCAAGACCAATTCTAATATAACTCTATTTTTGCATTGTTGGCCTTTCGCCATTTTAAAATTTTGAAGCAAATTTAATAGGAAAGCCTAGGTGGCCAATTCCATTATTGGATTAACTAACTTGCTTGTATGTAAACTCAAATCGGTTCTCGACCGAGATACCAAAATGTAACACCTCTATTTATTTTATCAGAATTAGGGAATTTTTTCATCAACTCATTAATTACAGTCAATGCCTTCAGTGAATTTAACATGCAACCATTAAATTACAGAATACATGAGTTATAAATCCCTTAAGTTATTTCACATTGATCCATTTAATTACCTTGATGCCTTCAATGATTAATATCTTACAAAAAATTAATCTAGCAACAATTAATGTTTAGAATCCAACCAGACAAGCTACGATAACCATGTGCAACTCCAAGGGTTTACAGATCTACGTGACCCCCTTTTAAACACTCATTATGAGATAATATACTCAATATATCATTTGATTAAAAAATTTTAAAGGTACAAAGAAATATGTGTATCTTCCTGACTTATAGCCTTTCGAGCATAACAAAGTTTTAAAGAAGAAATAGTGATCGTACAATCTAATCAGTAACTTGCAATAGTATGGCCATAGTTTAGGGCATCACATTAGCTATCCTAGTTTTGTGACTACACATAATTCATATGAAACATGTCCCTCCATTCACCGCATAATCATATCATTCATAGTATCGGAGTTATTTTCATTTTCAAATTATTAAGTTCATTGTTCATCAACTTACCTAATCATCAATGTCCATTATTTGTTACTAGGTTGATTTAGTTTACTAAGAATAATAATTACATTTATACCGTTTCTAAGTTACCTTAAAGTACCTTTGTACTACATTCCATACCAATATTGTAATTTGATCATACGATGATGATACTTAATTATGTGATTATGTTTCAATGTCATTGAAGGATAAAAACCTATTTGTATCATATAAACCTATTATATCATCATAGTTACCGAGGTAAATAGATAAGTTTTTTGTTATGTATTAGCAATAAGTATACCATTTATAAGTGTTCTGTTAAGTACACTTAATTCTATTACTTGACATATGTTTATGATTAAAGTACAACACCGAGATGTCATACATTATGACTATATCTTTAATATCAATGCAACAATCTGTTGCCAACATACTTATATCATTAATCATTGATCATATGACTAATCAGTGTTTAATCATATTTTAAACTTAGTTTATTGTGTCATTATATTGCATAAATTATAGGTGTAAGTTTTCTTCCACCACAAGGCCGCAGTTAGAATCTCACCGATTTAATCAATAAAATGAACTATATCATCCTTATTATCAAGGTACATAGATATAAGTTCCTTTTTATAATTAAATATTTAGTATACATACATTTGTTCTTACTTCATTACTATTTAAATACTGGATTTATTTATCTTAGTTATACTTTATCATCTTTAACAAAGGTTGAGATCATAAATCGTTAGTTTGCTTCACACTATTTCATATTGAGTAAATGAGCTCAACTTATTAGACATATTTTTGTTCCTATTACACCAAGTATTTTATATCATTATATTTTAAACATTGTATACTTATTAAGACATCTTATACTACCATAAGGTTACATCTTTATATAAAATACTTGGTTTGTACCATAAAACCATAATAAGTCATAAAATCAATCGGAATGAACCTTTCATAAATTGTTTAACTTTAATATTAATACACATTTCATATCCAAACAAAGACAAGAAAAAGAGCCAATATACATTCGGTTCTAGAATTTTTTATAGTTCATAAGAACCTTTATATCAAACAACATAACATTCCTTCCATTCATTACAAATGGGTACGAGATATTTAGTTCAATCATGATTTCCTTCTTAGATCAACTTCAAATTCTCTTCAATCTCTATAAATGTAAATGTCAATGTACAAAAATGTAATTGGTCAGTTCTACTTGAGCTAGAATGGAACATCTACTCAATCATGTAACATATATATGAAAATTAAAATAAAAATTGGTTATCTTATTTTCTATGGATAACATTAAATTAAATGTAAAAATGAAATCATACAATACAACATTGTATTTTCCAGATTATACCTTATGTCAATGATAAACTAAAATCACATAGACTAACCACATAGAAATACAGTAAGGAAAAAAAAACTATAAAAATTGTTCGATATAAGTTTCATTTCATTACTCTTTTGTGCATTAGTTTCAATCCTTATTCAGTATAATAATATAGGTTACAGATTCAATTCAACACAATCATTTCTGAGTTCCCAAAAAAATCACTTGCTATCAATTTGTGTATATTTGATACTGATTGGTAAGGAAAATGGAAGAGTTTATAAAACCATGAATTATACCTCCAAAGAATTAGTAATACAATTTTACTAAAACTGATCATGATATCTTCTAGCCCAGGAGTGTGTTTAGACAATCCTACAGGTTAGTTGTCCATCTTATAGAATTACTATACTTACCTCTTGTGATTTTTAGTTACCATAACTTGAAGTTTTTATTCTTATGAAACACAGTCAGCTATCCTTCACATATATATACTTTTATGTTTATTTTATTTTAGTAAACATATGCCTTATCTTCATCACGAGGCTAACACCCGCTTTTTTAATATTTATAGAGTGTAGGGATTAAAAAATTCAAACTAACATACTCAATATAAGGGTTTATATACCATCCATATTGGTATGCTTCTGTCAATACCTAACCTGACTTCTAAGAGGTTCGAGTCTAGTGACTTCCCAGAAGTACGCACGATGCCAATGATCTCTCAAACAAAAAACATGGTCCAATAGTTTCAAAAATTACGTACCATCATATATCATTCATTTTACTAATGCAAGAAGGAAATGGATAATATTAATTTCATTATCATTGCTAGTAATGCGTCACATTTGGCTAATAGAGAACAATTTATATGCAAGAATTTCACCTCTCCAAAATCGACAGGTAGCATGGTCAAATCAACACACACTCTATCAAGTAAATGAAATAAATACAAACAAAACCCTATGACCTCAGAGGGAACCCTACCCATCAAATGGTCATGCATATAACAGATTTAACAAAGAGATATGGTTTGCAAAAACTCTAACGAATTTCCTCGTCCACAAAAAAGAAGAAAAATAAACGATTTATATTCTTAGCTCATAACAATTTAACAGGAAGGATTAGAGATATTCCTTGCCTTATACTCAAAATATCCCTACACAAAGAACCAGGGTATGTTTGCCATGTTTTCTTCACAAGATGATCCAAGGTCGATCCAGAAATTCTTAGAAATGTTTTCTTTTACGAAAATCCCTCCTGACCCGCAAGCAAAACTCAACATTCATCGCAAATAGAAGACCCCCAAATTAAATCATGTAGTGCGTATATAAGTATTGTTGAGTCAGCCACTTTGGACCCAAAATATTCTTGCATTCAATAGAAACCTCAACCCAATATTTCTCAAAGGAAAACACATGGAGAGCTCGAAAGTGTAATGCCCTGTTCGGCATCGACTTTCATGGTTACGTCCTTGTCCTTTTGTGTGAGATTGGAAGGAGGAGGTTGTTGTGGCTAGTCTTGTGCAGTTGATGCGTTCCACCCAACTGAATGAAGAAAACATTTATCTTACTCTTCTCCTAGCCTATGCGCCTTTATATTTTTTTTCCCTTGCCTAGCTTTGCAATTATATGAGCTTCTTCAACGAGTCACTAAGTTGGCAGGCATAAAGGTTTCTGTTGGAATTATCACACCTTACAAGCTACAGCTGAAATGTTTACACCGAGAGTTTGATGCTTTCCTCAAATCTGATGAAGGAAAAGGTTTATATATCATTACGGTAGATGCCTTTCAGAGCCAAGAGCGTGAGGTAATCTTTATGTCTTGTGTCCGAGCTTGAAATCATGGGGTTGGCTTTGTAGCTATCTTCCTAAAAGACAAGATATACTTGAAGTCAAAGTAGGACCTTTTTCCTAATTGACCGCAAGGGTGATTGGCCTTAATTAGATAATACAATCTTTCTCTCAATGAAAACATAAGCATTGTGTGGCATATCAGGATGGAAATTGAAATAAGAATGTAGTCAACTAGGTGTACAGTGGGTGAAAATTTAACGTGAGGGAGATGGGATGGAGTCCCGTTTTTCCTCACCTGGATCTTATTTGATTTACTTTATTCAATGCATATGGTTGGGAGGTGCGTCTTTCTTGAGCTGCAGGCATTGATGGAGGGAAAACGTGTTTGGAGTGTTGTTTTGGTCCTTTTGCACAGTGTTGTTCATGTCTCTGCCTTGCTATGATTTTCCTTCCTTCCTGTGCGCGTGGGTGAAGATGGAGCTTCAGACATCAGGCGTGTTACCTCCACTTGCAAGTCGAGGATCCTCAGCACGACCTGCAACAGTGCTTAACCTGGCAGCAGGATTACAGAAAGTAGAAGCCTTTTTTAACCTCCAACAAGCAGGTTCCAACTATGGTGTCATCTGTTCAGTATCGACTGCATCCTCCTCCTTTAAGGTATTTTTTTTATCAAAATCGATTAAGTGCAGTGAGAGTGTTACCAGGAGACCTGATGAAATCTATTTGCAAAGATTCTCTACTGAGACCTTGTTTTACGATGTAACTCATGGAAGAGGATCTCAAGGAGGTGGATCTGTTTCATATCAGAATATGCATGAAGCAAAAATTTCCTTGCTCTTGCCAAAAATTTGGCTCTGGTTTCATTTTGCATAACCTTTTTTGGCTTTTTGATGATGCTGTAGCTTCAATACCCAACAGAGGTGAATCATTGCTGCTGTTACATTCCTTAGCGGATTGGTTAAAGAAAGGAAAGCAGTGATCGGGATGGTAGTTTCAAACAAGATGCAAAAATCAGTAGTTGTGGCAGTTGACAGCTGGTCTCTTCTGGTGAAAAGAATGTTAAAGGTGACAGATCACACCCACAGGCACAGGAGATCTATGCCTTGGGAGATGAAGGTAGCAGGATATTTGTCAGATTCAGAACTTGTGCTGAGACGGGAAAGTAAAAGTATTCCTCTACCACATACCAGGTTTGTCCAAGATTGTTGCAACGTAAATTTTTGTGAGAGAGGCAAAGTGGTTCCTCAAGTTGTTTCCATAGAAGCATACTACTGAGGATTTTAAAGAGCATTTCATTAAGGAGGGGCTTGCAGCTCTTGTTGAATACAATGAAAAGAAAACATGTGAAGTTGAAGGAAGTGAAAGCTGGTTAATGACTCTGCTTACTGAAAATACTGATATTGAGGAAGTGATTGAAATTGTGAAACAACGCCACAAAGAGTCAAAATTGCCTGACATTGAAATTGTTCTCTTACAGGATGCGCTTATGGATGTTGTCCACTGGAAAAACCAAAGAAAATGCAAAAACTGCGAATGAAAATTTCTCCTCCAGCCTTGTGTAGATCACTTGTGTTTGTGGTAGCACGCATAGGGTATGTGAGTTGGTTTTGAATCCCACAAGAAGTAAAAGCTCAGTAGTTGAGCACAAGTGCATGGAGTCACTTCGAATGCAACAATACTCGTGAACTGTTTGACAAAAATCCTCTTCAATTGCATAGAGATCGTGAATGTGGACCCTGTGCACCCAGATTCCAGTACCTACAGTTCTTATGCTGACCTGTGCGGAAATCTGTTGAAGCTAGAGAATCAGGCAAGATATTTCTACACCTTTCTACTGTTATTTTATTTAAAAGTATTGTGAAAGAACCAATTTTCCTTGCATTGCTTTGTAAGTTGGATGTCATGATGGGAGATTTCCCCTTTCACTTGTTTCTTCTTGTTTTTTCTTTTATCGTTTCAGTATGTTGGTCGAAAGGAAGAATGTTATGTTTCTCCTCGAGGTTTAGGTATTAATTATTCTCTCGAGTTCCATTATGCTGCACTAGTATTTTCTTAGTAAACGATAACTATGAAGCTCCTCCCTAGCACCCAAATTGTCTTTTGACGAAAATAACCTTTTGGCATCTGTCAATGCGCTCTTAGAGTTTTGGTATTAAAACAGGTTTGTGTGCACGTCTCGCGTGTTTAGACTCATATCTTTCATCTTGTTTCTAGGCTTTTAAGGCCACAGAAGTATCTTGACCATCCTTATCAACTTGAACCCCAGCAGCTCGAATTGTGCGAATCTAGTAATCACTGTAGTTTCGGTCTAATTCCCCTCTGGTTGTATGGCGCTCTTCTATTTTCCTAACTTGCATTATTTCTCCTTATTGTTGATTGGTCGGTTTTTATGCACGTAATTACCTTAATAGTTTGTGATGGAAATTTCCTTAAATGTGATTAATCTTCGGGAAAAACTCATATTCTCATAGCGGAAGTTTTTGTTTTGATCAACTTAGATTATGTTTTTACCTCACTGTGTTACCCCAATTTATTTTAAATTAACTAGACAATTGTAGTGGAAAACTTTAGTGTTATAAAAATTTGTTGATGACATTATTGTATACTCTTGGATGGATGCTTGCTACTAGAAACTTTGACCCTTCTTGAATGATTGGAAAATCTTTGTAAATGGCAAAACTAGTTTACTTGGAAAACTTATGTTGTAATAATTGATTCTGGTTTGAAACTCAATTATACACTTTTGCGTTAATTTCTAAAACCCGTGGTTCCCCTTTCTTGGGCCAATGTATTGTTCCGCGTTAGGTACCTTTGATAAATTTTCTAGATGGTTGGATCTTGTAAGTTATTTACTTACTGGGAACTAGATTGTTTATTTTCTCCTTATAGGGCCAAGGGATTCTCCATTGCTATACTTTCCTTTTACTCCTTGAAGTACACTTCTTTGATTAATACCCAAAGTGCCACGTAGTGGATAAACTCGATGTCAATTGTTGACTTTTGTATCAACCTCAGTTGAGAAGTTCCTTTGCATTAGTTCTCTCCAATTTAGGAAAATGATCCCAGATTAGAATAAAACCTGCTAGTCATTATGCATGGATCACAATTTGATCATCATTCTAAAACAATCGTCATTTGACTTGTGCTCCTCTAGTGAACATTATTCCTTTTACGGTGAAATTTGTAAAATGACCCTAAGGTGAAATGAACGAATTAGTACCAAATCCCAATCAATGAAATACTTTATAAGTATGGTCAACAATTCCAGGGATATAATTCAAAGCCTTTCAATAAGGTTAATCAGTCTGGCATATCAAAAAACCAATATGATGTGCAAGACCTTTAACCCTTATTAATGAACCAAGAAAAGTTTCCTTTTGACCTTATACTTTCCAATTCATGAAATATGACTTATTAGTATAAACAATTTAACTATACATGAGAGTGGTTCAAATATAAATTTATGGAGTTCGATTGGTCAAAGGTAAGTTTTATACCAACCATTCTGATCTGTCGCATATTGCAAATAATAAGTCAATCATATGATATGGATTATGGTCTAAAGACCACTTGCTTAATTAAATATTATAATGTATATAATTATGACTTAGACCATGTGGTCAATTTAAACACCTCTTAAACATAAGCAAGCAAAGGCCATAAACCATGTTCTTAAGCCACTTTGATTTTATACTTGCTTGATTTACCATTCAAATATAGTAAACATCATATAATGAACAATCGGCTAGATCATTGCAAAACTAAACCATAAGATCATTAAGGTGTTCAAATGACCATCTCCAATAATTTGGCAATTCCATTAACATGGGATTTAGTCATTATTTCTACTAAATAAAAAAAATTCATTTTTACTAAACATTTGATATGAAGTATGGTCGATGTCCATATTTTATTAAAACACTGTTATGATTAATGCTTAGTAAATTAAGACCACAATAACCTACCCTAATTTACCTTGACTTACCTTGTTGTCTTCTTGTGAATTTTTTTACTTTGCACTATAGTCAAAGACAAACACCAACATCATTAACAATAGACAATGTTATAGTTAAGATGAGCAACACTTATCTTAGCAATACTTTAAAAATTCCCTACGAGTAGCGAAGAAATCATTACAATGGATTATAGCTGAACCAAAGTTTAGTAACCAAAATTATTAGTCCAACTTAAGGATAAAAACCATCATTTACTAGAACCATACAACCATGTAGTTATTTTATTAGTATTACAAACTAATAAAAAACAATCATTAAGTATTATTATCCAGACACAAATTCACTAACTATTAGAAATTCATTAATAAGATAAAATAATATCCTAAACAAGTAAAACAAGCAAACCGTATAGAGATATTACAAACCATTTCTCGTAGCAAGGTAAAATGACCTCTTACAACAAGAAAAATAAGAATAATTTGTAAAATTTTAAATAGTTTACGAACGTTTGACAACAAGTGTTGTTGCGCGGTTGCATATGAAACTACCCGTAAGTTTGTATATCCTTTTTAAGATATACATATGCACATGTAGTTGCATACTCAGCTACGAAAAAGTGTATGTACCCCTTCCCACATAAATTATTCCATATTTTATGACTTATCGTTCCTATTAAATAGAATGAAATTATGGGATATGAGACATTACATGATGCACTTTAGAAAAATTATGTGTTTGATAAGTGTCAAGAATACAAGAATAAAAATGAACAGGATCGTACAATTGATATTATAAGAAGATATACAAGTTCATTTAGAAAAATACGACTAGTGGCAGTTCTATACTTGCCACTATATAATGCCTCAAGTGACAAAAAAAATTGCCCATTGTTTGGGTTTACATCCATGCTGATAGTTAAAATGGTTTTCAATGTATTGTATGTAAGATTCCTTCTAGTCGGTCACACACATGAGGATATATATGGGACATTCAGGTGATTATCAACATCATTGTGAAAATTTGGAAACATTATCTTTACCAAAAATAATGGACACATATAAAACATGCCAAGAGGGGTCCAATACATTCACTCCGTACCTTATTTAGAAATTCTATGACTTTAAGGACTTTGTACAATCACACATGCTAGATGAAAACGAAAATATTGTTTGTATTAATAAACAAAAGATGTTTAAATTCCATGTCATCAAAATATTCCTACCATGGAGTACAAAGCATCAATCATGGATGCGTTATGGTCTTAACTAATTGAAATCAAGAAAATAGTTTGTGGGAAACCTTAGTTGCCTGAAAGGAATCTTCTATTGACACCCTTCAAAGAAATAAAAGAGATGGAAGACCTGTAGAGAGGCATTCACGAATACATCACACACTAGAAAAAGGGTTCAATTTATTTTGGAGAAGCAATCTGGCTTCTGAAGATTGTTTATTGTAAAAATGTTTTGAATGCCCTAGAAAATTCCTTTGTCAATTTTAGCATAGCGAGGACAAATTGTTTTAAGAAAAAAATAATTCAAGATAACACACTGTATGATCGGATACTAGGAACAATACATATTGACATGGATAACTACTAGAGTAAAAATGTACTTTCAAATAAGGATATATATGTTGGGAAAATTTTTGATACACCTTGACATGCATTCAATCTAGCAGTGGTTGTGAATAATGGAAATATGATACTAATAATACCATTTGCTGATATCATACCTATATGGATGGCATGGTAGAATGAATACGAATATAATATGTTCACACAAGACATCAAAAGATAAGGATGATTTGGTGGGAACCCATGGGAAATGAAGATACAGAAAAATAAAAGTACCATGAATGTTTAAAGAAAAATCAATGGTGTGAAAAATCAAGAGAAACATCAAAGATTGATCTAGACATCTTCATATGGGCATCAAAACCAAAAAAATATAGAATGAAGATAAAATGAAGTATGAAATCAGGGACACAATGCTATTTAGAAACACCTTGTACAACTTCAAGAACAATAATTAATGTATTGTAGTTAAAATTTGGAAGACTATATACCCTTGAGAGGGATCAATCCTTATGTAATTTTCAATATGATTATCCCCAAGGAATTTATTTCCTATGGAAATAAACTATCAAATCCATATTTCAAAACAATGTGTTTAACATAATTATTAACTCTCTATTGTTTTTTATGATTTATAAAATGGAAAAGCTTAGCAACCTCTAAGCTCTAAAAAATTATTATCTTGTAAAAAATTAGTTCACATATTATTGATTATATTCTGTTTTAAAATGCCCAGTGATCTGTAAGTTCCTATATAATGATTTCAAAATTACAAATTGATCAAATAGATGTTAAAAAATGGATCTTGGTGGCCTCTCGGCATATGTGACTTAGTAGTAGTTAGGCTTATGTAACTTAGCAACCGCTAGGTTTATGTAACTTTGTGTCTGTTAGGATTATGTAGCCTAGTGGTTGTAAATATTTTGCAGCTTAACAGATTATAGGATTATATAAACTAGTGGTTGTTATTCTTAAGTATCTTGCAACCAATATGATGATGTAACTTAGCAGTGACTAAGCTTATTTCACCCATTGGTAGCTAATTAACTAAAAACAAACCAACTAATTAGTGCGTGGATAGTTAATATAATCTATTAACAGATCTACTAAAGTAAATAAGAACGTAAATACCCTAAACCATGATGCAAAAGGAAATGATAACCATAATTTACAAGAAATAAGAGGAAAGAAATCAATTGAATAACAAATCCCTGTTGGAAGATGTCACAAGGGTGAATGGAAGAATTAGGAGCATGAATGACCAGGCAGGAGCCCCAAAAAGAGTGGATCTGGACTATATAGATGGACATGGGTGTCTGGAAGAGGGCTAGGGTACCCACTAGTACTCCAGTAGTAAATATAGGTTCCTTAGTCTATGTAAAATCTCATAAAATAATTTTCACATGATCTGAAGTTGGGCAAAAACCCTCGTTGTGTGTCACATTAACTTTTCATCCTATGTTGAATGTCGAAAAAACTCCAAGATGAATAAAATACCTACAAGACCCCAAAACAAGCATCAAACCCTAAAAAAGAATAGTGAATATGAAGGGGAATGATTAGCCATAGGGGTCACAATAGTGTACTTACTAACTAAGTGATGCACTGCATCTTAGACCCGATGTAGCACTATGTTCAAGTGTGTGTGAACATGCCCTAGTTTTCTCTTGTTCCAGTTGCACTTTGTGATATAGTGAGCAATAAATTTGTGTAGAAAATTTCATAGAATGTGTGCATGAAATAGAATAAAATCCCTTCACCCTATAACATGTCATGTAGATGTCCTAGCCTTGTGCTTTGATGATGTAGTGATGTGGATGTAAGTGATCTCTAATGCAAAAGATGGATTCAAATCTAGATGGAGTGTTAGTATTAAGTGATGCTAGGTCCCTCATTATGGTCTCGTAAATTTATATTTATAGAATATAATTGTTCTAATTTCGTAATTAACCTAAAAAAAGATGACCATACGAAAGATAATGATTCAAAATGGCTAGAAAGAGCCAAAAAAGTGGTTGAAAAGTTCAAGAAGGATCAAGGCTCCTCAGGTGGGACCAGACCGCCCATGGGCACCTTAGTACTAGCCCGAGTGCCCTGGTAGAGGATAATATAATGATAAATGACCAAAACAGACTAGACATGTGGATGAAAACAAGTGGTAATGACGAAATAAATAAATTAATATGGCCAAAAGATGGGGGTTAATTAGTACTTTCTTCACTCAAGAACCTTCTAAATAGTAGTATGAGACTGGGATAAATAATTTCTAAAGTGCATGATTTTGTGACTACATTTTTCCCCCACTTTATGTTGGTGAGCTGAATTCTTGGTAATATGAAGTAGAAAGATTTGCATACCTGATGTCCATGCAGAGTGTAGTAGAAACACACCAAAGGAGTATACAAAATCATGGAATGAAAAAAATGATGTAGGAGCATTGAAACTAAAGATGAAAAATGCACAAAGAAAAAGTGATGAGAGTGAACGTAGGGTAGAATGCATGTGTGACTGCTATAGCGTATAATGTACCTACATGGTTAGTAAATTGTGTGTTGTCATGGAGTGTTATTTTTGTTATTGTTTATCCCAATTTGACTTCTTGTTTGTCATACGGCCGAACCTGCAAGGAGAAAATGATCAAGTAGTCAAACATATGTGTATGCAAAAGTGCTATGTAAAAGACGCATGTGTATGTATGTAAAAATGCATGTAACTATAAAGTAAAGTAAAATGAAAATTGTAAATGTAACATATGTACCTGATCCATGTCAAGAGAAAGGGTATAAAAGGATATCTTGTACTACCGAGGTGGTTTGGATGTTCCAATGCCATATGTCAAATAAGTGTAGGGAGGAATTACTTTGTGTCCTCCAAGCTCTATCTTTTTCCCTAAACTCTAAAGATATTCTTATATCGTCCTGGTTTTTTGGGTGATCGAACGCCAATGGTAGAAGAATTATATGGAGGAAATTCTATGTTTCGTCCAACCTTTAACTACTCCTTTAAATGATAAGGACATCATGTCCTATAAAATTCATTGTGTTGGAGTTTGTAGACTGGTTTGAACTCACTCGCTATATGTAAACCCCCAATGCCAAGGGCAAAAAGTACACTGAACTGAACCGGTGTAATTTTTCTACGTAAATTGTAAAAATTACAAATGATGCCCCCCCTCTTTGGTGGTTCATATGAGATTATTGATAGGAGAATGCATCCCCAAAATAGGACCAACTGCATGAACTTTGTGCTCTAAAGGGGAAAGGGAATGCTCTTGAGAGAAACTAAGGCTAGAAAAAACAAGGATGGCTAGATAAAGACAAGTGTTAGTATGAGTACACATGCTTGTAGAAAATAAGTGTAAAGTATGCAGACAATGTAAAAACTACCAAGCATTGTAGTGTAAACATGCAAGGAGGAAATTAATCTCATAAGAGATGCAAACATGGGATATCACTCATGATCTCGTAAGAGATGCAAGGTTATCATGGCCACAAACAACAAACAAGTACAAACCAACAAAGAAGAAGTCATAGAAACATATAATCTTGCAAAACAAGTACCACACATGGAATACCCATTAGCATGTTAGAGAAATAACCAATATTTCAATGCGTGAATAACCAAGTAATGAAAATTGCTAAGTAAAAAATGAAATAATAGCACCTGAAAGAGATGAATGTGGATGCCCCCAGCGACCAATATAAGAAGAGTAGAAGCTGAGCATCTATTTTGTGTGCAAGAGACCTGTATCTGTGATCAAAAATAAACAAAGATGTTAATGTTCATGTGTGTATAGTATAAATAATGACATATAAGAAATCAATATAACATATATAGTAAATTGATCATGTAAAAAACTAGTAAATAAGAGTAAATGCCCCCAAGACAATGCATTATACTATGGGTGGATGGAATGGAATGTAAGATGGAATGATAGGATCCGCATGCCCCCATGAGAATGGAAGTCTATGCAATCAGTCTCATTTTTTTCCCTTTAGCAATCAGTAATGAATCGTAAATAAGAGTGTGTCATCAATAAATGGTCAAAATGTTTGTTGTGTCTAATGCGTTGTGATGAATGTGCAGGTGTAGTGGTAAGATGTGATCTATAAAGGACATGTGCATGAACCCTATAGCTGAGGCATATATAACGAATAGATGAATGTATAAATGATGATTTATCCTAAGGATATATCACTACAAGATGAAATAAAGAATTGGTGATGTACCTTAAGGTGTATACCAAAACAAAATGATAGAAATAGGTTACGATTTAGCCTAAAGCATATGTCACTACATTATTAAATAAGGAAGTAGTGATGTAACCTAATCTGTATACCACTACAAAATGAGAGAAATAGGTGACAATTCAGCCTAAATCATATGTCATTAGCCTAGTATTTTCACATGCGTGATGAGTGTAAGGTCCATTATATTAGTAAACCCTCAACCATTGAGTATGGACTGATGAACTAAAGTGTTTCATCGGGTAATGAGTGTAGTGCGTATGTAATTGTAACAGTCGACCATGTTAGGAGTATAATGTGTAAGTATGCAAATGCAAGGTTTAGAAAATGTGTACAACACCAGGTGAATAGGATATATAACTATGTGCGATGTATAGTAATGTAATGTATATAGATATATTAGTGATCTAATATGTAAGATGGTGTAATGCTAAACTCACATATGATGAAGATTAGAATAGTATGTAGGGTATGTGAGAAAAGATGCGATGTAATATGTATGGTATGTAGATAAAAAGATAATGCAGTAGGGAGGATAAGTATTGTAGGATGTAAGATGAGTGGAAAATGGTGTAAGCATAATGACAACTAGCATGATGTATGATGTATAGATGTAAAAATTTCAAAATGTGGTAGAATAACTATAGAATGTAGGGTGTATGACGTGTGATATATGATGAAGCACAATGTGTAAATACTATAGTGCAGTGTGTAGCGTTCAATATATTAGTAATCCCTCAACATTCAAGTGTGAACCAATGAACAAGAGTATGTCATTGAGTAACGATAATGCTAAAACGTGTGATGAAAAAGTTCCTAGCTGTAGATGTAAAGTTAATATATGTTATGAAAATATGAGGGGGTAAATTAAGTGTTATGCCCCCCAAATGTACCATCTGGATGGAGATATATGCAATGACATGAGAGGTGTCATGTGATTGTGGGAGAACATTGTTGATGTCTTGATAAGAGGGAGGACCAACATAATGATAGATCAAATCATTAGTACGGTCATGTGATGGTGGTGGTATGTGATCATCATATGGTTCATCATCATAATAATTTTTATCTAAGTCCCATTCGTTAATATAGGTAGATTCTATGGCGGATTGTTTAATTACAAGTTTAATCATAGGAGGTGGTGGCGAGACCTTGCATGGTGGTAGTGGAATATGTAACGTGTCTTAACCACTAGTAGGAGAATTAGGTACTTTACGTCAAGTGATTGGTTGGATCTTATACCTACGATAAGGTCAAGTTGTACTGAGTATCAAAGGAGGCTACTTAGGTTAACTTTTAAAGTGGTAGATGACTTGGTAGGAGGAATTTTTGAACTGGTTTCGATAGGTGTGTGACTTTGTTGACTTGGTGATACCGTAGGTGTTTGCTTAGGTGGATCTTGACTAACCAAAGGATAAGACTTAGAATCCCATGTAGATGTGACCTTTGTAATAAGATGTAGTGCCTTAAATTAAATAATACCTTGACATTGAATACTTTTAATTACGCGATGAAAATTGTTGCAATCGTCATCATTATGTTCGCTGATTTGATGATAGTTACAATATGGACATGACCTTAATAATTATGTTCCATATTCAGTAGAGTGATCAACTTATGAGGAATACGGCGAGGAAAAAATGTCATGTGGCGTAGTATTGCGCTCAAACATCAGAGGCTCAATAAATGGTGTGTCTTGAGTTTCAACTAGATGGCATAAAGTGGACATAGCTTGCATAGAGAATGCACAATGAGCAAAAACATGCAATTGAGAATCATCTATAAGATGTTTAATTTCAGATCTAAGAGATGTGATCATGGATTTCATAGCCATAAATTTGTCTTGAAATGAAGAATGTAAAGCATGAATTGAGTCCAATAGCCGTTGATTAGAGGGAGGATCATTAAGACTAGGGTTTATAAATAAAAAATGAAGCATATAACTTAATTTGTGTGGTGTCTTATTGTCATCCATATTCTTGGTGTCTAGGTATTTTTGTCAAACAACCTGAAAATTGGGATATCTCTTAAGAAAATAAGGTAAAGCAACTTAACGACCCATGATAGAAGAAAAATGTGGATCCTAAGAGTGAAATCAGTCGGGTTGACAAAAATTATTAACTAAAAGGGGACTAGCTAAGTAGTATGGGGAGAGTTAATCTAAGCTATGAAAATATATAAAAATGTAAATAAATTTAGTAAATAAGAATGTAAATAATATAAACCACTATGAAAAAGGAAATTCAAACCTTAATGTGTAAGAAGGAAGAGAAAATAACTCAGCTGAATTACAGATGCCTTTCAAAGGATTTCACAGAGGTGACTGAAAGAATCAGGAGTAAGAATGATTGTGTAGGATCCCTAAAAGGAGTGAATCTAAACTATCTAGCTATACGGGGGCACTTGAAAGAGGACTAGGGTGCCCATGGTTTATCTGGTATGAAATATGGGTGCCCTGGTCTGTGTAGAAGCCTAAAAAATGATTTTTACAAGGTCAGAAGGTGCTCTAAAACCATTGATGTATATTTCATCAAATTCTCCTTCCTACGTTGAATTTCTCAAATAATCTAAGATGAATAAAATATCATCACGAGCCGAACAAAAGCATCAAACCCTAAAATATAATAATGCATATGAAGGGTTCAGATTGTCGTCAGCAAACACAATAGCAGACTTACTAACTAATCACTACACTACATCTCAGACTCGGTGTAATTCAATATGCAAGTGTGTGTGAACATTCCCTAGGTTTCTCTTGTTCTAGTTTCACTTAGTGAAGTAACGAGCAATAACTATGTATAAAATATGTAATGGATTGTTTACATGAAATAAAATAGAATCCCTCTCCCTACATGAAGTGTGATGCAAATGTCCTAGTTTTGTGCCTTGATGATGTAGTTATATGGATGCTAGTGATCTCCAATGTAATAGATGGATGCAAATCTAGATGGATTAATAGTACTAAATGATGTTCGTTACCTCATTATGGTCTCATAAATTTATACTTTTAGGGTTCTCTTTTTCTAATTTCATAATTATCCCTGAAAATGCCAACCACAAGAAAGATAAAGAATCCAAATGGCTAGAAAAAGTCCTAAAAGTGGTGGGAAATTTCAAGAAGGATTGGGTAACCCTTGGTGAAACCAGGGTGCCCATGGGAACCCCAGTACTAGCCAAGGTGCCTGGTCAAGGCTAAAATAGCTAAAAGTGACCGAAATAGACTGGGCATGTGGGTGAAAATAGGTGATAGTGACGAAATAAAATAAAATAAGATGGCCAAAAGACGGGGGTTAATTCATAATTTCTTCACTCAATAACCCTCTAAATAATAGTATGATACCAGGATAAATAATTCCTAAAGTGCATCATTTAGTGACTACAGTAGCTAGGCATATTTTACCTAGTAGTTACTATGCTTATGTAAGTTAGTCACCTCTAGGATAATATGAGTTAGTATCTGTTAGGCTTATGTAAGTTAGTAGTCGATAAGGTTATGTGTGGGAGTCCAATACTAACATAATTTAAATCCTAAAATATCGAAAAATGATACTCAAAAATTTGAATTCAGAAATTGGATTCCAATAGTGGAGAAATTTGAATCCAATAATAGTGACATTGGAATCCAATAATAGAGAAATTAGAATCCAATAAGAGTGATATTGGAATGCAATAATAGTGAAATTAGAACTCCAATGAGTCCAATAAGGACAATATTTGAATTGAATATTACTACTAATGTAATCCAATAATAGTAATAATCGATTATAGAATAAACAAAAGTGGAATCCAATATACACAAAAATAGTGATAGATTTCTACCAATACTTGTAATACTAGAGTCCAAATTCACTGGAATATGTCCATATTTATTGAAATAATCATTAACATAATATTTATGTGGAAATACTTTTAGTAGTAAAACCATACGAAAAATAGTGTTTCGAGCTATAGTCCAATTATAGTCATAAAAATAAATGTTTTAAAAATGTTTGTAGGCAACAACCTACTGGAGACACAAATCCCCAATTCCAAACATCAACTCAGAAGATATTTGTGAGCACCAACTCATTGGAGAAACCACTCTCTAAGATCAAACATGAACTTAGCAATGCTTTGTGAGCACCAACTCCATGAAGTCAAATAATCCCCAAGACTAAGAACAAAAGCATCAATCAAAAGGATCCACATACTGTAGTTTCTTCTTCAACATGATGATGGTGTATAGATAACTCTTCACTACTTTATTTTATTCCAGTATATTGTGCTCTATTATTTTCTAATGAAATTCCCACTCTGCAATATTATTCAAAAAATTAAAATTCTTACTATGCTTGAGGTTTGTCCTCTTCTTTCTTCTCTAACCATCTTGATATGTCTTCATTAACTACTTATTTCTTGTCTCTTTGTTCCTTCTCTTTTCAAAATAACATCATAATATTGTGAGTGAGAAAACTAGAATTTGCAATTGAATTCGTTTATATATTATGTTCATTTCATGAAGAGATATGCCTTTTCATGAGTCGACATTCTTTATAATATTCATTGTGAGTCAAATTTTAAAAATTTCAAAATTTGAATATTTGAAATTTTCAACACCTCGTACAACCATCCCTTTTTCTCTTTTTTCCTACAACATTTCATGACCATTGCATACAATTCTACAAAAATTGAATTTATTTCTTCATTATGTGACTATCATCCTTTATATCTCGACACACTCTAAATTTTGTAGCATTCTCTTTAATATGTTGACTTTATCCTTTTTTGAGCATTATTATTTGAGACCAGAAATCATTTTATTTTGACCCTTTAATATGTGAGATACTACATTATCCCGCCATAGACACTAGACACTCACATAGCACTTAAAACATCTGAAACATTACAAACACCCGAAAAATACTCCAAAACCCCTGAAACACTACAAATATCCACAAAACACTACATCATCTGTAGAACACCAAAAAACTCATGAAACATTATAAAAATATTTTTTCTTGGCGCAAGGAAAGAAAAATTCAACCTAAAAAATATTTTTCATTAGAGGAACACATTTTTAAGCATTAATGACCATATTTCTGTCTTTAAATATATTTATTAGTAATCCTTTGACATCAATGACAATATTTCTAATAGTAAAGTTTTAAGACATTGGATTATTTTAAAAAATTTAACATATACTAACCATGTTTATTCATAATAACACAATAATACTTGCAACAAAGCTATAATGATAAGATGCTTATTTAATACACACAAAGGGATAAGTACTTAGCTATGTAGTGTGGTATATGAAAAATATGGGTGTAAAAATGGGCTAAACATGGTATTCTAAATCTAGAAATGCTTTTTCTTTAACATTATAACTAGAAACTACTCATGTATAATAATTACATCTACTTTAGAGTCTTGACATTCCATTATATGGTTCCTAATTCATCTGTACAGTATCATATGTATGCACTATGTGACTCTATAACATTTTACATGGTTATGAGTGATTTTGATGAACTTCCCTTTGAAACTCTAAGTATTGCACATTTGCAAAACCATCCAAATGATGTGATCCAAAATAAAACCCTAACCATTAGTGGGAGACCCTAGAAAAATATTATTATTTGGGGTGAAGTGAAATATGTACATTTCCTATGTTTGCAGTAGTCGAAATAAGCTTCAAAATATATGTATTTCTCAACCTAACATGTGATATATGTATGGATAAAAATAATTTGGAAACTTGATAATTTTACAATGCTTGGATTGAATTTTACCATTCTAAGACATGGTTTTTTTTTATTTAGATGTTTTATAATGGAGTACAATCGACTCTTTGTCCTTTTTTTTTCTCTAGACATCATATACAGGCTCCTATAATTGGTTTGTAATTTCTTTAATAAGATTTAGGGGAGGCTTGGGTTCTTTAGTCTTAATGTGTGTAGTATAATCTCATGAGAGGGTTAGTCAGTTATGAAGTGAAATTGGATTTAATATATATGTTTTTGTATCTTAGATACCTACATTAAGTCCAACCTAGGAAGATGAAATGATGCACATAAGATATCAAAATTGTAAAATTAATCTTTATATGAAAGGTTACAAAAATATATGGGTCAGCCATGACTGTAGTCCACTATGGACCATAACTATATAGTTTTTTCCATGGTGATGTAAAAGATAAAGTTTTATTTTTATGAGTGCACTCAAAAGATAAGGTTTTCGAATAATGCCCCAGATTCATTTTTTTTTGGTTGATTAATAGTTTAAGATTTATTGATATAACAAAGTTTAGAGATGAAAAAGACAAAAATGAGGGAGGAAGATAAAATGTTTTGTATTAGAATGAGAGCATTTAATTTACTATAGGAATAAAATCAAACTTGTCACTCTAAAAGGATAAATTGAATATTATATTGTCTTAATTTACCCCAAATTTAATTATAAAATGTAAATTACATAAAAAAATATATACTTGATTGTGTGCACACAACTTGTCTTGGTGTTGCAATACTCCATGGTGAAGCCTATAATAAAAAAATGTAGTCAACTTCCATAATATATATTGAATTACAAATCGAATATATATAACGATAGTAACTTTAAAAAATTAAACTTGTACAAAATGAAGTAAATAGGTGAAAAATTTATAAATAATACAATTGAAAATTTTGATAATGGAAAATACCCCATTATTTTTGTGCTTTGGATATTTCAATTTGTTACTGAAATGTTGAAGGATTATGGTTGATGAATCTATAATTGTGTTTAATGAGAAACTAGAATAAGAGATGAAGATGAGTGCATATGGACCAAAATTGAAGAGTTGAGGTACCCAATTATCCCATCAAGGAAAAAGAGTAGTGGATAGTGTTTTTAGCAACCTTAATATCTTCCTACATAAGTATGAAATAGGAGAGGAAGGAAAACTAAGGAATAACTTATCCACTTTGATATCTTTTAAACCCCATATAATACATGGTTGCAAACATATATAGGCCTAAGTTTGTAAATAAATAAGACAATATAAATGGAAACGGTCCATCATAAACCAAACACATGTTGTACAACAATGTGTAAATATGAATATGCTAAATATGGAAAATGTAAAGAAGGTCCATATCCCCAAACCATAGTGTTATAATAGTATCAAAGGAGTGTGATAGAGAAGGAATGAAGTATTCATACCCCATGTATATTTCCTTGAACTATGTCATATGTTTCTAAATATTTACAAGAAAGTTATATTGTAAGAATATGAAAATGTCGTAAATTCTTGAAAAGTTTCCTTCGTGTAGGGAGTGACCAGTAGGGTGCATATCATAGTAAGTTCTTTAACTAAAGTGTAGGATTTTGACTAATGTGAATTATTTCCATTTTTTTTTGTATTTGTAACTATTTATTAGGATGTGAACATTGTAAAAATATGTATTTCATTTATAATTTATTTTTATCATACATAGTCATAGAATATACCCTGATGAATTCCTCCTCTTTAGAAGTTAATAAAAATATGTGTACCTATGTACGCCATGTCTAATAATCTTAATTGGATCACATATAAGGAGGCATTAGTGGTAACCATTAGGATCCCATTCATAGTATATGATTATGCATGGTGAATACCATAATACCTTAAGAAAGCAACACACAACACATAATAGTGTATTTGTATAGAAATTTAAGAACAATAATGAAGAGATATTCAATGAAGATAAAATTTAAGTGTTAACATAGAAATTAGTCACATCAAGATGTAAATATGTAAACATGGGACATCCACGGTGTCACAAAACAATCACATATAATGAAATTAGGTCTTATAAAAATAAAAAACACATACCAGATAGACATTAATGCACAAAATGGAACACTTACATTTTCACAAGACAATCAATGTTATTATGACACATACAATAAATCTAGTCAAGTAGTAAAATTAAGCAAGTAAGAGGTAATATTGTCAAACAAGTATAGTAGACAGTAGTAGTTAAAACACACACAGGTAAAGATAAATTAGGATCGCATGAGACACATGTCTTAACATTGTGATCCTACAAGATAACGTATACCCAATATATGAAATTGAGCATAATGAGGAAATAGAAAGTATAAGTAACTGTAATGAAATGAGAACACATGAAAAATGTAGTAGATGCACCAAAATATCAATTTCATTCGGAAGGGACTGAGAAGAAACATTTCATGGTGTAAAAATATATGTGTGTCTTACATCAAGATCAATATACCTTTTAAATGTGTTTGTATATAGTATATGGAGAAATATTTAATATATCAAATGAATAGGAGAAATCTAGTTAGTTAATTCTTATAAAATTTGTGAATCTTTATTTTTACAAATATTTGAATTTTTTGTATGTTGTGATAATTTGAACATTTTATAATTATTTTACATAAAACTATGTAGAGGAAAGAGAGTAGAAAAATAACTACTTGATAATATCCTGATTAGTATGTTCTAGAGGAGACCTAAGATGGAAAATATTGAAAGTAGTATGTGCACGAGGAGGCCGAGTAGAATGACAATGGAGGATAAACCTACTTTAATTAGTATGAATAATAGAAAACTCAACATGAGGTCTATGAGATAAAGAGATACTACAAAAAAAACTTGTGTATATGTACTAGACATATAAGTATCACTTGTATCCTTCTAGCTAATTAAATTAGGAATTCGTACTTCATATAAAATACCACTAAACATTATAGATTGTTGATTTTAAATTAACTCTACACATTGATGTAATATAGATGGTATGTAAACGAATGCACATAATCAAGGGAAACCTAGATTCATGTCATACTATTTGATAAAATAAATAACTAAGAGTGGAATATCCATAATAGTAGACCCAATTATGATAGGTATAATAATATGCCCAAATTTTGACTCAGAATGAAATTTCACTTGTTTTTAGCATATCGAAGGGAATAAAGTAACTAAATAATTAAAATATTATGTTTAGAAAGGATATAAATCATAATACTATATATAGGATATTGAAAAATAGTGGAAAGAATTTAACTTGTGTCCAAAACCAAATTATGAACCATATCAGTATCAACAAAAGTAATAGCTAACTACGAAAGTGGCATAGTAGTAATATTAATAATCATTTAATCAGATTGATGATCATAAAATTGAGGTGAGTGCACGACATGATGATAATGGTGAAATTTTGATATATAATTAGTATTTTTCTGATAAAAAAGTAGATCATACAAGATTTTCATATATGCTTTGTCAGTAGTATGACTGGATGATTTATTAGGCACGTCCTATTCAATATCATTTGCATCTATAAGAACTTATCTTATATGGAAAAAATGAAAAAAATTATAAGTAGAATGTCCAATACATATATGAGATTCAAAATAATAATTAGAAATAAAATTCCTATCATGAGTCTTCCTTTCATGAACCACAAACAATGGGGGGAGATATAAACCGTTGCACTCGAGTAATTTTTTAAACACGAGATTATTTTGATAAGGAATAAATGTTAATTTTTTGTGACAACATTATAGCTAAAGGTTTGTAGGTTGTGATATAGTGTTAACAACAACTTTAGCAATACAATTATTGTCATGTGGTTTTCCTTAGAAAGTATCATTTTGTTATAAATCACAAATATATGTTTAAATAATTGGTAATACACTTGATCTTATTCATGATTAGGAGATTAGCTTCAATATCTATTATCATATGACATAAATGATCCAATGAGAAAAATATTTCAAATGTGTATAGTTTTTACTTAGGGGAAATAATACATTGTCCAAAAACATCTTGAAGATCATTATCTTCTATAATATTTTCCATCTTGGTAAACATAGTCTTGTAACGTAGGACATAATAATTGATGTGTTCAGTAAATATTAAAATATAATTATAAAAGAAAATAATTATATATAGTGGTAAAATCCCAATAGAGTGACAAGGAAAATTATAGAACCCTTATAATGAAAAATCCTTTAGACTTAAATAGAAAGTAACTTTGTAAGTCATGTTTTATTTTAAGAAAAATAAAATAAAACAACATAGAAATAATGCATTCATTCTTCATGATCACTCATGCCATCAACAATAGTAATCTTAGGCACAAAAACACCATATGAAAAGGACATGAAGTTACTTCATATGCAAGTGTACTGTGAACAATTGAGTAGATTCCATGATATGAGTATATGTGGAGGAACCTTGTTGTAATTAAAATATTTGATCTTGTAAAATATGACTAATTGTTAAAGAGATTGAGTGATAGAACGAGTGGCATGTAAGCCATTATGAGTGTATAAAGGAGATGTAAAAATTTAAGTTTTAATGGGAATGGACTAACAAAGAATGCAAAAATGTGAAGTAAGAGGATCTATGGCATAATCCAAACATCAAATGAGTTACAATCTGGTAGCATGATGAGGTTCAATAAAGGGGTGAGCATTAACCATGAAAATGTTCATACAAGGATTCAAAAGGGGGAAATCAAAAAAGAATCTCATATATCTAAAAATGTAAGAGGTACAAATAGGGGGTGTTGTAAAACCCACTGTGCCTATAATCATACCTCCTCAAGTGGAGAAGGGAAGTTACATTCCTAGAATGGTAGTAACTCCCATATGATGCAATGACGCATAATGGTACGTTAGGAATATAAAGATGGCCCTATCATAAATCCTGACACCTAGAACTATGAACTCACCTAAGTGAGATGACTCACCACGTGATGTGGAAAATGTATCAAAAAAACACCCCCTTCATCGTAACATAGGATGAGGTGGTTAGTCAGAAATGATAAATGGGTCCCGGGAACAAATCATGATGAGGAACCCATGAACAAAATGGATCTCAAACAATATAGGAAACATAGTGGGAAAACATCCAACACAGGAGATAAAAAACACTCTCTAAAAATATAAGAAAGATACAATAGATGAGTCCCAGAAAATTAGGAGCCTAATAAGGTACTCATCTATAAAAGGGAAATCTCTTTGGAAGAAGAAGATGGAGACAATAAAAATGCAAAATATGCCATGGACGGATCTTAAATCTTCAACTCTTGGAAGTTTCAATGAATAATTTCAATGACATGGTCCTTGGATAATGGAATGAAGAAGAGCCAACCACACCAAACTATATATGTGCCCTTAGGAAGAAAAAATGGAGTAATAGAAGTCTAGCCACTGTGTGAAGGAAGCCGAAGGAAGTAGTACAAATAAATCTGAAATTGGTCCATGAAAATTTTACATAGACATAGGTATAACATAATTTGATGAGCGTAGAATTTTCAAAGTGTGAAAGAGGAAGACCCAATGAAAGAATGTCTAAGTGAAGTGAAGGAAATGCTATAACCCATAAAATAGAAGAGGATCCACAAGCAAGGGTGGATCAATGATGATATCTTAAAAAGTGGAAGTGATAAGAGTCACAGAAGGGGAGCTCCTAACAAAAGAGATGATGAACTCCTTCGAAAAACATGTGAAAGGATTATAAAATACCTATAATACATCAAAAGTAGGAACTAAAAAAATATGACAAAGTTATGGTAGATACTCATCCGAAAAATGGGGCTTGATAAATAGAAGAGTGATGTCCGATAGGTATGAATCATCACAACATAAATAAAGAGGAGTAGAAAGGGCCTTAGATCAGGAAAGTGGAAAGGAGGTAGATGCAATGATGGTATGAGGCTATGAAGAAGATTTCTTGTTGTTTGATGAGAAGAGAGGAGTGTTAACATAGTCTAGAAAGGTGAAAGAAGGAGGATAGGAGTCCTCATTAGAACTCTCATCATCAGAACTAGAAGCACAATCTTCATCATCAGGAATAAAAATAAGTGATTCTATTTCAACAAAACTATCATCACATGAACTAGAAGAGGAGACAACTGGATCAACATTAGTAAAAGCATGTGCAGGGTGTCAAAATAAGGAATAAAATTTTCTCTTAATGGTGTGACGAGGATCTGAGTCTGCCACATGAGGGAAGAAACGTTTGGAGACATACAACATCAAGTTACCAACAAGATGGTCACACATGTTGAGATAGTACTCAAGATGCCAAGAATCAGTGGGTGTAGGAACTAGCCCATGTATAAAGTGTTATAGACCATCATAGGTAAAGTAAAATACCATAAAAGCACACCATGATGTGTATTTATCTCTCCCAAGAGGAAGGGTCAGAGGTTGTAAGGTGCTCCGTAAATGCTTAAGCATTGAAAGATCATCCTCTATGATGCTGAAGTAAGAAGTGCAAGATGTAGGAGAAGAGGGTGTGTGGATACAATCAATATGGAAAGGTGTTAGACTCATCCAAGAATGTGTCTTCATGCAATACAACACCCAAGAATAGTGATAACCCCCTATTTGTAGAACTTAAGTAGTGTGTGATTATAATAAGGTGTGTTCATTTGATGTGGGATAGTTGACTACTCACCTTGCAGTAGGAGACAAATCACGTAAGATTGGAGGATAAAATAAGTCCTAGTAAGAAGAAGTGGACTGACTCATAATCAAACAAAAAAGGGAATAAACACAAGGGTACAAGATCTTCTCAATGTGAGAGAAGGCATCTCAAATAACAATTAAATAGGGCTTTCTTACCGCAATATTGTGACAGACACGCTCACTATCCACAGGAGAAGGGAGAACTACAATAAAATGAGCCAAAAAAATGGCCTTTAAATCAAAATAACCCTATACAGAGGCCTGAAGAAAGAACCCACATGTAAAATGATGAATTTTACTATTTTCCCCTTTAAATTGCTTAGATAAATTGGAAAAAAGGGAAAAAAACATAAAAATTTCAATAAGGGAGGTTTAGAAGGGTCCTAGCTCAAGGGTGAGCTAAAGAGAAGGCAACTCGACTGAGCTACTTGGGAGGGGCTCATGGGACAAGGTGTGCATAGCTTGGCTAGTTTGATGGTGGGCATGACAAGTTGAACCATGGTTAATTTGACTTAGTAAGGGGTTTTGAGATGTATGGTTGAGTGAAACACCGATAAGGTGGGTAAGCACCAGGATGCATCTAAGCTTAGGTGTTACCAAGTGATAAGTTAAGTTGAGTTAGGTCTCCATGTGCACAAGGTATCGAAATGGTCTCAAGATGTGACCATTTTTAACACCGAGGAAGGAGACAGAGGTCACCAACATGACGCCATGTGGAAGTCTGGGTCAGGACATGTCGAAACTATTGACATCTGGAGGGCTAATGTAAGACCCAAGGCAGAGGGGAACAACACATGAGTCAGTTGGGATGCAAATTCCAAACATCAATGGAGGAATATGATTCAAAGGTGGGATCGAAGGTGGGAAAAATATTGGCTTGATGGTCAAAGCACAAAACACCAAACAGGGCCAAAGCAACTAATGAAATTGGGATTGCATGATGATGCAGGGCCAAGGTAGCCCAAAGAAAGGTAAGTTTAAATGGGGAAGAGGGGCATGTAGAATGACAAAGAGTGGTGGGAGTGACAAACCAGGGATAATTGGGTTCCAATTTTGGAATACCAACATGAAAATTCAAAGACAGAGCAAAACCAAATGCAGCAGTAAAGAAACATGAGCCATGCCACATGAAACAAGAAAAAAGTACAAGGAAAATGAACTTTCCACAAAACCCAATGTCAAATGAAAACAAATAATTGATTCAAGGTAATAGTAACACATAATTATGTGTAAGGAATCTAATGACGAACATTTGATAACCCCTAACACCTAGACCTATGACCTAACCTAAGTGAGATAACTCGCCAGGTGATTCAAAAAATGACTCACACAAACATGGACATATTGAAAATATGAAGTGGGACACTAGTTTCACCCAAAGATATAGAAATTTTATATGTATGAATAGTGGATGTAGAAAAAATAGAATATGTAGGTCTAGGTATATCAAATGTGTTTTAATCATTAGATAATGTTTCATGAGATAACATGGCCACTAGAAGAATAAACATTTTATAGGCTCAATATATTAAGGGTTATAATGAATTTGTGCATGAAACTTAGATATTAACTAAACTTACCTACCATCTACATCATTTTCCTCAATATTTTTAAATCATAATGATGCTCACTATTTTTATCACTATTGTTATAAGAGATCTAATGGCAAGTTTTATGAATGAGACAAGTGATTCATTAGACATGAGAAGAATATGAGTCCGTGAAGACTTGATACTTGTGAATAGGAAGATAAAGTTCAATATGATGAATATTTTGATGCTTAAGCCTAATACACAAAAAGAAAATATATGAAAATCATGAAAAAATGAAACCTTGAGAAAACTAGGGTTTAAACAAAGAAATACATTTGATTAAGAGTCACGTTCACTAAATTTTTACACCATAAAAAATATTAAAGTGTTATTCTTTAGTATTATGATTTAAGGGTTTGTTCTATTGGAGGATTATAAATTAATTAATAGACATTAACCATGCACATTTAGAATAAATCATATATTCTTTCAGAAATTCTATAATGATAAGATGATTTGTTTTATTATTATTATTATACATAAGAAAGTGTTCAGGGGACCCTACCCCATACAAAGTAATACATAACAGTAGAGAAGGGTAAAGGGGATGGCCTTTGAAACCCTCTCAGAGAAATAGATCCATATAAAAATCCACCACTGGAAACAGAAGCCAAAAAGGAAAAAAAACATAATAACTAACAACAAAAACATAGAAACTAACATCAGCCAAATAAAAAAAGAAACAACTACCAAAGAGGAAGCCACCTTCATTCATTGATCATTTGACCCACCTTGACAATGCATCCATTTCTTTCTTAACCAGGCTAGCAATAGTGGATTTCCAATATTTATAGTTTGGTTCCACTATCTCCACTTTAGGACCAGAACCCTCTTTTTCCTTGTTCTTCACTATTTCCATGGAAGGGATCATATCAGCAGGGAGTTTGAGATGGTGAATTGTACTTTTGACATTTAGGATGTGAATATCCCTGATCTGATGGAAAATACCCTTCATCTTCAACATTTCATTCTCCATAGACATGCATCTTTTATTTACATTTTTTAGTTGTTCTCTAAGAACAATAGAGGTAAGATTCTCCACTTTTTCCTACAACTCCCTCAGATCAATGGTCACCATGCTTATCATGTGTCTATTGATATTGGTGTCAAGCTTACAGTTCTCAAACTCCCTCATGAAAACATTAGATTTAACCACCTTATCCTGAGAATTGAATAAATTCTTCTTGGAAGTTTTGAGAGCATGAAGAATTTCAATGGATTCCTCAATATTTTTATATCTTTTACCCTGGAAGGAATTATGGTCATGCCTGAGATTATTCTCCTCACTAGTGTCAGTGAGGATGGCATCCACTTCTTGATTATCCTCTATCTCCATCTGACCTAAGTCCTCAATCTACTGCTCCCCTTAGTCTGAGTTAACATCTAATTTCTAACCTTATTCAGAAGATCCTTTCTCCCACCGATACTTTTTAAAGTTATCCTTATCCAAATGGGATCTAGTTATTTTAGCCATAGACTTCCCGACATTCTCCCTGTTAACAAAATCCTCCCAAAACTAGTAGAATACCATTTAGTTAAAGCCACAATTCTTTCATTTTTACCAATGAGGGTGGTACCCAACTTTATCATGGATTTGATTAGGCCTTGATGCAAATGCAGTGAGAAAGTTCCTTTCTCGACTTGAGCAAACGACTTATCTAGCAAAAGGAACAAAAATTTGGGAAACTATAGGGTCTGTTATTCTGAATGTGATTTAGCATGGGAAAATGATACCCAAAAATAACTGTATAATTCCCTTCAAGGGTAATATAAGACATAAGAATTTGAGAAATTTCATTATAAGGATGGGGCAAATCTTCTCTTACATAACCATTGTGGAGAGTTTTAGGGATCCCCTTACTGAGCATAAAACAATCTATCTCCTGCATATAGTCTGGATTAGTCTTGAAAGAAATTTTTCCCTCCTAGGATAGACCCATGATTTTAGCAATGAACTTCAGAGAGATAGTGAAGGTGAAATTTCGAACCTGAACATGGCCTGCCTTCTAGGTTTTTGCGACAGCATTACTCGAATTTTCATCAAACCCATCAAAAATGTTGAAGAATTTTAACAAGCTAGCCATGTCAAGCATCTCTTATAAGTTTTTACCACATAGCCGGTACCATAGTGCTAGATTAGTTATTTTTCCTATAGAGAATTATGTTCTTGAAATGGTTCCTATTGACACCCTTGGAGGGATGATTCAACATAACAAGAAAAAACACCCAGAGTTTGAAATGATAGCAGATAAAGGATTGGATGAGTTCAACATTTATAAAATCTAATTGCATCACCTAATGGGTATTATTACCTATTGCCATCCTCATTGGAAGAAATGTTGATTGGGTTCTTTTCCCAATCCAAGATATCTATGAATTTGGATTCCAAAAAAATAACATCCTCTACAACCTTAAAAGCCTTAGCTTCTAACCCCTTATTTGCCAAAACATCGGCCAATTTGTTTCCTTCCCGAAAAACATGATAGAAAGAGATATCAACAAAGGAGGTTATTTTGTTATTAGTGTTTTTGATGAAGTTTTCAATAGTAATAGAGATATAACTTCTACCCCCTCTCATACGTGAAATTATATTCAAGGAGTCTCCTTCCGCAAGAAGGAATTTGAACCCTTTCTCTTTTGCTAACTTAACCCCCTAAAACATCACTATAGCCTCGGCGACATGGTTAGATTGAATTCCCAGACAAATTAAATAAGAAAGGAGAAACCTACTATTGTGATCATGAAAAACTCCTCCTCCTCATGCCTTTCCTAGATTCCCTTTTTTTGTACCATCGAAGATTAGTTTGATAACTCCTTCTCGGGGAGGTATCTACTTAACCCCATCTCTAGGGTTGCTCTTCATAAGTAAAGGAGCGTAGGTTAAGTTACATTTCTTGATGATTCATTGTTCACAGTCCATGACTTCTACTTATTTATTCTTGAGGAATTATTTGTAACATCTTGTAAACACCTATTTATGATCAATCTATCAGGGCGATTCTTGTTATTGAAAATCCTCTGATTTCTCTCTTTCCATATTTCCCACCAAGAGTGGTTAAGGCTCATAATCCATAGGTTTTTCAACCCTTGACTATTGAAAGGGAATTTCCATTGATTCAAGAAAAATTGGAGATCCTTGGGAATAACCCACTTGACCAAGAACATACCCACAATATGATACATAATATGGAAAGCAAAGGGACATTCTAAAAACATATGATTCACCGTTTCCAAGTTCTATTCACATAGAGCACTTTTTTCTACCATATGGAAACCTTTTTTAACAAGGTTATCCATTGTAAGAATCATATTTATCATTGATAGATAATTGAAAACATTAAATTTGGGAGTTATATTCTTATTCCATACCGTGCCTACTATAATATCTTCCTCTCTAGTTTCCTCTTCAAAGAATGACGTATAGGTAGATTTAACAGAGAAGTTTCCATGATGTTCTCTTTACCACACAATCTGATCTAGTTCCTTGATGTTAGAAGACACAAAGGTATTTAGAAAATTATTGAAATTAAACATATGAGTTTTTAATTCTTTCCTGTCCAATTCTACGTGTTTTCAAACCTGAAATATTTCTTGAGGTTCCCTATAATTGTTTATTTTTCCCCATATTTGTCTTCTAACAGTTTCAATATTTTGGGGAATTTATCTTTAAGGATAAATTTTCCAGACCATTTATGCATCCAGAAACATATTTCAATTCCTTTCCCTATTTTCCACCTGCTTCCCTTAGCAACGAGGTCCTTATCCCAATTAATAGCTTTACAAACACTTGATCCGTTGAAAGACGTTGGTTTGAAGATCCATAATTTGTCATTAGCCTCCATCCAATATTTTTTCTTTATAATTCTCATCCAAACCCCATTTTATTTTACTATTCTTCAAAAAAAAAATTCCAAAAGAGCTTTGTGCATTTTATTCCAGTCTCTAAGGCCACGTCCCCCTATTTTTTTGGTTTACAGACTCTATTCCAAGCCACCAACGGTATTCTTTCTTTTCTTTCTATACCACTCCATAGGAATAGTTTTTGGATCTTTTCAAGTTTTTCTGATATTATCCCAGGAAGTTGATAGAGATACATAACATACACCATAATACTTTCGAGATTACTCTTGAGAAGGGTGATTTTCTCGGCCTAAGATAACAGATTGGATTTCCACCTCGTGAGCTTCTTATCGAATCTGTTTATAATAAATTTCCATTCCACACAAGAAGGTATTTTATCCCCAAGGGGGATACCTAAATATAAGGTTAGGAAGGGATTATATACACAACCCAAAAACCCAACAATCTTCTTACATCTGTTCTCCAAAAAGTTGAGGAAAAAAAGAGAACTTTTACTATAGTTCACCAATTGTCTCGATACCTCCACGTAATCATCCAAGAGGCCTTTAAAATTTTCTGCTTTAGGAATAGATGCTTTAATGACCATAATAGTGTCTTCAACAAAATTATGGTGAGATGCCTTCTGCATACCTGTCGCCAGTGATAACCAAACATATAAAGTTTTGATTAAGCCATTGCAAGTTTCAACATTAAGTCTTCTGCTGAGAGCTTCTACAAAAAAAATGAAGAGAAAAGTGGAAAGGGGGTCCCCTTGCCTTAGTCTTTAGGAACTGGAAAAGAAACCATAGGGGGACCCATTCATAGGAATAGAGAACCAGGCATTAGAAATACAGGCATGATAAGATGATTTCTTAATACACACAAAGGGGAAAATATTTAGCTATGTACAATGATATAAGAAGAATATGTTTTTTTTTAAATATATGAAAAATATATTTGGAATTTAGAAATAAATCACATTCGACACTATAGCTATAAATTATTCTTAGCTAGGACCATAAAAATATACAATGGTCTTAACCTTTTGTTATACAGTTATGATTTCTCTTATATAGTCTTCAATATATATGCATAGTGGTAATCTATTAATTTATTTGTGGCCATGAGTGACTGTGATGAACTTGATTTTGAAACCCTATGTGTCATAAATTTGTAAAATAATCTAAATAATGTGATTCAAACTCAAACCCTAACCATGGGTAGGATACCTAATAACAAGGCTGGTTTTTGGGTTTATGTACAATTCATGAACTAAATATCTTAACACTACTCTAAATAACCTGAAAATCACATGTAGTTATCTAGCTAGCATTTTATATCTGTATGGATTAAAATAGTTTGAAACTTGATCATTTATCATTAGTTTGAATCAATTCTTCCTTATTAAAACATGGATATTTTCTGTTTGTATTTTAGATTATGGAGGAAGAAAGGATTTTTAAACTAGTTGATAACTTTGCATTTTCCATAGCGTCTTCTCTAATTTATGTGTCAATACTTAAGTATTATTTAGGAGAGCCTTAAATTACTTATTTTTGATATTTTCATTGAGATCTCATGATATTTTTAGGTCGCTCGTGATGTACAATTAATATATACACCTCATTTAAAAATATTTCTTGTTTTCCTATTATGTAGGGGATTTTAATGCATTATGCTCCTCAATGACTACAAAAAGGGGCATATTGGTATTTTATGTGATTATACTTGGTCACATGGGCTAGACCAAAGCATTTTGAGAGATACCACTATATTTTTATTTATACTATAGTAAACCTATCATAATTTTACTCCCTCCTATTTTCACATCTTACAATCATTATGTCAGGTTATCTTTACTAACTCCTAGTCTCCTCATTAATTTACCTCGTCATAGACCTTCATCATTTCTCAATTATGTCTTTAGCCTCCACTCATCATCATTTTAAAACCGCTTCCTTAAGTTACTCCCGAAATATAACATTATGAACCATAGTTGATTGCATTAGCATTTGTTTTAATTATGTTCAATAAGATAAACCTCATTCAATCGCATAAGTAAAACAAAAAAAATTACCTATGTGCACTAATATACCATTTCCATTTTACTACCAAATCATTATTTAGACACCTAAATTTGATATATTTATCCTTGTATTCCTGCATGCACATATTTTTTTATGGTTGTATCTAGGTTCCCCCATCTAATTAAATTCATCCCCCTTGATCTAATGAAAATTCCCACTTAATTATCCTATCACCTTAAATGCCCATCTAATTCCTATTAATTAATTAATTAATTAATTAATCAATTAATATCTCAAACACCCTAAAAAACCATCTATTTAGGATGCTTTTATCCTAACACATACATCCCCTTGCTTTTCTATCTTTATTATCTTGCCTATCTTTATCCCATTTAATCCCTAAAAATCCCTTGCCCTCCTACATGCTTTAAAGCACTTTACCCATCTATAAGAAATCCCAAATCCCGATCAAAGCACAAAAAGAAACCCCAATGGGGAAACATTCCCTGTAGTTTACGGTGACCCATCCCAGCCGCCATTGACCCTATAAAACTATGTCTTTTCTTTCCATAATCATCAGATGCATGCAAATTTTGTAGCATTCTTGTGACGTGAGAACTCTTCCTCAAACTTGAGAATTCCTGCAATAGCTACAGATCTCCAAGACATCATTTCAATGTGCTTGCATTGCTCACATTCATCCTTTGTGAGATTTATCATTATATTTTTGTTATTTATATGATATTTATCAAATTATCTTTAGATTGTTTGCATCTAACATTTTACAAGTTCATATCATCTTCTTCAACACCCAGAGTTTCCTTAGCAACACTCTCTTCCAACTTCATTTCTTGTAGGTATCCCATTTCGTTCTTTTGACCTCGAACTTACCCAACTCTACTACAATCACTACCGACTCAACCTAGTCACCGTAAGACAGGGTCCTTCTTTCAAATCAGTCCTTCCTTAATTTTATGTTTTATCATTCTCTGGTGTTTTTAGCCTCTAATAAAATTCTACAGGTCATCTCTCAACATCCACAAACTTCTTCTACATTCTAGTTTACACTTGGGCTTTTGTAAGCCTAAATATTCATTCTACATTACAAATACACTCTCACTAGTCGACATCAACCTACCTCTACACACCCTAGGTCGTCATTGACCCAGATGGGGTAACATTTAAATTACAGTTATTTAAATCAAATTAGCTCTTAGATAAATCTTAGTCATTTTTCAAATTCAATAATACTTTTGTTTCTACATGTTATCTATTGTTTCATGGTTTACTTCACTTTCTTTTATCAAAAGGTGGTTGACATCTGCTAAGTAAGTTAATCATTTTTGGATCCGCTTTGTCTGGATACCCCTGCATATTCTATCAAATCCTTTTTTTCTTTAGTGATTATTCTTTACAGATCATCAACTTGTAGTAGCGAGGATCCATCATCACTATGTTATTGTTCATTGATCACATCATGTTAGAGGTATAATTAACCCTCCATGTTCTGATTTGTTGGTTGCTTTTATTACTAGTTCATTCATTTGATTCGGAATGAAGAAACTTCTCCACCATTATGGAATTTCTGTTGGGACCACCCTTTAGGTGGTCCTTTTCATTTATTTCAGATATTTTTTTCTTATGTCTTTTACTAACACTACAATACAAGGATTCACTTTTTCCTTGCTTGTGTTGGGTTCAGCTACTTAGATCACTCTTCACTTAAAGTTTAGATAAAAAGTAAAATATCTATCTAGGTATTCCTCCTTTTTTCCCTATTTGATCCTTTCTACATAATACTTCCATTTCATGTGTGTGTGTCCTCATCAAAATATCACACTTTGATTTTGTTTAAAAAAACATTTATTTTTTGCATCCTACTTGCTCACATATCTGAAGTAGGGGTTTAACTTTCTAAATCTCACATTTTCACACATAACTAAAACCTCACAAATCAAATCACACATCAAAAGATCATCCTACCCAATTAAATAATTGGGATTTCATCACCCAATAGGAAGCTGTCAGAGACTTCCCTAGCCACAAAAAACCTAAAACAAGACATAGATTGCCTCCTTGTAGGTACCTTGATATCCATCCCCTTTTCTTTTTCACACATTCATAATCAAAAACATAAAAAAAATGTTTTGTTGAATTTTCTGATTTAAAATGAAACAAAACTTTTCCTTAATGGTTCTACACAAAAATCTACCATAACAAGTATCCCATCCAAACCCTTGGTTGCTTACAGGCCTTCTTATATCCCTATCTATGACATCTTATATCTTAAACCTACTACATCTCAATCACTTCGACCAATGGATCTTGTTCCTCCTCCATCACCTTGTAGCATCCCTTCCTCATCTGACATCACCATGCCCATCCAATCTATTGACATTCCCATTCCTCATATATCAGATCCTCCCATCCGATCCCAACCATCCTAACATGTTCTTATTTATCCACATCATATGTCTCCCCAACCAATCCGATCTTCATCACTTGACATATTCAATAAACCATTCCCTAATCCATTACAAAAAAAAATTTCCTCACCTTCTACACCATATCAATTCAATTTTTTTTCAATCAACACTATATACCAGACATCTCCCTCCACATTTATTTTACCTACTTCATCATCTAATCCCATCCTAGATATTTTTCCTATGCATTTTTCAATGGTTATCCTCACAAAAACCATACCCATAATCACATTACCTACTACCTTGACCTCCACCACTTCTCTTTGATCTACATATAGTCCTACTATTACCACATTCGTCTTAGCATTATCTTCACATGTCACCTTATCCACACCTATTATACCTCACCCATTATCCACACCTATCCTGAACACACCCATCACTACACTTATACCAACTACATCCACAAATCTGCACATGTATACCTTAGCATCATTATCACATATTTCTTTACTAATGCCCACATCATCCATTTCATCCCCCTCTTCCTCCTCAACATTTATCATTCTAACATCTACATCCCCCATCACATCTTATCAATCCACATCCACATTTACAATACCTCTTGAAACACCAAAGACAAACACAATAGGAATTTATAACTCTTATACAAAAATCATCATTTCTACACCAACTCATCCACAACCTACATCATCTCCCTCTAACATATACCTCATCAACTACATCATCCAAACACCCATTTATATATCTATATCCACACCTAATCCCATAATTGATTATGAACCCGTATCTACCTCATATACTTAATTTTATTCTCCCACCTTATCCACATTTATTCGACCTTTTCCCATTGTACCATTCTTATAATCCATACCGGTTCCTCTTTCCATGCTCTTACCAGCACTAACCCTATCAACCTTTGTGACCACATCTCCATTACACCCCTTTTCTTTGACACCACTTCCATCATTTAAAGAATATTTTAGAGCACTTCAACATGCGGCAACTATAGGTGACCATCCCATCTCATCCACACTATCAAACCCTCCTTCAGTGAGCCAATCCCCATCATCCTTAAACCAAATCATGCAAAATTTACTTCCCCCGTCAGCCATAACACCACCTTCAGATCCTCTCATTGAAATCATTGTTATCCATAGAAGGGGTACCCCTTAACAATCCAAAGCAAAAAACCTTGGCACCCTTCCACAATGATCCCTTGTGCATCCCCATAGAAAAATTTGCATTCCTCTAACCAAGACAAAATATACACTGTCCATCTTGGGGCAACATCCATCCATCCTAGGATAACCTCCTTCATCACAATTAATCAACCAATCTAAATAAAAATAGTTTGATTCCCTCCTAGGAACAACTCCTTCATAAACAACACCTCCACCTCTACCTACCAATCAATATAGTCTTAAGTCATCCAACCCTTCTTATTCCAAAGCACGTATCACACCCAAAGTACCAATATCTCAAAACAATCCACCCTCATCCTTTACATCCACATCATCTCACAATATACCTCCTAACACATATAGTGGATCATATGCAAAAGTTCTCCAACATTTACTCCAAACTTCTTCCATCACACTTCCGCTGGTCAGGGATTTTGACCCAAATCATCCAAAGCCCTTGTGGTTTAATTCCCACTGTATTTTCACCTATCATCATACATTGTTCATGATACCAAACATTGTAAGGCCCTTCAAATCATCATGCATAAGCTTATTGCAAAGGATGACCTTCGTGAGGCTTCTTCCTCTTCTTCTACCATTTCATCCACTACCAATCCAATTTCTATTTCTACATCCCCATCTATCCAAATTACCCAACATCCTCATCTATCCATATCATCCTCTATCATCCCTCCTCTAGGCATCACCCATCCTAATGAGGGTCCTCCCTTATTCATTAATTTTTTTCCTTGCTACACCACCCCTCTGGCATCCATTTCATTTATTTTAACATCTATTATCTTATCCATATACCTCCTGCTAGGGGGGCATGACCCTTTGTCATTGTTCATTTCACATCTTCCTAATATATGCATCCTATCCCCATGGCTATTTTGATGCTAGGAGGACTTATTTCTTAGGATCAATACACTTGTAGATTAGTTCCTCTCTATACTTGACATCATATTATCTTATCCAACCTATCCTCATCCCATCTTATCTAAATTATCCATCTATCATCTTCTCTTTTTATGACCACCTATGTGGCAGTATTTGTGCCCCCCTTGGAAACACCATGGATTTACCTAAATACCACCACTATGGCCATATTTGTTCCTATCTTATATGCATCATATCCTTAATATAAGTCCACTTTTGTGGCTGTTATTCTCACATCCTTATTCCCAAGGTGTTGTGTATATTTAATAATTTTTTCCTCTCTTAGGGGGCCATTTACTACCATCCCAAGTCAACTTTCATGGAAATATTTTTGCACCCCTTAGGGGCATCATAATTTCACTTTAAGTAACCATCTCATTGTCTCATTAGGAAAACATATTTTCCTCACTTCCTTATTAGAGCATATAGTTTTCATCTCTACTCGTTTATAGCTCTAATAATATCCTATCCTAATGCTCCTTTAATGCCAGTGATCTCGTCATCAAAATGCCACCACTCTATGAAGGAGCCAACATAGAAATTTTCCACTAAATGTATCAGACCATACATTATTACACACAAGTATGGGTCGAGATCCTATCCTTTCACCTCCCTTGATGGTAAACTGAAAGAAGAACCTCTTAACACATTGCACTCATGACCATTCTACTTTTACAATGTCTATCAGTGCTCTTAGTCATATATTTAAATCATTCCTCCATTCAAGCCTCTTTCATATCTCATCATCATGATTTGGAATTATGCAGTCTTTTGTCACTTCCTACATAATAACCCTTTAAATATATTAGGGTTATTACCATTTTGGGGAAACATATAAAACCACCTATTAGATCTGTGACCTAATAAGGAACAGTCCAGATTTCACAATGCATAAATACATATAAAATGTGGCTTACGGGGGCACTTCCCCTGAACCTCCACCGGGGTGCGTGGCCCTCGAACCCCCCATCAGGGGTGCCAAACTCCCCCAGACCCCGTAAGGGGGGTGAATCCCCCCTTGTAACCCCTTTCATTATCAGTATCTATAACCAACATGCTCTACTTGTATCATATTCCTTACAGATAAGTCCTCCCTCTTATGTGAGAATTCCATGATCATTACATCCATCACCCTCTTATTAACCTATTGGAACCATGCAAAGGGTCCATGGGTATCTCTTGTCTATTTATCTATCCCCTCCTGAGTGGTCTACCTAGCTATTCCTAGCTCTCCCCATGTAAAAAATCAGAGTTATCAAAAATAGATTGATCCCTAATAGGACAATTGTTCATGCAATAAAAAAGGAAAAACATGCAAATCAAAAGAAATAAATTGATCCCTTGAAGGGCGGATATCATATACTATTTTTTCCATCTATATTGTGTATAAATTATACCATACCCTTAAAGGATGGCTAGTCTTTTATGGCATTTGAAGGCTTCCTGCATTGACCATCCTTTCATTTTATTAGCATCCTAAGAAAATTTCCCACATTTATCAACTTTCTCTTTCCCCTTCCCAGAGTTGGGGCATACTTTTAAGGAACACCACTTTTGGATAACCCTCTTCCCTTTGTATAAGTGAATATCAAACCCCTTTTTTGTGTCAATATTAGGTTTATCAACTCATCTCATCCATTTTTTCCATGATCTTTTGTATAACTAATTGTCATTGGTTATATGTTAGCATTTATTTTGGTCACATGTGTCTTGCGTCACCTGGATCCCCTTATTTTCTACCTTAAATGCAGTTGGAGGCATATTTTACTTGCATGTTCCTTTATATAACGTATTTTTTTATCACCCATAAGTCACCACCATTGCATTACATTCTATCCTTGATCCTTTCACATCTGTCTTTCAGAACATCTTTCGTTATCTCAATAACCAATATGCTATCTATCTTACAACATATATACTCTTACTTATATCCATCATTAATCAGATCCATTTTCAATTTTTTTACATCACATCTTATCCATATACATTCTAATGATCATGATCAAATTCAAACACAAAACATATAGTCCTAGTCCTCATTAACACATTACACATTTATATCATTTTTTTGTCCATACATGTATGCATTCAAAATAACCATCTAATCATACCTTTATTTTACCATCATTGTCAAATATAAAAGAAAAATGTGTTCTAAAAAAACATCATCATCACATCTAATCTAAAAGAAATCGTCACGAAATATAATCTAAAATCATCATCATCACATAAAATTGAATTCATCACATCACAAAATGAATACATAATAATCCATGACAAATACATCTATCATATATATATATATATATATATATATCAAAATGTGTATCAATTCATCACTTCCCTTTAACGAGGCTTTCTCAAAGTAGAGATGTGTTGGTCAGATAAAACACTTCGTATAACTGACACACAAAGTCCGCGCAGGAAAATAGGATGGGATCAAAGGCATGAAGGAATAGGAAGGTGTTGTGTGTGGAGGTGCAAAGAAATTTTTTTGGGACTTAGCCGATTTTGTAGATCGTCTATTTTCAAAGATTGGCGTGTTGAACACACAAAGTGATGTCGAGACTTATGCGCCACGCTTTGTCTAGATTTCAAGAATCATATCAAAGCACTCTTGCATGGAAGTAATCTAAGAATAGGATCATCACTCTAGTTAACTGGAACTGATCTATAGATAGCATACTTGCATGTATGGATATAATTGTAAATGGCGTGTGGCTATTATTAGCGTGTGACATATTTTTGGCATAGTTAGCGGTGAAGGGAAAATTCACCACCATATATATTAGATGAATTACCTAGTTGATAGATAGTGGTGTTAAAGGGTTAGAGATTCATGAAGTGCATGAGACTGGATAATCGTAATAGATCCATGCATGTATGACCATTATTGTACCAAGCTTCTATTTCATTATCATGTTTAATATATGAAGAATATTGGCTAGACCAAAGTGTCTTCTATGTGTTATCATTACATACTATTGATTTCTTGATGATATATACGTAAATGCATGCTTTTATAGATCTAGTTTGGTATAACTGTGTAATGATGGATTAGTTTCTAAATATATGTCTTTATTGTTTCACAATGCTACCATTCTGCTACAACAACCCTAAAGAGGGACCTGATACCTTGGCACACTTCAGGTGAGTGCTCAGCCAATGTGACTAGGTGTTATCTGAGAATTCTAGGTTGTATCATTGGTTTCATTTCCTGGACCTCTTTTTCAATTATTTTTAGAATGGTTCGTGATGAAGACATACCGGATAACTTTGGTGAGCATTAAAGAGTGGATTCATGATCTGGAGGAAGAATACGCATGAAGGTTTAGCACTAGATCTGGATTTAATGCACGCACTTGGGTAGAGAAGAATTTGTATGACAGTTTGCATAAAATATTTGTTGCTATCTTTCCCATAGAATTATATGAGTGGTTGACTACATATGTGTGTAAGTGGAATTGGAGGTATCGTACACTTGTTTTGAAATAGGAGGAATTTCAAACACTATATGATGTTGAATTGATCTAGACTCACATGGTAGATACCTAATTTCATGGTGTTCTAAACAGCTATGTTCTGGAGTAGTATATTTTGACTTATTCATGTGGGGAGGACCTGAGTTCCAGTTTCTATAGTATCCTAGAGGGACGTATTTGTAAGGTATTCTGCTGGCAATCAAAATACTGATGGTAACATTTAATTTGAAAGATAAACCCATGGTAAGCTAAAAATCTCCACGCATGGGGGCAGGAATAGGGTTAGTGAAAGATGGCAGACCTAGCGGCAGCACGACAGAGGGAAGAGAGTCAGCTGAAGTATAATGAGGTGCGTGACAGGGAATTATGGAAGAAGTAAGAAATTACAAAATGGATGGTGTTGTGGAGAGATATGGATCGTGAAGGATTTGAGGCTCATGGGGATGAAGAAGAGCTAGAGCTTTAAGAACTCCCCCATCTAAGAAATCACGACAAAGAACCCTCTTTGGCCTAACATGGAAGTGCGCCAACATATATGACCTGGACCGCGGGTGCGCATCTAAGCCAACCTAATGAGCTAGCCATTGCACTTGGTTTTCTAGTATCTAGTACAACAGGTAAAAAAAAATTTCATTTAGGAAGTTAAAGAGAAGAAATAAGTCAAATAGCAAGTACATCAATGGAAGCATAGAAAACTTTATTATTCTTTGGGGGTACATTTTCAGGCTCATCATTTACATAGAATATGAGTGCGCTAAGTGTGGGATTCACCTCTAGAATTGGGAATACTTCACATACTATAGGGGTCTAATATAGTACCACTATCAAGACACAGGGGAGTGCATCTATGGGCCCTATTCCAAGTTCTGGAGGAGGATCCAGAGGTATGGGTAGTTCTAGTTCCAGTGGGTCGGGTGGTTTTGAAGGTCGAGGAAACCAAGGAGGTTCTAGGTCAGGTGGTTAAGGCCCACAACAACCCCAGAACATTTATATGGAGATGTCTCTTCATCTCCTAGAGTACAGAGGTATCGAGGATACTTTTGAACACATTCATATGTGTGAAATATTGTGGCACATGAAAGGTATCATGGCTTATGAGCGCAAGGCAAGTCAATTCACTACTACTTTAGAGGCGCACACACACAACTGGTATAGGAAGTTTTATCCCAATCAAACTTGTATTGATTATGCACCATTGAAATATGCTTTCTTAAAAGAGTTCCATATCCCAGAGTTTGAGTAGAAGAGTATAAGTACACTTAAGGATATAAAGAAAGGAACTACTGAAAGTGTACGTGAGTATGATACCAATTTTAAAACACCTCTATCCAAACTCTCCTATGACATACATGCAAGTCAGCATGCATAATGGTTTTTCGGGGGATTGATTACTCCATTTTGAAGAGCATTGTCATATAAAACTTATACCGACCCATGTGAAGCATTGGAAGCATCTCTACGTGCTGAGGTAGTTGGGAGTATTGACATTGGAGTTAGTTCATTCTTGGACGCTTAGATAGAGGCTATAGCAAAATCTTTAGATAAATTATCAACAAACTTAGCTCATGAGATGTGCTCAGGAATCTAGTGTACAGATTGTGAAGTGGAAGGCCACACCAAGGATAGTTTCCCTCATAGGTCTATACGGTCACTGTTGTTAGACTGTGAGATTTTCCATTTATATCATGATGCTAGTCACTACCCCCCTACTACAATGTGCGATTAGGAAGAATGTATCCTCTTTTTGTAAAATTTGTAGGTCCATAACCCATGATACTAAAGAATGTAGATTGATTAGCCAGATCCATAATGCCATTGATAGTGGGGTGCAACAGGAGAGTGTGGCTAATATTTCTAAAGGAAAGAATGAGCATCAAGATAGGGATTATAATCAAATGTGCTATAATAGGAATGATGAAAGATTTGAAGGAGGTCATGAAAGAGGATGAGGCTGAGGTGGGGGAAGAGGTGAATTACCTTGAGGAAATTTCTATAAATTTGGTTCGCCTGACCATTATAGGCGCGAATGCTCGCATAGAATATTTCCTGTTCATTTTGTGGAAAAGGGCATAGTTATGAAGAGTGTCTAGACTTGTATGAGCATCTCAGTAAGAAACACAAGAAAGAAAACAAAGGTACAGGGATGGTTAGAATCTAATGTTCAGTAGAGAATCATTCAGTGCCTAAGTTAACACTAGAACATGAGGTAGTAACAGTCAATATAACCAAACGAGCTGAGGTGGCACGTGTGAAAGAGGTCTTACAACAAAAGTTGGAAATCACTAGGGAGGAGGTTGGGCGTGCTAGGTATCCAGATCCAACTCATCAAAAAGAAGTCTATCAGGAAACTATGGAGGTCCTTAGAAGCCTTCAAGTTGAAATACATTGTTTAAAAGAGTTGTCTCGGAATTTGGAGAATAAGGATATAGAAAAGGCCCATGTCTGATATTGATGACATAAAAGAGGTATGCAGAATGTTGTGCCAAGAGAATATTATTCCTTTATTGGGAAACTAGTTGAACGGGAATACTCCACGCATGGGAACTGATACTAGAAGATAAATACTTCATGTGATTATCCCCCCTAATAGCATTGACTACAATAAGAAGATCACTTTGAATGTTGTTGTGGATGGTTCATTGAGCAATATTTGATTGACACAAGTGGGAAAGTGAATGTACTTACATTAGATGCATGGGTACAAATGGGAAGACCCCCATTCCAGCCATCATCTAATGTATTTTTCATGGAAAATAGAAAAAAAGATACTCCCATAGGAGTTTTGAAGGATGCATCTATCACTATACAAGGGGCCAAGTTCATAGGATACTTCAAAGTGTTAGCACTTGCGGAAGCAGATAGCTTCCCAGCTTTTCTTGGGAACCTTGGTGTTATGTAAACAATATTGATATGAGGTTTAACAAGGGGTATATCAGATTTGGGAACAAGGAGGAAAGGGTCATAATACCATTGACAGATTGAAAATCCATACCATATGTGGAATCTTTGAGTGAAGAGGACTTGAACATAATGTATATATGCATTATTTGGGACCCAGAGGTCAATGAACCATTTAAGGAAAGAATCCTTCATTGGGAAGATTCTCAGTCAATCAATGATACTACCATTATTACTTGTGATAATTAGGCTCATGGCACTTATGAATTGGTGGGGCACGAAGTTAAGTACATGGTTGCTTGCAAAAAGGGTTTTCATTCTGTCTGATGTATGAGTCGCTCAGTACCGTAATATACTAGATCCTAAGATCTAGATGGATTCTTGTAGGCCATGGGGGAAAACTTGGATGACCAGATTAAAAGACAAGATATGTTATCATATACTTTGGGTAGGACAATCAGCGCATGCTAGTGGGTGGTCCATAGGAATAATCTCTTAGAATGGGGAGAGATTGGGACTGCCTTATCAACTAGGTTTTCAAGAAGTAATGTACCTAAAAAAAAATTTCCCTTATCATGGTGATCAACTTGTTTAGCATCATATCCAGTAGTGTGAGATACTCTAGATAGTAGGACAGGAAGCATTACCACCCTAACTTTGGGTGCATTAATTTTATTGTACTCTACAAGGTTGTGCACATGCTTGGTATGTATATGTTGAATTACATCGCGACACTAGAAATTGGTAGAATTTTACTGCAGGGATGATCCAAACTTTTGACTTCTTCTCATCTACACCACCAGTGAACAAGGATTTAAGCTTTATCAAGCACGTAACCATGGGAGACAGTGGGAAAGTAGAAGAACTTATTCAGCAATTATTTGGTGAGATAGAGACAGGGGTGCATTTTGAGGATGAAGTAGATGATATCATACTACTTGAGTGTGCTTCTTTGGAAAAATACAAGGGGAAGTTGGTTTACATAATTGATGATGAGGATTTTGAGCACTTGGAAGTGGGTCATTCACATGGAGCACGTGAATTTTTATCCAGTGCAGATGTAAATGCATGCGTATATCATGAACCTATGAAGACAACAAAGACAAATATTGACATAGAAGCTAAACCTAAGGAGGTGATAATTGGGGATTACTGGTTAGAATCAGACGTGGCAAAGATCATAGAGTTTCTTAGAGAATATGAGGACTTATTCCCAAGAGGATACCATGAACTTAAAGGCGTACATAAATCACTTTTAGAAATGAAGATAAATCTTAAGGAAGGTGCACGCCTTGTTAGGAAGTGACCTTATCGAATGAATCCCAATTTACGTGAGAAAGGAAAGCAGGAAATTGACAAGATATTGAAATATGGAATCATTCAACCTTTGGATGAGTCATAATGGGTCATTTCCTATGGTGATAAGTATAAAAAAGGATGGTAGGATTCGAATTTGTGTTGATTATAGAGAGTTGAATGAAACATGTGTTACAGATCCCTTTCCTACGCCATTCACAGAAGAAATATTAGGAGTGGATGGGAGCGAGATATATTCATTTACATATGGGTTCTTAGGGTATCATTAGGTTAGGATTTCCTCAGAAGATCAAGAAAATACAACCTTCAGCACTGAGTGGGGAAGCTTTGCATACACTATGATGCCCTTTGGGTTGAAGAATATACATGTTGTATTATCAAGGGTAGTGGTACAAGAATTGAAGGATTTTATTCACAACTTCTTGTAGGTCTATCTTGATGATTGGACCGTTTATGGGCTAATTAAGGATCATTGTGAAAATCTATGCATTTAGTGTTTGAAAGATGTATATAGTTGAGTATCTTCTTGAATATCAATAAGTGCATCTTTGCTACTCCCTTTGGCATACTTTTAGGACACATAATCTGTAACGAAGGGTTTACTGGTCGATCCAGTGAAATTTGTGGTAATATTAGGCTTGAAAGTTCCCTCCAGTCAGAGAGAGGTGCACAGATTTTTGGTTCATACAGGGTATTACAAGAAGTTTATAAAAGGGTATGAAAAATTTTCTGCACCCTTGGAAGAATTTCTCAAGGGGAAAGGTACATTCTATTGAGGGGAGTCGCAGTAGCACATGTTTGAGATGCTGAAGTAGAAACTTACTACCGCACCCATATTGAGATTTCCTTCATGGGATAAACCTTTTCATGTTAACGTCGACACCTCTGACATGGCCATTAGTGCTTTCTTAGCTCAACCTAGAGAAGGTATAGTTGATCATCCCATTTGTTTTGTTAGTGGGAAGTTGACCCCTACCAAACAGAATTATACCACTACAGAGTGCGAGGCTTTGTCCATGATATATGCCTTGCACAAATTTTGACAATATTTGTTGGCCATACCTTTTGTGTTTTATACAAATCATATGAAATTGAAGTATTTGGTGAACAATCCCATCTTACAAGGGAAAATATGTAGATGGATGCTCTTATTTCAAGAGTTTGACTTTACAGTTGTGGTAAAACCAAGGAAAAGTAATTCTAGACCGGATCACTTGTCTAGAGTTCAATCAGGTGAAGAAGCACAAGCAATAGAAGAGACCATGCTTGATGCACATTTGTATAGGTTACAACACACACCAATGAATTAGAGGACATTTTTGTCTTCCTAAGGATGGGAATGGCACCAGAAGGCATGAGGTCCTTGGAGAAAAAGCAACTTGCTATATGTGCGACACCATTCATGTTAATCAGTGGTGATTTATACAAGTTAAGTAGAGATGAGGTGTTACACCGTTGTGTATTAGAGCATGAATAAAATGATATAATGGAGGAAGTCCATGGTGGTATTGCAGGTGGCCACTATGGAGGTGATGCTACAACACGAAAGATCCTACTTGCTAGTTTGTGGTGGGAAATGTTGTATAAGGATTGTAAGGAGTATTGTAAGGCATGTGACCATTGTCAACATCTAGGTCAACCAGGACAGAGGGATGAGATGCCTTTACAACCAATTACAAGTGCAGAACCCTTTGAGAAATGGGTGATAGACTTTGTAGGGCCGATTTCACCAGCTGTGCATAGGAATGGATCGCGCTATATCATTACTTATATAGAGTATCTTACGAGATGGGTAAAAGCAAATCCTACGAAGGACTATACAATGGCTACACCAACAAGGTTCTAATGGGAAAATTTCCTTACCAGGTATGGCTTTCCTTTAAGTTTAACCTGTGATAGGGGCACCCATTTTTTAAATGAGACAATCTAAATTCTCTTAAATGAGTTTATGGTTTGCCATCACAAGACTACACCCTATCACCCTCATGCAAATGGAACTACTAAGGCTTTAAACAAGATTTTGAGCCACACATTGACCAAGATTTGTGATGTGGGACGAAAAGATTGGGATGACAAAGTATCTGTACTGTTCTTTAGGCCTACCAAACAACATATAAGAGATTGAACAAAGCCACCACACCTTTTTAGTTGGTGTTTGGCGTGGAAGTTTTTCTTCCTATAGAATTTATGTTACCTTCGTTGTGCATTGTGCACGCTAGAGATCTAGCTGATGAGAAATCTTTGGAAGAACAAATTGAGAACATTGTTCAACTGGATGAGCGTGTCAAGCCATAACACATTGGATTCAGAAACAGGAGAAAGTGTGCCACAAAGCATGGCATGATAGACATATCTGGGATAAGAAACTTTCAGTTGGACTAATGGTACTTTTGTATGACTCTAAGTTTTTGCATGCCATCTAGGGAAGCTCAAGATGCATTGGTTGGGGCCATATGTTATAACTTACATACTTGAATCAGGTGCTTACCAGTTAGAAGCAATTGATAGAACACAGATGTCCGGTTACTTTAACAAGAGTAGGTTGAAGCCCTACTATAAATAAGTCCTCTTGGTGTTTGTAATAAGGTAGTGTTGCCAGATAGATTAGGTTTCCTTTTCTGCATTTCCTTAATTTTTGTTTCTTTCATTGTCGCTATGATTTGTCAATTTAGTTCTTGTTTTTGTGTAATAAGCATGCTTATGCACTCATGAAGCTCACTACAATATGAAGCATGCTGATGTGCAGAGGACTGCACATACTTTTAGTATTGGGTGGATTGTTCGTAACTCACAGGTATAATACTCTGAAGATTGGAAGGTATAATGCTGCAAATGTTAAGGAAGTAAGGTGCTAAAGGTGATTTACAAAGGATTACTTCTCAAAAGTAACCAAGGATGGAGATGAATGAAGGAAAATTATAATGCAAGGTAAGTGGAAACCATGATAACTACCAAGAGAAGGTGCAGTGACGAGGCACTCAGGTGCTAGAGCATGCGCTGAAGGGAATTCTATGACCAGAAGGTAGGAAGGTGTGCTATAATATTATAGTTGTGGCACGAAGATGTGCCGCGCGAGAAATGGAAAACATTGAGCAATAAATGAGATATATTTTGTAGGTGAAGCAGTAATTAATGTATTAAAAATTGCAAATTTATATAAGGACGGGATGCAAATTCATTTCTACCCTTACAACTATGAGAATTCGATGAAGAGATAAATGTGAAGAGTTGAGTAAGCGATTCAAGGTGCAAATTGGGCGAAACCAAGCGTGAAAGGAAAATTTGTGTATTGGAGAAGCTTGAATCCTCGTATCGTAGAAGGTTTTGAATGAAGCAGATTGACAGAGCAGAGCTAGGGCACGTGATTTTGTGATTACAATTTAGGGCACAATTGAATCGGGTCAGGTTTTGAAGTAACCCATTAAAGAATTACAGAAGAAGGTGTAGAAACACAACACAAAAGGAAGAATGGCTCTAAAGAAGGAAGTAGTAGCAGAAAAAGGAAAGAAGAAGGTAGTAGTGGAAGAGGAGGAAGAGATGACTCCTAAGAGTTTTTTTTTATATATATAGTACCCTAAAGAAGTAATTGTGGGCTAGGAATGGGATTCCCGCATATGATAGAGAAAAATAAGTTAGTACAACCATCAAACCAAGGACAATCAAAAGCTACACAAGGTAAGGATGAGGATACAACTAGTATTCCTAACCTTGATGCCACCATTCCAAAAGGGTGAAGGTCTCGTTGGAAAAGTGAGGATGTAAGGGTGCAAACAATGGGTTATGAAAAGGAGTAGGAGAAGATTGTTCACGCTTGGTTCCAAATCACCGTTGCACAAAAAGATTTATTTGGATGGGCGCTTATGGATGAAAAAAAAGTGACATTACAAACATCAAAACAACTTTCATGGTCGATGCATACACATATGGATGAACCAGATTTTGATGTTTGTGAAGAATCATGTGCATCTAGACAGTTGAAAAAGACACCAAAAGCCAACACATGACAATTATACCAAATGTTATGATGGATGAGCATGTAAGCAATGCCTTGGTGCAAGTATCTGCTAAGGTAGCTAGAAGGAACATTGAAAAATATACTACAATTAAAATGTTGAAAGAGGAGCTAACGGTGAAGAATGTGGAAATAATGTGTTTAGTATAGGAGAGGGATCTGAGCAAAAGGATAATATGAGACTTTTGTTAGTATGGTGGAGGAAATTGGAGATGATGTCCTAAAGGTACACCAACATTTGGAATCCCAAGTACCAAAATAATTTCCTTCTGTGATGCACTACATAAAGATGATGATAAAACTAGTATTGGAGGATGAAAAGGTGCGTATACAAGAACAACCCAAGGACCCAACAAAAGAGGGAGAAAAAGCATAGGCTGCAGTAGTAAGGAAGATTGCTATATATGAGGGCCTACCATAAGCACTCCAATAGGAGCTAAAGAAATCCAATCATGCCTTGATGATAGGAACAGCTCCAGATGCGCTAATAAGGGTAAAGACAATGGTAGAAGAAAATGATGTGCAAAAGGACATGAAGGATGACACACTAGGATATGCTAAACGACTAACTATGGTAAAGCAAAAGCATGAGGCATTAGCTACAGCACAGACACCACATAAAGAGAGGTTAGATGAACTTAAAAAGATTATTTCTTAGGAGATGGATGTGCTGGAAGGGATGCATACATCTATGTCAAGCATAATGCTTGTAATCTAGAATGAGAAAGGGAAACTAACATAGGAGGAGCTGGAATCTATCATTATGGATGTTCTAGAGAAAGTAGGAAAGGAATTAACGGAGTGGGAGAACTTAGAAGAAGACATAAAGGAGGAGTATCTAGAGATGATAATTCAGAAATAAATGGAGGAGTTCAAATCTTGAATAATTATTTGATTGTTTAATTCTTTTCTATTCTTTGTGTAAGATTCATTTAGCATTCTGTATTTCAACTATTCTTTACTCAGTTGTGGAAATCACCATTTTCGAGGTGAAAATGAGATTAGTATGGGGTAATGTTGGTCAAATAAAACACTTAGTAGAACTCACACACTGAGTTTGCATGGGAAAACAGGATGGGATCGAAGGCGTGAAGGAATAGGAAGGCGTCGTGTGTGGAGGTGCAAAGACAAACTTTTGAGACTTAGGTGATTTTGTAGATCATCTATTTTCAAAGGCTGGCATGCAGAAAATGCAAAGTGATGATGAGACTTATGCGCCACACTTTGTCTAGATTTTGAGGATCATATCAAAGCACTCTTACGTGGAAGTAATCCAAGGATAGATACGTCACTCTAGTTAACTGGAACTGATCTATAGATACCATACTTAAAAGTATGGATATAATTGTAAACGGTGCACGACTATTATTAGTGTGCGACCTATTTTTGGCATAGTTAGCAGTGATGGGAAAGATCCCCACCCTCTATATTAGATGAATCACCTAGTTGATAGACGGTGGTGTCAAAGGGTTAGAGATTCATGAAGTGCATGAGACTAGATAATTGTAACAGATCCATGCGCACATGATTATTATTGTATCAAGCTTTTGTTTCATTGTCATGTTTAATATATGAAGAATATTGGATGAACCAAAGTGTCTTCTATGTGTTATCATTACATACTATTGATTTCTTGATGATATATATGTAAATGCATGCTTTTATAGATTTGGTTCAGTATAACTGTGTAATGATGGATTAGTTTCTAAATATATGTCTTTATCATTTCAAAATGCTACCATCCTGCTACAACAACCCTAAAGAGGGACTTGGTACCATTATGTGCTTCGGGTGAGTGCTCAGCCTGTGCTGAGTGATGTGTCAGTGTAACTAGGTGTTATCTAAGAATTCTAGGCTGCATCAAGACGTTATCAAAATATATGAAGTGTATATCCAAGGCTCTCAAGTCCTCTCCTCCTAGGGTAGGTAAAGCTGCTAATCCATTTACATATTCACCACCTTTGTGGCCTCCTTCCACTCATTGTGGTTTTTCCACACTCATCATGCTCATGGCTGGCCCTACTTCTCCTACCGATGTCCTCTATAGTTGCTCCTAGTAGTGAACTTCCTTTGGAAGCTTATCAAACAAGATATCCTGGTAATATCTAGCCTCTATAGCTAGGACTTTGTACCTATCCATAGAAATCATACTGGTAGTTACTAGCTATCTCAAGCCCTGAAAAGATACCTGAGCACCACACATCGAATCTATCAGCAAAATGGTATAAATATCCAAAATAGGCCTTATAGGCCTCCCACTATTGTTTCTAGCAGTATCTCTCCTCAAAAACTTGGTCCCTCTCTTGAGTGACCACATCCTACTACTTTAGGGTTGTGTCTCTCTTCACCTTCATTTTCTCCAACTCAGAACACTAGCGTTCCACCTTTTTAGACTCTCCTAGTCCACCATCCCTACCTCCTTCAGGAGTCACCTCTAGATTAATATACATCTCCTCTACATCCTCCTCTCCTCCCTACATAGCCACCCTAGCTACCTAGATAACAACCATCATGTCAAAAAATTTAGACTTGAATCCTATGCTATCCTCACTATCCCATGGTATAGTAGCCTCCTTCAATGGATCTTTAATGATAGGGCTTGACAACTCCTCTATCTCCTCTAGTTTGTATAAAATAAGACCATCTAGTATAGTCTGAATGACCCAAAACTATCATCGCTCTCGATTGAAGTGAACAAACTTGATCATCTCCTGTCATCTCCCCTAAATCAACCTCATCCTCCTCATCCTTGTAGACTCTATGTCTACACCATGCCATGCGGGGAAATCCCAATACGACTGCCACCTAATATGATCAAAATCTAAATCCACAATCTAATCGACATAATAGTCCAATAGCCTCTCGCTCTTGTCATTGAAGGATTGATCAACCCTCCATTTCAAAAATCCCACCTCTAACTGAATGTGGTCTCCTGTGACCCACATAATCCCTGGTGGATGAATCACTGTTATGTGCTCATACACCCAGTAGTGCAATAAAAAACCCACATCCAATCTTGTCCTCCATCATCACTTGTACATGGAAATATCATGGTAAACATGACCCAACAAGGCAGTCCCAAATGAGAATATTGTTTGATGATCAATAATCTATGACTTTTCACCTGCTAATGCCCATGAAATTTATCTCCACGAGATTCAGGAAAAACATAACATGAAATTACAATCATCACCATGCAAATCTAATGGTTTCGTGGTACCCTAGCCTCATAGCTAAACCCATATGAAAAATACCCTAAATAAAACAAGATCTGGGGCCACATCAGCTCTAAATAGCCACATCAACACTACTAATTTTTCCTCACTTGTAATAGGATATATTTTCTCCTCTTGTATCGGCAACCTGAGAATCTGGTACACATCCTCCAGGGTGATTGGAAGCTCCCTTTTCTTGAACCAAAATTTCCGTGTCTTCTGATCCCATCTCTCCACCAAAGTAATCATGAGCCCCACATCCCATGGGATCCTCTGATAATACCTAAATCCACTCAACCCCACTTTTTCCAAGTGATCCCACTCGACATCTCTAACATCTCCTTTAATATCCTTATATAGATCACACACTCAAAATATATTAGATAAAGGGTCTCCTTGGCTTGCAATCACAAATGGAAAATGTGAACATTAGATCCCCAATCCAAATCTATTCAATCTTCATTATTTTTCATCGAAAATTCAATGTAACCCTAGCTTATCCAATCCTACCGTGGTTGACATTGATAATATTCAGGTTGACATGTTTTAGGGTTCAATCAATGCACCCTAGAGCTGAGTTGATGTTGACCAAATTGGGTCACGAAAAACTTTCCCTAGAAACATCCACTTTTTGCCAAAAAAAATGCAAAAAAATAAATAAAACATTGAATTTAATTAAAAACCAGCATTGTTTTTAGTTACTCACCATCCTCCACACCCTCTAACTCTTCTTCACTACTCTGACAGCTTCCATATCTTATTTCTCTCTTCAATCACTATATAATCCCTCATCAAATTTGCTCGTGAAAATGAGCATCATCAGCCAACATCGGGCATATATTTCCAATGACTTCATGTCATCATCAACTCCCTTGGGTTGCCTACAATTGGACATAGTTGTTGTGGACTACCCTTGGTAATAATTATTTTGAGATTTTCCCATTTCTTTGCATCCTTTCGTAGGGAATCATCTATTGTTGAAATTTAATTCCACATTTGTGGCCATAATCATTTTCCATCCAGGAATTTTCATCAAACATTCAAACTATTTCCTCCTTTTGGTATATGCATTCCCTAAGTCCACATCTATGACCATATCTATTTTTCCCTTTGGACATTTTAATCCTATCATACTCCCTAAGTCCACCTTTTGTATCTATAATGACTCCTCTTTTGGGCATTTTAATTCACAATCCTAACTAATCCACACATGAAGCCCTCCTTTGAGGCCATATTCATCTTCCCCTTTGGTAATTAAATTCATCATATCAATTCCACTCTTGTGGCCATATTCCTGACCTTTTTAGGGGCACCATATTATTGTTCAAAGTCCACCTTTGTTGCCATAATTTACCTAGTTGGGGCATTTTTGTTTTTTTCCTTCACGGGTATACTTTCCCCTTGGGGCATATTACTTCATCACTCGTTGTTTATTTAGCCTTCTAGGCCATTTTTCATGTCCAATTAGGCACCATACCTTTTATCCTCATCTGTTATGGATACATACCTGTTCGATCGATTCCTTGTGTACAAAGGATTTCAAATGCCTTGAATAATTAGCTGAACATACTTTGATGTTTTCCTATGACTCGTTGGTCATTGTCATTTACATCTATACGGCATTAGTCTTCACCTACTCACTGGTTCATAGAATGTTGTAGCTCCTCTCCATTAAGACCGTAATTTTCCTCTATCGATGTGATATTGGAGTCATTGTCATAGTTGTTATTATTATTGCGATCCTTTTTTCCTGGGGCATCTTGCCTTGGTAATCTTTTTACCTAGTTTTCGTTACCCACCTACCCTTTATCATCTACTTTTTTCAAACAAGTTATCTATTTCCCTTGAAATCATCGATCCCCCATTTGATTGGGAGCTCATCATCTACCTTTCCTCAATCCTATTGTCACACTCAAAATCCCCCTCATTTTACAAGTTAAGTTTCAAAATGCCCTCCTTTGTATTTTTTTCTAAAGTCATGAATGACGGGCATATCTTCCTTATCAATTTTTTGCCTCATCATCCATGACTACGTGGACATCTCTAATTGGATGTGGTGTGGTAGATTATTTTGCAAACTTATCATTTTTTTGTTATTTTTTCAAAAGTGTCAAATTGGCTCCATGGCCCTGAAGGATCCTAATTGGTCAAATCGAGCTAAGTCGGGAAGGTGGATTCTCAGAGACCTTTGAATATTTTGGCTTTATTGCCAAAAGCATTAAAGTTACAAAAATGAGATGAAACTCCACTTAATCCATGTATTGTATATCCGTTGAAAAGTGAAAGTGGAGAGGTGGGTTGTTGGGACACTTTAGGAATTTTGGCTTTGTTTCCATAAAAGGCTTAAGGTGATAAAGTGAACCAAGGCCCTACTCCTGCCAAGGGATAAAGTCAAATGTGGAGCCCGCATCGAAATTAAAAATGGGAAGGTGGGATGTCGGAGTATTTTGGGAATTTTTGTTTTATTTCCAAAAAGAGAGTTAAAATTTATAAAATGCTCCACGACTCCACTAGGGTCTTGAGCCAACATTGAAAACTCAAAACAGGGAAGTGGGTTGGTGGAAAAATTTGATATTTTGAGCCTTGTTTCTGAAAGAAGTAAAATTATAAATTGATTCGTGACTTTGTTACCACTCAAGTTCCACGTGTCTCTTCAATGTACTTTTGGTATGGTGCACAAACATGGAGACCCCAAACATGCGCAGGCCCTCCACGTGGTTAGAGTCTAAAAAAACAAAGCTAGCCATTGAATCAGATAAGTATATAGAGCTGGGAGAAGTGCCCACGCATCCCAATGACACACCTCTAAACACCAAGTTCAAAGCAAGATCCTAAGTGAGCACAAAATCTCCACATGCCTCATCAGGGTAACTTCAAAGGTGCGGCCCAAAGAGAGACCTTGAACTAGCATTAGTAATCCACGTGTCCCAGGTCCAAAAAGGGGACACCGGTTGTTGAAAAATTCCAAAGTATTTAGAAGCATCCACGCATTTAATCGACGCTCTTTCAAAAGTAAAGTTTGGGAGGTAGTTCTAAACCTATGCTAGCCCTCCATGTATCTCGGGTCAGGTACAATGTCTCCACCAATGGGAGAGACTTAGGCAAACTATAAAGGAAATGGAGCGGGCCCACGAACAACACCACGTGTTAGTCTGGCATAACTTGAGGAGTAAAAAGAGGGGGCAAATCTTAAGACTCACGAGGTAGCCACATGGCCCCTATTTGGATAGACGCTTTTGCATGTTGTGAGCCCCCGTTAAACACCCAACCCCGCATGTTTAGAAATCCATGTCTTTCAACCAACAACTTGGAATTGAGTGGGAAAGGAATTTTCAGAGATCTCCTAGTGCCTGCTACACACCCGCCACCATTTATGATCCAGTCTACCATTTTCGAGGCTGTCAAGTCTCTCACCTATCACCTTGGAAACATAAAATATTATTTTCAGTAGGATTTGATGGCTAGGAATCTAGAAAAAATCTTTCATGCCATTAATACATGATCTAATTACTTCAAATAGATTAGATTTGATCCGATCTTCCATCCTTATTTCTCCAACATGCCATACATACACTGAGAACCGACTAGATATCTTGATTTGGGTTAAAATATGGAAAACATATTTCGTGCCATTAATATGTGAGTGGACTACTTCAACTAGATCAAATTTGATATGATCTTCCATCCTTCCTTCTTCAGCACACCAAATACATATATAACTAGATTTGACATATTGTAGGTAGATTTGTAAGGACATTGATGGTTGGTGGTTGAGCTTCCCAATCAGATTGTTTTCCTTCTCTTCTTCTCATATTTTTGCTTCATCTATACATGTAAGAGCTTGGCTCATTGCAAATGTTGGACTCTAATACTCTTTAAGTGTAAATAGAATCAAAAGTAATCAATATAGAAGAATTTCCCCTCTCTCTCTATCTTCATCTATTGTCTCTTCTTACTTGCTTGAAATCTATGGATCATTTATCTTCTGTAAAAAGAAACTTTTTGTTATTATTGATATAATTTCTTGAATTTTGTGTCTATGGAATGATATCGTACGTTGTGAATGAGAATGATTCTATTCTGTATCACCTTTTCTTAGTACGTATAAGGTTATACTCTTCTATATATATTTCCTTAAAGTAATGTTATATTTTTCTTTACTTTTTTTAGTTCTTCCATTCGTTTGTATTGATAAGCTATTTTGGTAAAAAATCATTTTAGGATGTCATAAGTCCAGCCTTAAGATGAAATTTGTAGATTTTTATATAAGCTTTACTACTTTCTTTCAATAAAGAAACCTCTCCCATAAAGAGGAGGGACTAGTTGTCCCCTGAATGTGGTTTTGTTAAAGTACCATTTTAAAACCCAATAGGTTTTGGTGAATCCACTAGGGATTTCATTTCAAATGTATCAATTTCAAAGGAAAAACTTCAAGATCATTTTTGATCTGGTGAATCTATGATATATAAGTGGGAAAAATAGGGATAGGGAACAAATTCCTGTCATATTTGTTCTCTTGATCTAGGAACCTTCCCAGGAATGAAGGAAAATGAAAAACACTTTTTGACCCACATCACCAATGAGTGATAGTGATAGTGATGAGGATGATAATGGAGATATTCCTATTAAAAATTTTCAACCTCCAATTAGTCCAGAATAGGCTCAATTTTTACAGAACGTCTACAGGGGTATCTGTCCAAGATTATTTTTGCCAACATTGCTGCAACTTACAAATTCCATATAGTTCATGAGAGAAGTACAAAGACAATGCATGCATCTCTAGGAACATGAGAAGTTAAAAAAATATGAAGAACACTTAGTCAATGAATTTGAGACACCCTGTAACAAATAGGAGAACATTCAAGTTCTAGAAATGGCTCATGATGATTCTCCACATCATCAGGTATTCATTCCTCGACATTATCTCAATTCCACCAATGAATTTCTTATTATTGCTCCACCTGATGAAGATTAATTTAATATTCCTTCAAATAATGAAGAAGACAAACAACTTGAGGCTTTCTTTCAACTTGAAATAGAGTATGTAGAAGATATCTCATCTACCAAGGTTAAATGTTCTTGTTTTAAAAGAAGTGCCCCTATGCTAGTGGAAGTGGATGTTCATTATAACAAAATTGACAAGATCCTTCTCTCTCCTATGATTAAAGAATTTCAATGCAATGAGATGAATATCATTGTGGACCATTCTCTTATTGTTTAAAGTTCTCTCAAAGATAAGAAAGTTCCTGAACTCGAAGAAAAAGAAATTAATGAAATCACTAGTTCCCTTGTTATATCTATGGATGAGATGAACACACATGAGCCTTTTTGTAGTCCTTCAAAACAAATAGAAAATTGAGAGCCATGCCTGAAATATTTTCTTCACAACTATGATATCCCTATCTCAGCTCACGCTTTGGAATGCAAACAAAGGGAAGAGGATGATGTTGTTCATTAATCTTTACTGAGTCAGAAAGAATTTCAATTCCCTACTAATCATGAAGACAAATCAGTAACGTAGCTTTTACCTAATATTCATGATCTTCTACAATCAAGTGCTGATTTTGCAAAAACAACAGGAATGTTTTTTAGAAACATGGTCAAAATTACACCTAATGGTAAACCATCCAGCAATTTTTTCCAAATTCCTCTTGAAGATGGTTACAAGGAAAATTCAATGGTTTTTTATGTTTTTCATGAGATGTGCCATGGTGATAATTTCAATATTCATTCATATGCTAGCATCATTCCATCAAAACAGGGATTAGACACTATTGGGATTGGATTTACTCATAGATCTAGTTTTCAGAGTTTGATGATGTGTAGAAATTAGTATGAAGGCATTTGAGGGTCGTACAAGTGTTGGTATGGCACTATTCATCCGTAGAAGAGGATCCTTATGAAGATATTCAGTTCTTCACAAGGAATGGATGTTTTTTAGTATGGAGTATCACTATCTGGATGGTCTTCTTTCCTCAATTTTTATTTTCAAGCCACATAGTGTTCCCATGATATTTTGGTATGCCCAACTACTCATCTTCAATTCATGGGTGCCTCATAATTTCATCATGTTGTTCCACAAAGGTACTTATTTTTCTCATCCTATCTCTAGATTTTTGTAAGTTTCATGCAGTCCTCCTTCTTTCCCCTATAAATATCCTCTTCTTTCTTTGTATATAATTTCTTTGTTTTGGCTTGTTTCCTTTCCCGTTCTTCACTTGTGTGTTGTGTTTTGTTTTTTTCTTTCATTTTTGGTTTGTTTCCCTTCCATGTGTGTTGTCTTCTATATTGATTTTTCCTTTGAATCCTTTGCCCAATGCATAAGGCACTAGTAGTTGGTGTAGATTGAGAAATAGGGGCAGAATCTTGATAAATATTATTAATCTCAATCAACCATTCTTATAATGGAGCGTTGTATTTCTTATAGGAATTGAACAGCCATGTGCAGACAAACAAATACATTGCACATGTAAAACTAAACTCACAATTGCTTCTAATATTACATCTAGGAAGCACATAATTGTTATAAAAATGATAACAATTATACATTTGGAAATAAAAGACAAATATGGTTTAAAAACCATATAACAATAAATAATTAATTAATAGTTAATTAATTATAAAATGCATAATTAAACTAACTATGCATAATTAATAATATATCCTAACATTCCCCCCCTTAATTGTGCATTGTCTGAAGAGATGAGGAGAGAAATGCCCTGAACAACTCGAACTTGTCACGTGCAAGTGACTTTGTGAAAATATCTGCTCGTTGTTCAGCTGTTGGACAAAATTGAAGCTGGATGTTGTGCTTCAACACATGTTCGCGTATGAAATGAACCTAAACTTCAATGTGCTTTGTTCTCTCGTGAAAAACTGGATTGCAAACAAGTTTGAGAACACCTTCATTGTCAACATACATGGTGGTCGGTTTGTCCTGTGGTATTCCAAGTCCTTCCAGTATGCGACATAGCCAAATCGCTTCACAGACAGCTTCTCCTACAGAACGATACTCAACTTCTGTGGAAGAGCGAGAAACAAAGTGTTGTTTCTTACTTGCCCATGATATTGGTCCAGATCCCATAAAGAATACAAATCCAGAAGTGGATTTTCTATCATCAATGTTACCTGCATGATCTGAATCCGAATATCCAGTCAAGAAGAAGTTTTCGTTCTTCTTGTATTCTAGACCAAGATCCACTGATCCTTTGAGATATCTCAAGATGCGCTTTACTGCTTTCCAATGACAAACTTTGGGTTCCTGCATGAACCTGGATAGATAGCTCACTGCAAAGCTGATATCTGGTCTAGTGTAGGTTAGGTAAATGAGACTCCCAATCAACTGCCGATAGAGAGTGGCACTTACCTCAGGAGATGGATCTGAACGAGATAACTATAATCTGTTCTCTATAGGTGTAGCAATTGGTGTGCAATCCATCATCCTAAACTTCTCGAGCGTTGTCTTGGTATATTTCATCTGAGAAACAAATATGTGATTCTCTTTCTGCCATACTTCCAGTCCAAGACAATAATGCATAAGCCCGAGATCTATCATGTCTAATGATCGCTTAAGATCTTTCTTTGTTTCATCAATCATCTTCACTGAACTGCCAGTGATGACTAGATCATCGACATAAACTACAATAATCACCATCTCCTCCCCTTGCTTTTTGAGGTAGAGATTGGGATCGTATGGATTTCTGACAAATCCATGTTGTACGAGATGCTCATCAATCTTGATGTACCATGCTCGGGGTGCCTGTTTGAGGCCATACAGAGATTTCCTGAGTCTGCATACCTTTTCTTCTTGACCAGGTACTACATATCCCTCAGGTTGAGTCATGTAGACTTCTTCTTGCAAATCTCCATTCAGGAAGGCACTTTTTACGTCCATCTGGTGAACTTTCCATCTAAACTGAGAAGCTAGAGCAAAGATCATCCTGATCGTTTTGATCTTAGCTGTGGGAGCAAATGTCTCCTCATAGTCAATGCCTTCTTTCTGTGCGTACCCCTTTGTTACAAGTCTTGCTTTACACTTTTCTACTGTCCCATCTGCTTTGTACTTAGTTTTGAATATCCATCTGCAACCAATGGGTTTCTTCCCTGGTGGAAGATCGACAAGCTGCCAAGTGTTATTCTTCATCACTGATTGATATTCAAAATCCATGGCATCTTTCCAAGCTTTTCACTGTAGGGCTTCCTGGACTGTAGATGGCTCGTCTGTTTCAATAACTCTACTCATCAAAGCAAAGTTAACTTCTTCTCTTGCTTTACTGCGAGTCCGTGGTCCAGGGGTGGATGTATCCGGTGGAGCATCCAGTCTTGCATCTCGTAATGTGCTTGTACACCATTTAGGCATACGTTGAGCTGTTCCCATGGGTTGTGGTCCTATCTAATCAACACCATCATCCCCATCATCACTTTCATCTTTTGAGGGAACATTTGCTTCAGTTTTTACAACTGGTGAAAAATCTACATCTTGCGAGTCCGGAGGAGGAGTCTCTGCTTCCTTCTTCTTGAAAACTCAACATCTCTGCTTGTGTAGACTTTTCTGGTCTTAGGATCCATCAGTCTGTACCTAAGAGTCTCTTCACTGTATCCAATGAAGATGAGATTTTGTGACTTCATGTCCAATTTCTTTCTGTTCTGTTTGGGTATGTGCATGCTGGCTTTGCACCCGAATACTCTAAGGTGTGCAATGGATGGTTTCCTTTTTGACCATGCTTCTTGTGGTGTAATTCCATCAAGACTAGTTGTGGGTGCTCTGTTTAGCAAATACACTGCTGTTTTTGCTGCTTCTGCCCAAAATGTCTTTGCAAGTTCAGAATCATCGATCATGCATCGCACCATTTCCATGATAGTACGATTTATTCTCTCAACAACACCATTTTGCTGCGGTGTGTGTGGAGGAGGCATTTGTCGACGAATCCCGTGAGTTTGTAGATAGTCTCTGAACTCATCACTGGTGAATTCCGCCCCTCGATCTGAGCGGAGAGTTCTGATGTGACGACCAGTTTCTTTCTCAACTGCCACTTTGAACTTTTTGAACGTTTCAAAGGCCTCACTTTTCTTGCGAAGACAAAAAATCCACATTTTGCGCGAATAGTCGTCAACATAGAGCATGAAGTACTGAAACCCTGAATGACTTGGCTGCATTGGACCGCACAGATCGGTATGAACCAGGTCAAGTTTTCCATGAGCTTGAAAAGTACTTGTTTGGAATGAAACTCTGTGTTGTTTCCCTGCTAAGCAGTGAGGACACTTGTCTGTATCCTTCTGAAGAGATGGTAGCCCATGTACCATATTGCCCCGGCAAAGTGTGTCGAGATATTTGAAACTTACATGACCAAATCTCCTATGCCACAACTGAGCTGAGGTGGAGTTTTTAGCCACGAGTGCTTGATCATTTTTTTGAATGAAATCAAGTTGAAACATTCTTCCCACATTTGAGGCTTTTGCAATTATTTTCGAGCCTCTGGATTTATCTCGAATCAAACACATTTTCTTGCCGGATTGACTATCAAAGTCAATTTTCAGGTTGTGATCTCGGAGTTGACTGACCGAAAGAAGGTTCTTTGTCAACCCAGGGACATATAGAACATCTGATAGTTTGCATTTGCGTGAACCAAGGGGTAGAGAAATGTTTCCAATCCCCTGTACTGTATATGAAGAATCATCTCCCAACGAAACATGATTTTTCGATGGCGTGTCCCTCATTGAAATAAACCAGTCTCTGTGGCTGGTCATGTGTCGAGTGGCTCCCGAATCAACATACCAGACTTCAGTAGATGACGTGGATGGTTCACTTGATCGAGCAGTGAACAAGAAGTCTTCATTGTCTGACTGATCTTGTTGCTCAGCAATATTACCTTGCTGGTGGGGTCTTCTTTTCCAGTTCCCCTTTTTCTGCCCATGATAATTGTTTGAATGTCCCTTGTAAGTTTGTTGTTGTTGAGGTCCAGCATTGCTTGATGAACCTTTCTTATATGTATTAAACCAACATTCTTGCAATTCATGTCCTCTTTTGCAAATGGGACATCGCTTCTTCTGTTGATTGTCCCCATGATACTGATTCTGATGTGGGGACTTCTGATAGGATTTAGGTTTTCCTTTACCTTTTCCTTTCCATTTTTGATGTGAAGACAGTACCTGCTCCTCTTCATCATCCTTGTTGTGCATTACTTCCTCTTGTTGCAGTAGGTTTACTAACTTGTCAAAACTAATTGTCGTATCTGACAAGTTTAGAGTTGTGACAAAAATTCGGTAAGAAGAAGGGAGAGCTCTCAGAACAATGGGAATGAGAGACTCATCTTTGACCTCTTCTCCTAGGGCTAGAAGTGAAGCCCTCAACTCTGTAACTCTTCTTAGGAAGGCTTCAATTTTCTCATTTTGTTTGAATTTCAACGTATGTAACTGACTCTACAAATTGAGTATGACATTCTTGTTCTTGGCCTCATATATTGTGCTCAGTTTATCCCAAGCTTCTTTTGCTGATGTAGCATCTTGAATGTGGACTTGCACATCGTCGGATACTCCAAACAAGATGATGAGCTTTGCTTTCTGATCTTCTCTATCAAATTGTCGTTGTTGTGTTGCATCCGTTGGTGATCTGGTTAGAGTACCAGTCACAACAGGCCAGATTTCTTCAAACTCAAGCTGTGTCTTGATTTTTGTCTTCCAAGTAGCATAGTTGCTTCCTCTGAGCAATTGTGAATCCGGAAGAAAAAATTTGGGGGCATTGGTGCCCATTTTGTAGATATCACTGACAGGGTTTGGCTCTTATCACTCCAGGTATAAGGTCTCCCAATCTATATACCGTCAGTCCGATATACCGAACCTTTCTCTATACGTGCCCTTCCGATATACCCATCGGTACGTGGAAGAAGCTCGCCCTTTCTATATACCCGGTGGTACGTGAAAGAGGCGTTAACGTACGTGAAAGAATTCGATACGTGGTACCAAGATAGTACTGATGGGGTCTGTGTGATTATTGACACCGGCTCAAAGAAATATCCTCATACGCGCGCGTAACTTCGCTATATACTCGGATAATTTCTCAGTCCGGATTTATGTCTTGCAATCGTTCACAGACGGATGGGATGGTTCATAGTGTGTGCACTGTGACCTTATTACTCCCCGTCGATTTATAGGGACGATGCCCAGACGACGTTGTTGCAGCTATATTAGGCATTAAGTGCAGTAGTAGTCGCGACGGCTTTACCCGTAAGCGCTTCCCAGAGGCACTGTATATACCGAACGCTGCGAATGAGATCTAGGATCTCGTGAGTGTTACAGAACCAAATTTACTATTTTTGATTACAATTCTACCAGTTTCTGAGAAGTTACAAAGTTTTACAGTTGACTATGGCAACCTGTAAATTAGTACAATATATAATACAATTTGAATGACAGGCAAAAAATTTCAGTTTCGGGGTCCTGGTGACCTCCTGAGCCCTAAATGCTAAAAATTGCAAAAAAATAGCTGAAAATGCAATTTTTAGGTGGGTCTCCTTTTGCAAAAAATGTCTGGAATGAGAAAACAGACCAAATAGGAGAATTTTTTTTTTTTACCCTAAATTAGGGATTCTCCGCTAAATTTAGTTAGTCGTAACTAACTTCAAAAAAGCCTGCTAAATTTAGCAGTTCCGCCAGAATTCCCGCCAGATGCAAAAGGAGAGTTTTTGAGTGTTTTTAGTGGGATTTGATCCTCAAACCTCTCACTCCTAAGGCACATGCAATAACCAACTTGGCCACTTGGGGCGCTTGGACTATGAATGGAAGAAATTTGTATTTAATGTCAAATAAATTGACTTACCTTTTAAAAAAATGTAGCTTGGTGAGCCTCCACGTGGCGCATGCTGGTGAAGGGGCGTTTTTAGGGTTGTATTTGCCCAAAAAACGGATCTGGAGCTTTTCTTTTTACCTCAACTCCTTTGTATTCTCCTTTGGCCGCGTTTTTTTGCTTTCCATGCACAAATATGCAAGTACAGGCCGCATTTTTTATATGGGTGCTGTATTTTCCTCCTGGGGCCACATTTTTTGCTTTGGACGCACTGTACAGCATGTATTTTTGCTGTATTTTTCTCTGTGGGCTGCGTTTTGAATGCCTGAACTGTGTTTTTATTGTCCTGGCCGCATTTTCTCTTGCCTGGGCGTTTTTTTTTAATGCTGGGGCGTTTTTGCAATGCTGGGGGCATTTTTTTCAATGCTGGGGGCGTTTTTTTCAATGCTGGGGGTGTTTTTGCAATGCTGGGGGCGTTTTTGCAATGCTGGGGGCAGCAAATGGCGTGGGCAAGCTCAAAAAAACCATTTTTTTTGCTATACAGGCCGTGGGGGACAGCCAAGGGCACGTATGCTCTAAAAAAACGCCTTTTTTTTCTTGTACAGGCGCTAGATGAAGAAAAACGCCTCCTTCTTTTTTATTTATTTATTTGCTCTGTGTATTCACTGCAGGTGCACAGACAGTCCTCCAAACAAGCAAAACAATCTCCAAATACAGTAAAACAAAACCTTGATTGGAATTTTTATTTTTTTTTTAAAAAATTCAATACCTGTAGCTATTTTTGCCAGTGCAAAAAAAATTTGCGTTCCAAACACCTAGAACGAACTGGGGAATGTGGAAAGGCAGAGATGAGGCTGGGAGGTTGCAGGAGGCTACACAGGCTCTCTATTGCTGCATACTCTTCTCCAATCTTCTCTATTTCTTCTGCATTCTTTTTCCACTCCTTCACAGGGCCAGAATTTCACTCTGGTACCAAATGTTGATTGAGAAATAGGGACGGAAGCCTGTGTATATTTTATTGATCTCAATCAGTAAATAGTACATTGAATAGGCTGCAATATTTATAGATATTGCACAGCCATATACATCCAGAAGAATGAGTTGCACAGGTGCAACCAAAAACCAGACTAAACAAGCTTCCAAATCATCCGGGAAGCAACAATTAAATAAAAAACAAATATATTGTTTATGTGAATACTGACAAATATGGTTGATTAACCATATAACCATTTAACCATTAATTATTTAATTAATAAAATTAATTAAATAATCTAACTATGCATAATTAATAATATATCCTAACAACTTTCCCAGAGTTTTTCTTGAGATCTTGATCTTTCCTCATTCCTCTATCCAAGCCAAGTCATCCTAAGAAAGAGCCAACTATTGTCACACTAAAAATCCCCCTCATTTTTCATGTCAAGTTTCAAAAAAAATTAGTTGGTGCTTTTGAGAGATGTTTGAGCAGATTGAGAAGTCTGGAGAGATAGAAAAATTCATGCTTTGAAGAATTTGGTGCTCATTTGAAATCTCAACTTGTTAATTTAAAATCTTCTAGTCTGTATGGTGTTATAAAATTTCTCTCTTCCCGTCTGGATTCTTGAAAATTATTTCCTCCATCTAAATGAAATTGTCAAATCCTTTTTCTATGGCTATGGATCACATCAATCCTGGTATTGTTTACAATTCTTCTTTCCACAAGGAGCAATTTTTTTTTGGGCATGAAGGGTGGAGTTTTTTCCCCTCCTCTATATTTTTTTCTATAGTTGTGAATGACGGGCATATCTTCCCAGTCAATTTTTGGCCCCAACATCCACGAGTACATGGACATATCTAATTAGATGTGGCATGGCAGATTATTTTCCAAACTTATCAATTTTTTATTATTTTTGCAAAAGTGTCAAATTGATTAAATGGCCCCAAAGGATCCTGATTGGTCGAATCAAGATAAGGTGGGAAAGTGGATAATCAGAGAACTTTGAAGTTTTTACATTTATTGCCAAAAGTAGTAAAGTTACAAAAAAAAATTGTAACTCTGCTTAAGCCATGTATTAAATATTCATTAAAAAGTCAAAGCAGTGAGGTGGGTTATTGGGACACTTTAGGAATTTTGTCTTTTTTCCATAAAAGATGTAAACTGATAAAGTTAACCATGACCCTACTCATTCCTAGGGATAAAGTCAAATGTTGAGCCCAAATCAAAATTCAAAACGGGAAGGTGGGCCATCAAAGCATTTCGGGAATTTTGGTTTTATTTCCAAAAAGAGAGTTAAAAGTTATAAAATGCTCCATGACTCCCCTGAGGTCTTGAGCCCACATTGAAAACTCAAACTAGGGAAGCAAATTGGTGGAGGAATTTGATATTTTGAGCCTTGTTTCCAACAGAAGTAAAATTATAAAGTGATCCACGACTTCGTTAGCACTCATGTGCCACGTGTCTCTTCGGTACACTTTTGGTATGGTGCACAAATGCAAAGAACCCAAACATGTGTAGGCCCTCCACATGGTCAGAGTCTGAAAAGACAAATCTAGCCATTGAATCGGCTAAGTATAAAGAGCCGACAGAAGCATCCACACATCCTAATGGTGTACCTCTAAAGGCCAATTTTAAAATAGGATCCTAAGTGAGCGCAAACTCTCCATGTGCGTCATCAGCACAACTTCAAAGGCAAGGCCCAAAGAGAGACCCTTAACTAGCGCCAACCCTCCACATGTCCCAGGTCTGAAAATGGGACACTTGCTATTAAAAATTCTAGAGTCTGTGGAAGCCTCCACACATCGAATCGGCACTCTTTCCAAAGTCAAGTTCAGTGGGTAATTTGAATCATGTGTGATCCCTCCATGTGTCTCAGGTCAGGCAGAACATCTCCGCCAATGGGAGGGATTTAGGAATAATACAAAGTAAATGGATCGGGCCTGGGGACGATACCACATTTCAGTTCGGTGAAACTGTAGGATTAAAAGGAGGGGCAAAATCTTAAGACATGCGAGGTCGCCACATGGCCTCTATATGGATAGACCCTTTCACATATTACGAGCCCGCGTTAAATGCTTGACCCCACACCTTCAGACAGCCATGTCTTTTAACGAGGATCTCAGAATTGAGTGGGAAAGGACTTTTCAGAGAGCTCTTGGTTCCTGCTAATCACATGCCATCATTAATGATCCGGTCTGCTATTTTCGAGGCTATTAAGTCTCTCACCTATCACCTTGGAAACATAAAATATTATTTTTAGCAGGATTTGATGGCTGAGAATTTGAAAAACATCTGTCATGCCATTAATACGTGATTTAATTACTTCAAATATATAATATTTGATCTGATCTTCCATCCTTCCTTGTCCAACATGCCAAACAAACATGGATAACTGACTAGATATCTTTATTTGGGTGAAAATCTAGAAAACATATTTCGTGCCATTAATATGTGATCAGACTGCTTCAACTAGATCAAAATTTGATCTGATCTTCCATCCTTCCTTCTTCAGCATGCCAAAGACATGAAAAACCAAATTTGATAGATTGTAGGTGGATTTACAGGGGCATTAATGGTTGGTGGTTGAGTTCTAAATCAGATTTTATTCCTTCATTTCTTCTCCTCTTTTTACTTCATCTATAAATGTAAGAGCTTGGCTGATTGCAAATGTTGGTCTCTGATACTTTTGAAGTGTAAATAGAATTGAAAACAATCAATACAGAAAAATTTCCCCTTTCTCTCTATCTTCATCTATTGTCTCTTCTTGTTTGTCTAAAATCTATGGATCATTTATCTTCTATAATAAGAAAATTTGTGTTCTTATTGATATGATTTCGATAACTTTGTGTCTATGGAATGACATCTTATACTATGAATGAGAATTATTCTTTTCTGTATCACCTTTTCTTAGTACATATAAGGTTATACTATGATATCTATATTTCCAGAAAGTACTATTGTATTCTATTGTTTCCTTTCTTCAGTTCTTACATTTATTTGTATTGATAAGCTATTTTGGCAAAAAAGCATTTCAAGATTTCAGAAGTCTAGCCTTAAGATGAAAGTTGTACATTTGTATTTAAGCTTTGTTGTTTTCTGTCAATAAGGGAACATCTCCCATAAAGAGGATGGACTTGTTCTACCCTAACTGTGGGTTTTTTAAAGTGCCATTTTAAAACCGAAGAAATCCTCATTCAAATCTCATTGTTTATGTCTCATGGTTTGCTAGTGCAAACGACACAACAAAAAGGGGCAAAATGTAGACACCTAAATTTAGTATCTATACCCTTGATTATCCACGTGTGTATAAATATTTAATTCAATCCTTTTATCTAATTAAATGCCCATCCAATTATCTTTAATTAATCAAGCCACATTAATTAATTAATTAATCATTTAATATCTTACTTGCCCAATTATCCCATCCATATTAATCTTTATTCCTATTAATTATTTAATACATATTATCTTTCCCTAACCTACCTTCTATTTCAGATTATTTTATCCTAAATCCATCCCCTTACTTTTCTAAGATTTTATCCAATCTATCTTTATGCCCTAACTACCCACAGTTTATCCCCAAGAAATCTAATCCTGCCTATATGCTTTAAAGAATTTGGCCAAATCCTAGAAAGAAAAAAGCAAACCAAAATCACAAAATATAATCCCCTTGGGGAAAATTTCCCCGCAATCGGTGGTGACCCAGCCTCACCATCATTACCCCTATAAAACTGAATCCTTCCTTTCTATTCTAGAAGTAGATGAATGTAATTTTCAGCCTCCTTACGAACTAAGAATCTATCCTCACACATGAGTGTTCCTGAGACATTTTGGAGGCCTTTTACACATCCCTTTAGCGTGATTACATCACTCACGATCATCCATCATGATATTTTCCATCATATTTATCTTTCTTTTATATATTTATCATATTATCGTATATTATTTGTTCCTAACCTTTTACAGGTACAAAGTAGCTTCTACGACATCTAGGGAACACTCAACATCTCTTGCATATAGCCCCTTTTCCTACAGGTTTCCATATTCATCCACTTATCCTCATCTTTACAATTCTATGATACATTTATTGTTGATCCCTCCTGGTTTTTGTCAACCAGTGTCCTATTCATCCAATAATCTATCTAAATGGTCCTCTCCTATCCTCTTTCTTGTCTCTTTGTCTCTTTTTCAATTCTACATATCCTCTTATAGAACTTATAGACCTTTATTACTTTCTAGATTACACTCAAACCTTGCAATCCTTCATACTCATCCTATCATCTAGATCTTCCCTCTCATGTCTCCATCGACCTTCCTCTGCACATTCTAGGTCGCCACTAACCTAGACCATGTAACAATTAATTTCTACTTATTTCAGTCATATCAGCTTATAGATCAGTTTTAATCATTTTTTAGAATCAATGTCATTTCTATTTCTATAATATCTCCAGCCATTGAGACTTACCTATGTTAAACTACTTGTTCTTGCCTGCTTACTTCCACAAGGACCTCGATCATGTATCATACCTCTAAGTTATGACCAAAAACTCATCAAAAACCTTCTACATCATGTAATAAATTTTTTCCCATGCTTGGATAAGACTGATCATCTCCAAAACTTATACCTCTATTTCATTTTACATGTTTTAGGGCTAGGAATAGGCTTAGAATGACCTGACTCAACCTCATGAACATACATTTATGACACCATGAATACCCTTAGACACCTTTCACACATCATACCATCCATTTTTGACCTTATGAAAACATTCAATCCACTCAAGAGAGATAAAACCATGACTAGGCCTACTGAACCATGCACCAAGACATGATAGAACATCACCAAACTAGGTCACTAATAATTAGCCTCCATACTTCACACTAAATGACACCTCATGGAGAATAACATGACCTCATGACACCCTTTTCCAACAATGGAATTGACATCAATTACAATGTAAATAGACAATGGCCAACAATATCCCCCTTTGTCATTGATGGAAACTACCTTCAGAAACATTAATGACAACTAACAAGACCAATAATCCTACATGACTCATTTCCATGTTTTTTATGTTTCTCTCCCCTTTTAAAATCTATGAAAAAGGACACAATAATAATACTACATGTATAAATACCACACAATGACAACAATTCTCAAAACACCTTACTTGACTCAAATAGCTCACATGGGACTAAAACCTCTCTTCTTTAATTCCAAAAACGACATATGAAGATCCATGGGCCTATAATGATCACCCAAAATGATCCCCTTGAGCTATTATCCTCCTAATTTTTCTTCATTCTCACTCAAAACCATTAATTTGGTCTGTGACATGCTCAAGAGCTAAATTTTTCCTTCATAGTTATCAAACACCTTCTTTACCATACTATAGAATTTCACACACACTATTAATCAACCTCTTATAACTCCCTCTAGGTTTTTACAATCAATAGCTAACTAAAAGTACAAGATTTTGGACTCTTACCTTAAATAGATGAAAAGGAGAAGGATTAACCATGTCATCATAGAAATATAACTTCTTAGTCAATACAACCTTATTCGAATGTTATTTAAAACTTTCTTGAGCATATAGCATGATTTTCATGTCCACAAACCATGAATACTAAATTTTTATCCTCTTTGGTATCTTTCTCAATAAATTTAGGAGTAAATTAGGATTCCCCTGCTTTGGAAACCTCCATATTTACCTGTACCTTAATTTTATCTTTTCACAATCTATTTACGATCTGAACTATACTGGAGAGAAACACATACCTTTCTCTAGACTCCACAGCTCCATAACATACATTTTCAAGACCTTGTCAAGATATAATATTGTACACTAGGACTCTATCAGACACCATACATTCTTAATACCACCCCTATTCTAATTAACTTCATTAGTCCTTTAGAATTCTCATTTCAATCCCGAGTCCTTCATTTTTGGAGTTCATATAATTTTTCATCAAGCATATGCAACATGTAACGTAATAGTAACAACTTCTTCATGTAGGACAAAGCATTAAATGATATTCTAGACACAATTCTAACCTAAAACAATGTCAAAGACTAAACTTGTAGGCTTATACAACTCATGAAAATGCTCCCCTTTGCTTCAACATACCTTAGTGATAATGTACATGCTTGACAACATAATAAGTTTATTTCTAACCTTCTTGAACACTGATTACAGTTTACCATCTCTTTTTATGCAAATAAACTTCTCAAACCATTTCAAAAATCTACTTTGACTAGGATTGTTAATGTGTTGACATATAAACCTATGGATCCCTATTTTCACATAGAAAGCATACCTTTTATAATTGTGGACTTGTTTAGTATACATACACATAATTCTCTTTTAGACCTAGTAATAAGTTCCTTTTGCATTCTTGAATACCTCAACTTCTTTACCTCAGCACCTCACAACTCCATACAATCTTCATGGAGTTTGAAAACCTCTTGATAACATGGATGTACATCCACATTCCTTCATCACTAAACATATAATTGTAGACAACTCTTGAGGAATACAAAACGTATGATCTAGCTTGAAGCATATTGATTTGTCATTTATCCTTCAAGTCACACCCTCATGATATGAGTCTCATTTTCAAGTACTTATTTTAGATAAAGCTCAATCATGTACTTATATCATGCTGACCAATGATCTCTTCAAGTTATCTGAATCAAGACCATACCTAAAAAATCTTAGAATTTGTGACCCCTACCCCTACACAAGTTTTCTTGAGCATCTAACTTCCAATATTCTTACTTAAAGCACCATTACAATCTTGAAGGCCACTCTATGACCTATAGCATGACATGTTGGTGTTCACATACCTCTTTAGACATTCAAACTTAGATGTTGATTTGGATAACTATACCAACATGTCCTCCTAAAACATATACCAAGATGAATCCTTCAACCTTGAAGAATATTTTGACATTAAGAGACAGGAAAAGTATTCACTATAGCACACCATGAACAAAACTTATGAGGTCTACACACATATTTAAATGAATTATGTAACAATTGTACTTTGTTTTATGCTAAACATTTTTGTCTAAGAACATAATGAACCTCCATATCTAGTCTTTTGAATAACATAAAGGGATCTTAAAAAAATATCTTCTTAAACATGAAAAACGTTTCTAAAAACTTGTAGGGTTGTATATTATTCCTTCACAGAATTACCTACCCTTGAAATCATATCAAAATCTTATTTTATTTTCACCACATAGACTGATTAAACCAACATATATAGTGAGTAACATCCTTCCTAAGAAGAAAATACTCCTAAATGAATGAGATATTGTGGTTGATTCCTAAGAATTCTTTCAAAACTTAAAGGTCTTCAAAACCTAACATTATTTCATAGTCCTTGATTTCTTCTCTGATTGTACTCTTCATGTCTTAGATACATGATTCAAGGATAAAGTTCTTAGTGTCTTATGTTAAATAACCTTAGGATCTTTGTCTCAGATTAGTAAACTTTTTTTCAACTTCTTCAATCACAAGGTGATCATGCTTTACAATTGTGACAATATACCTTCTTATAACCTTCATACACTATATTAACAAGTTGGACATATTTTCATAGGTGCTTGACACAATGCTTTAATACTTGATGACATTTGATGAATTCAAGATAAAAAGATATAGAGGTAATGAGAAATCCCTTGTCAACACAAACTTCTTGACACTTCTCAAGCACATCATAATCATTGAGATATAAATAAACCTTTTGAAAAAACTTCATGACTTATACTCAACATAATACACCTGAAAGGTATTTTGAAACTTATTGGACACAATCATGACCAAAAAATACTAACAAAACTATACAACCAATTTCAATACCTTGGAATAAAGAGCTAAATATTACTTCATGCTACGACATAAACAATACTTGCTAGAAGTATTCTTTGGATACTCAGGATCATAACTTCAAAACCATCTTAAGAAAAGGAACTAACTCAAAATGCTAAATTCATTGCACACTTGAGACCAACTTCCATTCACACACTAACATGCATGGAAAAGTATAAACACTAGGACCTACCTACATAGAGAAATGATTTCTAAGTGTATAATAGATGACTGAGACCATAGTGCAAGGATATTAGACCCTTGAAGGTGTCACATAATTAACATACCCTTATACCAACATTGTTCAAGACATTTTACAACTTGACAAGCATTATTCCATAGAATCTTTCTCACTAATATGAAATAGACTCTTGACCTTACACAAAACATACATTAGATTAAAAAATGATAGATGCGTACACAAAACATAGACACCTTTCAATAGTAAGTGTTACATACCTCATGGATGGATCAATTCACATACCGTATAACTCTTGAGGTATCCCATAGTGTTAGCCTTCTCAAGTTCTCATCCAATGAAAAATTGAGACATATATGATCTTTTTCAACCAATAGAAACATACTTCTTTGACCTGACTTGGGCTTGAGAAAATTTTCTTCCATCATGATGATACTAGAAACCTCTTTAACAGAATTCAATAAAATAGGCTTCATAGTGTATAATTTAGATAGAGAATCATCTTTATTGACCTCCTTGAATTGAAAAACATACTTCTTGACCATAGGTGTAGACATGACTATCTCATCAAGATACTTAGGATTGATTTTCTTCTCGAACTCTTTCTTTTCTTTCCTTTTCAATGCTTGAAACTTGCTTGTATACACTAAAAACTCTATTTTGTTACAATATCTTACAACATGCCCTTTCTTGTAGAATTTATGAGACATAACACCATTCTACTTTCTTCTTCGTTTAAACACACTTAAGTTGCAACCACTATCCTTATATTTATGACCACACTTACAACATGAATGACATTAACCTTTAAAGAGACCTAAACCATTCCTAAAAGACCTTATTTTGCAAAATCTAGCTCTATGACCAAAATCATGAAAAAATTAGAAATAAACATTAAATGAAGAACCATAACTCATAGGATTAAGTTGTATAACAATTTTATACCATTACAAATCAACCTTCTTGGTCACCATCTCATAATATTAAGAACTTGGACCAGCTTGCCCATCATTATTCATATGTTCTCCTTTGAACCCTAGGCATATTTTTTCACTAGCCACTCTTTGGCTCTCCAAGATCCCCTTAAGAGTTTCATAACTCTTCTCAAAATTTTCATAAATATTAAACTTATCAGAAACATCTTCTAAATAAGATTCCAAAAATTTCAACCTCTATTCATACCTGGAATAAAAGTCTTCTTTATCCGTTATATATTTAGATAAACTCTTTAGTTAAGATTAAAAATCCTTAATGGCTTGACCATGCTATTTTTCCATATGAATAATTTTATCTTGAAATACAAATACCTAAGACTTAAAAATCTCAAAATTTTCCCTCCAAAGATTAGTTAACTTACAAATTTTTGCTTCTAGGATCTCATTCAAGTTGTTAGACTTTCTTCACAAGGACCTTATGTCATACCAATTGTTGGAAGCAAAATGGACTGAGAGGGGGTTGAATCATTCCTAAAAATTTATTATTTCATTTACCATTAATTTTATCATACATTAACATCCATCCATTCACATGCATTCAACAATAGCTTATTATGTGTGTACAATACATTCAAATAACCATAACACATAAGAGAGAGATCATAGACAAAATATTTAAGTGGGAAAACAAAATTGGAAAGAAAAAATACTTAAAACAAACATTATACTTAAATATTTCAAATTTAGTGAGGTAGCAACCCCATAAGGAGCCCCAACCCTTAGTTTATTAGAGTACCATCCTTATAAGGAGCACCAAACAATAATTTAGTGAAGCACCCACTCCACAAGGAGGATAAAACCGCATAAGATGAATAAGAACCAACTCATTCACCTGAATATGATGATATCTAAAAACTATTTCTACTACAATTGATGGAGATCACAATTTCATCCCATACACACACCTTCAAATCCCCTTTCCTTCAACTTACAATTTATTCTTCTATCATGGCTGGTCTTGGCTCCAAACCCTTTCTCACATGCTCTAAATACGTCTTCAAAATGTAAGCTAATTTATTAGCCCTAAAAATTATCCCTCGTACCTGTTATATTCTTCCTCTCGGGTCGTAATGTTTCCCATGTACAACTAGTTCACAAATGAACTCAAACTATACTTTTATATGTTTCTCATCATTTAAACATAAGATAGGTTAGTTTCCCTCCTTTGGTTAGACCAATAAAAATTTAAAATAATTCCAAAAAATATTATTAAACATTCACATTTTACCCATATAGGTCTGCCATGCCCCAAACCACTAAACATGCTCAAAACTAGCTCAAAACCCAATCACCTATACGAGCTAAAACTAAAAATTCCAAAACCATTATTATTCAGGATAATAAATTCACAATACATGTGTAATATGACATAAAACCGTATTCAAATTTCATTAATCCTCTTTCACTAATAAAAAAATTCATAAAACAACTCAAAAGGCTCAAAACCTTAAACAAATAGTTGTTTCTAGCACCCTGTCACCATTTTTGGGAATAAAGATCACTCAAGAACAAGAAAAATCCAACATGTAGCCACTCTATGGAGTCCTAAATACTTTTATATCACATACATTCATTTTAGATAATATGAAACATCTATATGTGCAAACCACACTAACTTTCCTCTTCACCAAATCATGTAACCCAGAAAACAGTTTCACAAACACAACTTGTTTTCACCCTTTCTACAACTTTCAATACCTCAAAATGAATTTAAGAAGAAAAAAATCATCCCTCATCACTCTAAAACTGATATAAACCATCATATAATTAATACCATGCCTCAATCACCTCATTGTTTCAGCCTAAGTAAATTTATCCTGAAAAACAAACAATCCTTCTTCTATACAAACTGACTTGAAATGCCCATCAAATCACATAACCAAGAGACAAAACTTATACCAATGGAAATAAATATGAATCCTCTTTCCATAAAATATTATAAATCCTTCAAACTCAAAGTGTAAGTCCTTCGACCAAGACCATTTCTACAAACTACTTCTTTAGCCTTGTAGGACTCAAGAATTGACAATGAGCTCAATTAGCTCCATCACCTCCAAAATCACTTCCAAGATTAAAAAAATCATATAACACACTTAGAAATGATTTATAATAACTAATAAACCTTTAAAAGTCATGAACAACTTAGAAACGTCACCTTACCTCATGAATATACTTACCACCTTGCTACAACAAACATACTCTAGATTTGTCCCTCAAAGAACAGGTCATAAATTATTCATACCATATCCAACACAAAATTTTGAGATACCAATAGAAATATCTATGAACCAAGATAAAAAAAAAACTTGAATGGGGTCATAGATCCTATTGTATCTCCTATAATTTCATTTTTACCACTGATTGCTCAAAACTGCCCCAAAAACTAGTTTTCATAAATAGGGTACACTTTCACCTTTTCCACTTCAACCATGCTATAAAATTATTATTGACATGTAGAAAAACTTAGGGTCTAAATAAAATGTGAATTTATTTTTCACCTTCTTTAGATAACTTTTCCACAAACTAGACGTCTTTAGAAATATACATTTTTAGGTGGGGCCTACATACTTTCACATGCTCTAATATACCTTTATTAAAATCTAGAGGATCCCTCTACAAAATCCTATCATAAATTGGGTAAAAATAATCAAAACTAGGTCAGTATACTCATTGTCTATCTAAGTCCCTTTAAGTTAGGGTTTCAAAGAAACTTATCTTCTTAATGATCGTTCATAAAAAAGTCACGATGAAACCACCTCATTATTTTTGTAAAACCTTAATAAATGTCCTAAGAAGCTATTCCAAATATCTAAATTCCCCATGGAAAGAACACATCTCAAAATGAACATTAGAAGGTCCACTTTTGCTTCAAAAGTACACTATAAAACACTCAGTTTTTTTAAAATTGAAGTATCTTGAAATTCCTTTTTTAAAATGACCTAAAAAGTGTCATGAAGCATAAAAAAAAAATCCTATAACTTCAAATACTCTCCATCTAGTCCAAATAGCTCTGAAACTCTCGATCTATTAAGACTTATCTATGTTAAACTACATGTTCTCACTTGATTTCTTATCAAGGACCTCAACCATGCATCATACCTATGATTTCTGACCTAAACCTCATCACACACCTGATACATCATGTAAAGAAACTATTTCCATGCTTGGATATGACTAATTAGGTAAAAAACTCATGCCTCCATCTCATTATGTATGCTCCATCGATAGAAATAGGCCTCGAATGACTTGAATTAACCATGAAAAACCATGAACAGACCTTGATGAAATAATGGATACCCTTAGACACCTTTGACACATTATACCATTCAATTTTTTCCTCATGAAAAACTTCAATCCACTTAAGATACCTCAAACCATGACTAGTCCTAACAACCATACATGAGGACCTCATAGAACACTACAAAACTAGGTCATAACTAGATAAAAATTCACACTTGACACTGAATGAAAACTCATGGAGACTCACATGACCTCATGAAACCCTTTTCCATCAATGGAATTAACATCAATGAAAACATAAACACATCAAAACCAACCTTTGGAGCAACTTGATCAACAAGAAAGGATGGTTGATGGAGTGGAAAACCCCAATGGTGTAAATAATGATAGCCTTACACTAGGAAAGACATTTACATATCCCATAGAATTGGATCCTAATTACCAAGCCCCATGAATAAAATATATCCTTCAATGCTACCAACCTTTAGGGGAATATTCTCAAAATATCCTTTCCATTCCTATTTGATTTCAAATTCATGTGCCAAACCTATGACTACACCTTATACAATCAAAAATTAAATTTAGTTCTTTCAATTCTGAAGGATGTAGCCATGAGGTGGTTGATGGGCCTAACCCCCAACTCCATTTACAATTGGCAGGAGATAGAAACATTCTTCTATGATAAACACTAACGTTATTATAGGTTAACGGACATAAAGGATGAACTCTTTACGATACAAAAAAGGAGGATGAGAGTGTTGATGACTATCATGATCATCTCTGCTTTCTTCATAGGAGGTGTGGCACTATTATTTATATTACTCCTCTTAAAACTGTATTCCTTAAGGGATTGGATGAGGACAAACAAGAAGCCTTTAATATTATGGGAAAAGGAGATATGAACAAATTGGAATTCACTAATATCATCTATCTTTGTAGGAACAATTACCAGACTTACCTAAACCTTCTAAAAAAGAAAGGAAAAATGGTCAATGATGACATATCCAATTAAGAGAGGAAATTGTAAATCTAAGGATAGACCTCTTATTTCATCTTAATACAACATTGGATAGGTAGAAAGCTAGGAACACAAATACATTATTCATATATTGTCCAAGATGTAGGGAGAAACATGGGCTTAAAGATGTTCCCTTAGGTAAAACATATATCTTCCTTGTCTATGATCTAAATCATGTCACAAACCAATGTGGACTACTTTTCTTGCTAAGGAAACATTTAAAGAAGAAAACAAAAAATCTTAGTTGAATTGTGTGTCTCAAAGGCAAGGAGGGAATTTTCAATCAAATCAGAATGTGTCTTATGCACAAAAAGTGCAATGGGTTCCCAGCTAGTGGAACACACCATGGTCATATCCCCATCATTGGGCTCAACAAGTCCCACAAGAATGTATTCCTTAGTGGAATGCACCGCTTAATTATTATCAGAAACCTTCGACTCTAAACCCAAACATTCCACTATTCAAACAATTTAATCCTTATTTTAACAAAATTTGAATGCACCCCAAGGATCAGGTCAACAATATTATAACCAAAGAAGACCCCATGAAAAACAAGCCTTGTTAACTGGGCCTACAACTTTTAACCCACCTGAACAACCTGCTTAGCCAAAAATTCCAATGCAAGATGTGGTAAACCCAAATAATGTGATGAATTGTAGCCCTATATACACCATGGAATTAGATACAAAACCCATAGTAAACTCTATGGCCTGTAGAAATATCTTATTACGCTCAAGGAAGGTTACCTCAAAACCATCATCTCCTAGTATAGAATAACTCCCTAGAGAAAAAAATATAAGAAACAAAACCCAATCATGTTATTGAAGAAGCATCTAAACCTAAATCAGGTATTCCCTTTCTATCTAGACTACTGGAAAAATGCAGCACTACAACCCATGAAGAAACATATTCAAATCTAATCCATGGATTAAGAACCTAAGAATTGGAATCCCTCTTTTATAGGATCTTAGAGAAATTATATAAGTGATTAATGCCATCAAAGAGCTCTGTTTTAAAACTGAGGGTAGAAGAAAAAAAGTAACCTAAAACAATCCATTTGGATGGAAAATTGGCTAGCATATTGGAAGGGAATATGATCTGTCAAAAATATGGGGGCCTTAGGATTCCAATTGTTACAATTTGCATAGGGGATGTGCGAATCCCAAACATCCTAATTAAAGTAGGAGGTTTAATTTATTTGATAACCATTAACAAATTATTGACATTATCTCTCTCTAAACCATAATGAACTTTAGTAATGTTAGAAATGGTTGATTAGTTTATAGTGAATCCCAAAGGAATCATAGAGGATGTGATCATAACTATCAAATCATGGGATTATTCAGTACATTTTATGGTCATTAAATAATTAATAAAAATATTGGATAACCTTTGATCCTAGGATGCCCTTGGCTAGCCACTTCTGCAGATCTTATTGATTGCATGAAAAGAAACATGGTCATTGCAAACACACATAATTCAAAGATGTTGTTCATTTATCTAGCTGCAAAACCATTGGCCACAAAGGATAAAAAATGGTGGAAAGATGATATAAATGAATCCAAATATTTTGTTTCACCCTTGGTCATGGTCATAATTCAAGAACATTTTGAGCAGATCCAAAATTATGATCATGAGTCATGTGATGGACTGTAATGTATGAGTCTTATAAACTAACCAATTGAAATAAAGAATGACATAATTGATGAGAAAAATCAACCTATAATATGTTTTTTTTTCATGAAACATAAATGTGATGGTGTGTGTTTTTCAAAAAATCACTACAATACATATATTACTTTCCCATCAGTGCCCTTTGAAAGCATTGTTGAGAGAATAACCTATGGAAAATTATCTCCACCTAGACACCAATCAATTATTCATTTTCCAGATAAAAACATTGGCAGTCAATATTTAGTTCAATATTCAGGAGGAGAATACCCTTTTTGAACTTCTATGCTCTCATCCTCAAGTCTTTAGTTGGGAATATAACAATATGAAAGGTATTCACTCTAGTATTTGTACACACCATATTTACACAACTGACTCCAAACTAGTCAGGAAACCTCAAAGAAGGATAAACCCTACTTTAAGAAACATTGTTAAAGTAGATATTGAGAAATTCCTCATGATAGGATTCATTTATCCAATTTAAGATAGTTAGTGGGTTTCTCCATTAGTAATAGTTCCTAAAAAGAATAGGAAATGGAGACTTTTTGTGCATTATAGAGATTTGAATAAGGAAACACATAGAGACTATTTTTCCTTACCTTTTATTAACCAAGTCCTTGATAATTTATCTAGACAAAGTAATTTTTCATTCCTCAATGGGTTCAATGGGTAATATCAAATAATAGTTTCAACAGAGGAGCAAAATAAAATTGTTGGATATCAAAAGCACTGAGAGGGGGGTGAGTTAGTACAAATATTTTTTTCAACTTTTAAACCTCCTTGAATAAAGAAAAAAATCAAGCCATGAAAAAATTAGAGTGCATACAAGAGCACAAGACACTAAATTTATAGTGGGAAAAACTTAGAGGGAGAAAACCCACTTGAAATCAAAGTTTTTTATTAGGAACACGAATTCCCTGTCTACAAAGATTTCTAGTTTTGCTGAGTACCCACTCAACTTGATAAGAACCCACTTCCCATTCCTTCTAGCACCCATTAGAAGGTTGCTAAGAACCCACTAGGCTAGTTTAGAAAGATGCAACATGCAAGGAGATCCTACCCCTGTAACACAAGCACCCACTTAGGAAAAACACATGAAAAATGTTATCATTTTGATCATCTACCTCTTGATGCTTATTCAACTATTTATGATCACCTTGCTAGTACAATTCATTCACTAGTCCAAAATTTACCTAATTCTCTGAATTTGCATTTTTACATAGTCAAGAGAGCACAAATTTGTTCAAACGATCAGTAGTAGCTATCACACCTTTCGTTTGATTATCTTGTTTATGTACTTTCATGTCAGTCATCCACACCTCCTTAAGATTTTATACCTATCTCATATAATCAACTTAGTCATGGTTAAGCTCTTCATATTGTCAACTCATTCATTTTTATACCCCCTTTGCTGTCACACACCCATTTCAACTTGTATTCAGTTAATTTCATATGCTCCTTCACCAGATACACTTTTTTGCTCACTCTATTCTTACATTTGTCAATTTTAGTTCTTACATCTGAGCATCTCCACCTATATTTAAAGTGTTACACTTTTATTTTTAATTTTTCCATTCCATAGAATTTTCAAATACATACTTCAATCTCAACTCGAGCTCTTCACAAGAATTAAAAAAACCAAGTCTCTTGAAATTCTTCATACTGTTCAACTCTTTGAAATAAAACAAAGGAATCTTCAAATTATGTTACAAGCCTTTGACTGATATGACTCTTCAATTTCCTCAGCTAAACCTGACCTTAAGCTCTTCACAAGAAGACAACAAAAAACTTTACCTTTTAACACAAGACTCTTCATATCACCTTGAATGTCACAGGAATTTTGTCTTTGCACGAATAAGACACTAGTTGTTTTGTACCATCCAATGTTGAAATTGAGAACATTTTATGAGATTGCAACAGTTTAGGATTCTTCAAATTCCAATAGCCTTTCATTCAAATCAAATTGAATAGGATTTTCATCATTCATCTTCATAAGGATGAAGAAACTTGATAAGTCAATCAAATTTCTGAGTCACGGTTTGAGATATGACTATATGAGCAATTCACTCAAGCATTTCTCTCATTGAAAACACCTATGAGCTCTACTAAATTTTTCCAAAAGGGTTATTTCATTTTCAACAAATGAATTTCCACTTGAAGGGTTCAATTTCATTCTAAAAATTGTTTTACAATCAGACTATAATCATTGTAATAGAGTGAATGCTTTCATTCACATAGAAATTACTTGTTCAAATGATGGAGTTGATATTTAGTGCATATTTCACGTCTTTTCCACTTGACTCTACATAAATCACACCCTTGTCTGCACACATTATCTTGTAGAACAAGAAAATGTCCATTTACCAATCAAGGGAATATCTGTGCACATTTTAAATATTTTATGCTAAGACGATCTCCATTTATGCTTAATAAATCAACAAAAATATTTTTGCATTTGGTTTTTATACCTTCCAAAAAGCTCTGTATTAAATTTCATAAGATTTTATTGATGGAATTGAAATATTCAATCAAAATTGTTTTGGTAAAACCCTAGATATGCGTATATTTCACAGTGAATCCTAAGAGATACAAATTTACCAGTATCTTAATCTTTTTTGAATGAATTTTGACATTTCTTTCTCCTGTAACATCATCTCATCACCCTCCATCTATTCCAAGAAAAAACCAAACTTTAGTACTTGTAATTTGCTCCTAGTTGTCTGAAATACATGCATAATGTTTAACAATTAAGCTTGAGCATGATAAGACAAGTGAAATTAGAGATATTTATTCTCTTGGGTGACTAATTAAGCTGTTTAGTCATTATTTGACAACCAAACACAACATTCAACCTCAAAAAAAATACCTCTAACTCTACAAATGGTGCTCACATAGTTAAGTGATTTGAACAGTGTAGTTTTGTTGATGTTCTTATAATGTTACCTTGAGACAGAGTATAATCCATGTATTCTTTCAACAGACATGAGTACTTAAATGATTGTTCTGATAGATCTCACTGACTAGTTTGATATTTGATTTCTTGTTTCCTAACAGATCCATACACACCTTGATAGGATAACTATATTGTCTAAGGTAAATCAATCAGATAATTTTTTTGAAATCCTTCACACGGAAGTTTTCTACAAAATTGAAAATACTTCAGAGTCCTGAATCTGAAAAAAATCAGACTTCAGACTTCAGAGATTTTCCCTTTTAGAGTTTAAAATATATGGAATTGAAATTATGATTTCCAAATTATGAAGTTTGAAAACCAAAAAGTCAGAAATTTTGGACTTTCAGGTTTTCAGATTTCAGAGTTTTCTTTGGCCATTACCAATTTTTGAAGCCAAAGTTCTAAATTCTGAAATCCCAAAAGACTAAAATTTCAGACTTTCAAGCTTTCGGAACTCTAAGTCACAATTTTTAGAATATTCCTTTCGAACTTCCGAAGTTTGAATGTTTGAAAGTCCAAAATTTTAGACTGTTAGGTTTCATAACTCTCTTGACCATGTTAAGGTTTTTTTACTTTCTGACTTCAGAAGTCCCAATGTCTGAAAGTATGAAATTTTGGATTTTCTTTTTTTCAGGTTTCAGAACTCTTGTAGCCATTTCACTATTTTGATCTCCTAATCTCTGAAGTCCAAAACCCCAAAATTCCAAATTTTCAAAATTTAAGAATTTTAGGTTTCAGAATTTCAGAGTCCTTTACACATTTAATTTCTTACCTACTTCTGTACGGATGAAAAATTTTCTATTAATGTCAGGATTTTATTTTTAAAATCACATTTTCACCTAACACTTGCTCTAACGATCTGATTTTTTACTATATATTTTGTAATTTTCAACATCATTCTCGAGGTATTTTATTTTGGCTATTTTCTTTTTGGTTTAAGATATTTTGTTTGGTTTCCTCCTTGTTCATTTTTTTCTTCTCTACTCCTCTGTATTCCTTGGAAGATGAATATCTAATTGCCCACCATGTCTCTTTTGACTATCATTTTTATCCTAATGGTTCTACAATTAAATTTCTATAGGCATTTAGTAAGGATCTCATCATATTGTTCATTTTCGTAAGCATTCAAAATTTTATCCTTCAACACTTCTCATTTTTTAAAGTTTGGAATATTTTCTTTTCAGATTGCGAGGTTTTTTTGTTCATAATTTCTTAGTTATTGGGAAGTGTGCCTTTGGGACTTTAGAGGTTTACTTTTTAGGATTTTGGAAGTCTTCACTTCGGAACTCAACGTTTAAGGTTTTCAAAGATTTGGATATTTGGATATTTTCATTTCTTAGAAACCATGCATTTTGGAAGTTGAAGATTTTTGGGTTTTTTGGAAATCTAATTTTAAAGTTTTTCGGAACTCTACGTTTTTCAGTTTTCAGAACCTGTCATTTCAAGCTTCTCCAATTTAAGTTTTCAAAGGTTTGTAATTTGGAACTCTCATTTTCGGGAAGTTGGACTTCTCCAATTTAGGTTTTCAGACTTCTCTTCTTTAGTATTCAAAAAGTCACCAGATTTTAGAATTCAGAACCTGATGTCTACTTCTACATCCAAGGGAAAGGAAAAGATGAAATACTCATTCGTTAGAGTTTCTCCTCACTCTTGCTTGTCTTTAGAATTGGGAAATATAGGAGACATCGATCTAAAAAAAATGATTTTCCATACTTCTGGACAAGGGTGAAGGCCCCAAATAATATATCCTTCACACAAGCCATATATGACAGTGGGCTTGCTCTTGTCACCAGTTTCCCCTCATCCATGCATTTCCCAGAGTTCATTCTAGTTGCCACAGTCCAATTCAATGAAGAATCCATGATAGTTAAGGATGTTGATGGCAAGGTTGTAATCTGCTTGGATGTAAATTTCTTTGAGGATTTTCTCAAACTCCCCAACATCGAGGACTACACAAAAATTTCAAAAGATTCGGCTGTAGAATAGGGAAAATTTTAGTGGCGAATATTCGTAATATGGAAAATATTCCATTTTTGAAAATTTTGAAAAGGTGAATTTTTTGGCATGGGTCAGTGACCTGTTCACCTAAAAATTACACTTTAATTTTTTTTAGGGGTCAGCTTCGCCTACCCTTGAAAAATATCCCTTATATAAACCTAGATTATTCGTAGGTAGAACACTTCTACTTCACATTTTTCAACAATATGATATATCCCGTATTATAGACGTGCGACAAGGGGGTAAGTTATTGACGCGCGACAAGGAGGGTTTGCAGACAAGGAGATACTGTAGATATTGATGCATAGTAGACACATGACAAATATTTTGTTGATGAGCGACATGGAGTTTTTTTTGATGAGCAAGAAGAGGGCAGAGGTTGCAGATGCGCGATAGGATATTTGCTATCGCCCGTCAAAAAATGCAGTGACGCGCGTCAACAGGCCCTAGTGACACCCGTCAACAGACCTTAGTGACACACGTCACTAAGGTCTGTTGACGTGCGTCACTAAGGCCTGTTGACGCACGTCACTAAGGCCTGTTGATGCTTAGTGACGCGCGTCAACAGGCCTTAGTGACGCGCGTCACTAAGGTCTGTTGACGCGCATCACAAAGGCCTATTGACACTTGTCACTACATTTTTTTACGTGCGACAAGGAGGTACAATAGATATTGACGCATAGCAGACGCGTGACAAAGAGTTTGTTGATGCGCGACATGGAGATTTTTTGATGAGAAAGTAGAGGTCGGAGGCTGCAGACACGAGACAGGAGATTTGTTGTCACGCGTAAAAAAATGCAGTGACGCATGTCAAAAGACCTTAGTGATGCGCATCAACAGACCTTAGTGACACGCGTCACTAAGGTCTTTTGACGCGCATCACTGCATTTTTTTTACGCGCGACAGGAAAATCTCCCGTTGCGCGTCTGCAGCCTTTTTTCACAGTGCTTGATAATCAGGCGAATTTTTTTCATACAACCCCCAAAAAAATTTCCTTCCCATGAAACCGGTTCCAGGGATATTCGCCAGGTATTCTCCACCTCCGATTTCCAGGAGGTCTCTTAAAATGAACCCTGCTATAGAACATTAGGTGAAATAAGTGGATATGTGCATGAGGGTCATGTTAAAAACTCATTTGGAAAAGAGTGTTACCAAATTGCCAAAGACCATGTATCTGTCAAAATTCATTTAGGAGGTCATTGACATTATTGAGCTACTAAGAAAAGTCTAAGGTCTTCCCTCCTCAGAGGAATTTTAGGAGTGGATGTTCTTATATATCACTACCATCAAGAAGAATAAATAATTTATCAGATGGGGGGAATATATGAGTAGCTCCATTTGCTATCATTTGAGAAGAGTGTTGTCCTCAAAGAGTTTCTACATGACATACTTTTCTTCTATACCACAGCTAATATGGGATACTTCACCGGGTTGAATACTAAGGTTATTCGAACCACCTCCCAAATCTATGATTTTTATCTTACACTAGATGACAGAAGTAAGAACTTCTGTAGAATTAACAATGCTTTCTATGCAGCTATTCTTTATTGTTTTGATAAGGAATTTTATAATTGGAGGATATCGGATGAAGCCTTCAAGGAAGTGCGTGAATGGGGAGATATCTACCTACATTTCCCCACGTTTACCTAAATTTAGATTATTGGATTCGTAGGTGCTCCTAGAAAGCTGCCATGATGTCCCACTGATAAGTGGGCCTTGTTAGAATTAGTTTGGAAATTTATAGATTACCACAAGATCCAAAATAAATGGCACAAAGTGGGAATGCAATTTCATATTTCAATTAGAAGATACACTTTCCCAAATTTTTACAAGGCTAAGATTGTGGATGCATAAATGGCAGAGGTAACCTTGTGTACTTTCCATCCATGGACCAATTTTGACTATTGGGGTAAATTTAGTGAAACAAGTCAGTCTAGTTCCCATGTGCTCTATTTAGAAGTTAGATGGATTCATTTTCTAGATAAATATATCATCTGAAAAAGGGATTATGAGAGGTTAACCTTGGATGAAGTTTAGTAGTTTAGTATAGCTGATGTCCCAAAATACATGGAAGATGATGATGAGGTTTTTGATGTAGCATATAAAAATATTAGTGTTTCCAATAAACCATTACAATGGATTGATTGGTATGTGGAAGAATGTTGCAATATAAAGGAGAGAGTGATTCCCATTATCCAAAGAACCTATAGTTAGTTGGTTACCTTGTGAATCTCACCCAAGGGGGTAGATCAACCTATAAATACTAAAGTCCCATCAACCATGAGCCAATCAAAACCCACAAAAAAGAAAAGGTCAGTTCAAAAGGCACACACAATTCAAAAAAATATTTCATTTGTTGTTCGGAGCTCGTCTCTCTCCAAGGGTCTGTCGACATTAAAATTTTCCTCCATAATTTCTATTTTATTAATATTTGTATTAGGGATAGGATGTTGTTAAGTATAATTAGTAGTGGCGTCCAATAGAAGATAACGGTGCCTTAAGTACAGTGCCGCCAATAATGTAGAGTATGGTAACAATCAAAGTACAATAGGAATGTTGTAAAAAGTAAATATTTGTCGTAAGTGGTCCGGTAATGTTAAAATCTCAAAGTTGGGATAAGTAGAGAAGTAGGGTCTACATGATTAGGAATTAGAAATATTATATTTGTAATAAGGACAAAGAGTGATGTCATAAATATTTTGTATATTTTATTTGTGGAAAAGTCTAAAAAGTGGAACCCATGTGAGATGATAAGGTTTATCTTATCTTAGAAGATAAGCCTACATGTAAAGGAAAGAGTTTAGGCATGGAATATGATTGGCCGGAAGAGATTTCTTATCCTATCTTAGAGATAAAGTGGATAAGCCTAAATTCCTATAAATAAAGAGGCCACCCCCCTCATTTAGCATAGAGAGAAGTAGTCAGAAATATTGTATGAGTAAGTGTGTAAAGGAAGCCATCATTTTGAAGGTGTGTTAAAGAAGCCATTAAGAGGTGTAATTGTGAAGTTTCTCCCATAGTTATTGTTTGAAGGCAAGTGAAGTTAATAACACTTGAAGAACCTCATGGGTGAGATTGTAACAATTTCATGTTGATATTATAATTTACACTGATATTTCAGATTTATTATTATTCCTTCTTATCATAGTCTGTGGTATTCTTGTGTTATGTTTGTTATTGTGTTTCTAGATTACATCTACCAAACTAAGAGCTGTGCATTAGTTAATAATCATAGCACGAGGAGTTCCCGGTGAAGAATTATCATAGTGCCGGATTGGTGTTGACATTTTGGTTCTATTGCTAGGACCATTCCTCATTGGTGGATTTTCTGGAGAAATATTCCCCACTTAGTCAGAAAACATTTGGAGGGTAACCTTGTTTTTACTGTGCATAGTAGTTACCATGGTAAAGTCATTATTTGCCGTGATTAGTATTTACCGCAGTAAAGTCACTTTTTACCGTGAATAGTATTTACTGCAGTAACTTCACTTTTTACTATGAATAGTGTTTACCACAGTAAAGTTAGTTTTTACCGCAGTAACTTCACTTTTTACTTTGAATAATGTTTACCATAGTAAAGTCAATTTTTACCACAGTAAGTCAAGTTTTACCATAGTTTACCATGGTAATTTCTATTTTCTATTATAGTGATTCCAATTATTTGTGCACATAGGTCTTGTTGATTGTACTTGTGGGTTGGTATTTCATTGTGGTTACTTTTGGGAATGAGGAAGATAACTATTTTTTCAGCCCAATCTAATGAAGATGCTTCCTCTTTCATTTAAGAGTTTAAACGATCTTGTATTTGTAATGGCCTTATAAGAAGGGAACAATGGACTAAATTTTTTCCTACCTTTTTGGATGGTTCAGACTTTAGGTGGTTTAAAACACTAGGTGATAATGTGAAAAAATTATAGGTTTTATTAACTAAAAGTTTTCTTGAATAATTTGGTGAACAATAGAAATATAAAGATCTCATGATCGATATCAAAAAGCTAGCCCAAGGAGAGAAGGAGAAGATAAGGGATTATCATGCTTGTGTTCTAGAGCTAAGGAGGAAGCTCGATGCCAAGATATAGAAGGAAGGATTAGCGAATGGGTTAATGAATGGCGTAGATAATCTCCTCTGTAATAACTTCATTCTTGTGATGAAGCCAGCGATTAGACAACAAGTGAAGTATGACCATCCAGCTACCATTGAACAAGCAAAGGAGATTGTAAGAAGGAAAGAAGAAAGCATGGAAGAGGAGCCCAAAGAAATTGTTGCTAAAGTAGAGCCTACACCAACACCTTTGGTCCAAAATCCACAACCACTCTCGGCGAGCACAAATCTTTCTCCTAGTACATATACTGAGTATGAAGATCTGCTCAGGAAGATGGGTCAGTTAACTATTAATCTTCTTCAAGGAAAAAAATTTAGTTCTCAGGGAGGAGATAGAGGTCCAAAAAGAAATATTTCTGAAGTTATATGTTATGGTTGTTATAAAAAGGGTCATTATAAGTATAATTGTCCAGATAGAGCTTCTACATCTGGTACAAGAGATAATGATAAAGAGAAAGCACCTGTGAATTCTTTTGATGTAGTAGATAAGAGCATAAATAATGAAGTAGATGTTTTTGTAACAAAAAGAAAGAAAGAAAAAGATAACGAAGATGGAAATGATCCTAAGAAGATGAAAGGAGAAACTAGTAAAAAACATAGGAGAAGAAAGTTGGCTGTGCAGGATTTTTTTATTTCACAGGGACACGGACCATACTCCATCTTACACAATCTGTCCAAAAGGCCTGCAAATATTACATATGGTCAACTCTTGGCTATGTCTTTTGAGAAGAGGCAGGAGCTGCGAAGTGGACTCAATGCTCAACAAAGGAAGTAGGTTGAGGTCCCTGTTTTAGAGGCAAAGACAGATCGCTACGCTCCACAAGCTGAGGTATTATGTAATGGTATTTAAATTCATGATGTATTATTTGATGGAGGTGATGTAGTTAATGTAATGACCAATTCTGTAATGAATATGTTGGGTTTGAAAATTGATCGCCCCTCAACACTTATGTTAAGGTCATTAAATAAAGGAAAAACTAAACCAGAAGGTGTAGTTTCAAATGTGGCGATATCTGTTATGGGTGTTGTATGTGTGGTAGAATTTCAGGTGATGAAAAATGGTACTGTTGCGTACCCAGTGTTGTTGGGAAGACCATGGCTAAGGAGAGTTCATGTAAGAAACTACTGGAATGAAGGCTTCATGACACTTGGACATGGTAGAGAGAGGGTGAAGATAAACGTGATCCCTCGGCATCATAAGGCAGAACCTGTGGATTCAAGTGATGAAATTGATAATTGGACATCCTCTGATTACTCGAGTACTAGTGAAGTGGACATTGAAGATGAAAAAAGTGAGATTGATGTTTCGGTCATGGATATCCTTCCAGTCACACTGACTCATGATCCCATAAAATTATCTGAAGAAGAAATTGATGATCATCTCCAACAAATAAAGATTGGTGATGCTGTGATGGAGAGTGAGAAGGAATCCTACCTCTAGCTCTTTCAAAGGTATATACACATATTCACTTTTGATTACAAGGAACTCTGTCAAGTAAGTTGGTTAGAACATTCTATTGAGCTGGTAGATGGTGCTAACCCCATAAACAAAATGCCATATATAATGAATCCTAATTTTTACAAGACTGTAAAAGAAGAAATAGATAAGTTGCTTGATGCAGGATTTATATTTGTTGTGGAGAATTCAAAATGGGTTTCTCCTATTGTGATCTAAATAAAAAAGAATGGGAAGCTACGCATTTGTGTTGATTATAGGAAGCTCAATAAGGAAACAAAGAAGGATCATTACCCTCTTCCATTCTCAGATCATATTTTGGACGAAATAGCTGGCCATGAGTGCTATAGTTTTGCTTATGGATATAGCTGATACAACCAAGTTCGTATAGTAGAGAAAGATCAGCTGAAGACCACATTCACCACTCCTTGGGGAACGTTTGCTTATAGAGTTATGCCTTTTGGGTTGTGTAATGCTCCAGCAATGTTCCAATGCTTGATGAATAGGGTGTTTGAACCCTACATTGGGAACTTTATCAGAGTATTTCTGGATGATTTTTACATCTATGGGAGCAAGATGGACCACTTGCACCAGATGGAGACAACATTTCAAAGGTTAGATGAAGCACAAGCCTCACTAAACCCTAAAAAGTGTGTCTTTGGATGTTCTAAAGGCATTTTGTTAGGGCATGTTATATCCAGAGATGGTATTGGTACTGATCCTGATAAAGTTTCAAAAATCAAAGAGTTACCTTTTCCTATGAATAGAAGTAAGTTGAGATCTTTTTTAGGCCATGTAGGTTACTATATAAGGTTCATCAAGAATTTCTCAAAGATTACACAGCCACTAACCCAGTTCTTGAAGAAGGATGTTACTTATGAACCAAGAAATAAGGCGCATGAAGCTTTTGAACAAATGAAGGAAGCCCTGGTGCCTTCACCTATTTTAAAGAATCCAGATTGGAGCAAGCCATTCATTATGTATACTGATTCCTCAGATAGAGCACTAGGAAGTACTATGAGCCAAAAGGATGAAAATGGGAATGATCATCCAATTTACTTTGGGAGCAGACAAATGAGCAGTGCTGAGGTAAATTATACTGTAATTGAAAAAGAGGCTCTAGCTATCATTTTTGCTATAAAGAAGTTTAAAAATTACTTGCTAGGGCAGAAATTTATAGTTGTAACAGATCATTAGGCTCTAAAATATATTGTCAATAAGCCTAACCCATCAGGCAGGATAGCAAGATGGATAATTTTGCTACAAGAATTTGAATTTGATATTATAGATAGGCCAGGAAAGAAGCATGTCAATGCAGATGCACTCTCTCGAGTCTATGATGGTTTAGGTTCACCTTATGATGATGATGATTTCCCAAATGTAGCATTATTATCTCTTGACACAATCCCTAGTGAATACATAGATAGTTGGAATTATCTAAATGAATTCAAGTTTCCTAATGGTGCCAATGTAAATACTAAGAGGAAGATTACTCAAGCTAGTTGTCCATATTCTATTCTGCATGGAGTATTATTTCGAATAGGACCTGATAGACAGTACAAGAGAGCAGTTGGATGTGATCAAGGGAAGGAGTTGATAGAATAATTCCACAATGGTACATGTGGAGGACACTTTTCTGGACAACTTACAACAAGAAGGATCTTGGATGCAAGTTATCACTGGCCCACTCTTTTTAGAGATTGTTATAATTATTGTAAGACATGTGATATTTGTCAAACACATGGTAACCGTAAGACTTCATCAGCTCCATTATGCCCTATTATTCGACTCGGTCCCTTTGAAAAGTGGGGAATAGACATTGTAGGTCCACTTCTAACTATCCCACACCAAAAAAAGTATATTGTAGTTACCACAGATTATTTAACCAAGTGGGTTGAAGCTAGGCCATTGAAAATAGCTTCCATGGATGAAGTGGCAAGGTTCATTTATGAACGCATTATCACCAAATTTGGTTGCCCATTAGAAATTATAACAGATCAAGGAAGCCACTTCATTAATGAGGTGGTAGAAGCCCTAGTCAACAAGTTTTCTATTAAGCACAGGAAGGAAACAACATACAAGCCAAGCACAAATGGACAGGTGGAACTAACAAATTTTGTGTTGTGTCAAATTCTAGCAAAAGATGCAGCCTTGCAGGTACATAAGTGGGATAAAAGGATTCATACAGCATTGTGGGCATATAGGGTAACATCAAAGTCAGCAACAAGATACTCCCCATTTCAGTTGGCTTATGGCATTGATCTAGTTCTTCTTATTGAGTTTGATATTCCCACTGTGAGAGTTATGAAAAATGAAAGGATGGATGAAATTGATTCAGTAAAAGAAAGGTTGGTACATCTTCATTTGCTAGAGGAAATGAGGGAAATAGTGAAGGATACAAGCTATAAGAAGAAAATGAAGCAGAAGGAATACTTTGATCAAAAGATCTGTTGGTCTCCATTTCATGTGAATGACTTGGTTCTAGTATATGATTCCAGATACAAAAAAAGAAGACAGAGAAAATTTCTTCCAAAGTGGATGGGGCCCTACAAAATAGTAGTTGTGCATGAAAATGGTACATATCAATTGGAGGAATTAAATAGTGCTCCCATTACAAAATGGGGCAACCATGACAAATTAAATATTTTCCAAGCACCAGCTTCAGAATGTCCATTAGATTCTACTCTAAGGATGGAGTAGAATTTAGGAAGGGGGAAAATGTCAACATTAAAATTTTCCTCCGTAATTTCTATTTTATTAATGTATGTATTAGGAATAGGATGTTGTTAAGTATAATTAGTAGTGGCATCCAATAGAAGATAACGGCGCCGTCAGTACGATGCTACCAATAATGTAGAGTATGGTAACAGTCAAAGTACAATAGGAATGTTGTAAAAAGTAAATATTTGTCGTAAGTGGTCCGGTAATGTTAAAATGTCAAAGTTGGTATAAGTAGAGAAGTAGGGTCTACATGATTAGGAATTAGAAATATTATATTTGTAATAAGGACAAAGAGTGATGTCATAAATATTTTATATATTTTATTTGTGGAAAAGTCTAAAAAAGTGGAACCTATGTGAGATGATAAGGTTTATCTTATCTTAGAAGATAAGCCTACATGTAAAGGCAAGAGTTTAGGCATGGAATATGATTGGCCGGAAGAGATTTCCTATCCTATCTTAGAGATAATGTGGATTAGCCTAAATTCTTATAAATAAAGAGGCCACCCCCCTCATTTAGCACAGAGAGAAGTAGTGAGAAATATTGTATGAGTAAGCGTGTAAAGGAATCCATCATTTTGAAGTTGTGTTAAAGAAGCCATAAAGAGGTGTAATTGTGAAGTTTCTCCCATAGTTATTGTTTGAAGGCAAGTGAATTTAATAACACTTAAAGAACCTCATGGGTGAGATTGTAACAATTTCATGTTGATATTATAATTTACACTGATATTTCAGATTTATCATTATTCCTTCTTATCATAGTCTACAGTATTCTTTTGTTATGTTTGTTGTTGTGTTTCTAGATTACATCCACCAAACTAAGAGTTGTGCATTAGTTAATAATCATAGCATGAGGAGTTCCTGGTGAAGAATTATCATAGTGTTGGATTGGTGTTGATAGGTCCTATTCCAAATGTCATGTCTCCTAAAGCACCCGTGACAAAAATAGTTGAAGTCAGTGATTCTCCAAGTGTCCCAAAAAACCCATCATTTCCTTTTTCTCTTCGATTGTCACTTCCTACATTAGTTCCTTCCACTTCTACAATAATTTTTTCTTTCCCATCTCCTTCCATGGCCCAATTATTCTCATCCCTTCCAACTCTCTCAACTCGGGAAACTATTGGGTCACCCGTTTCTACTTCACTTCCCTTAACACTTCCATTTCCTTCTGTCTCATCTCCTAACATCATTGTATCAAATCCTATGGAAGTCCTCACATCCACCTCGTCCATTACTATGACTACCATTTAAATATTGTTATAAATATCTTCCCCTCGGGTAGATATAGACAAGTAGAAGAATATGGAAATCAAAGGAACTAAAAACCCTACATTTATTTATGGCAAAAGTCACACCAAGGCGCAGGTAAGAGGCACACAATAAGAGGTGTCGACATTAAAAAAGTCATGCCAAAGCGCAGGTAAGAGGTGTCGACATGGTAAAAGTCGCGCCTTGGCAGATGTAAAGGGCGCATGACACAGAGTGTCAACATGGTAAAAGTCACACCTTGGCACATGTAAAGGACACATGACACAGAGTGTCAACATGGTAAAAGTCACGCCTTGGCACACGTAAAGGGCGCATGACACAGAGTGTCGACATGGTAAAAGTCATGCCTTATTGCATGTAAAGGGCGCATAACACAGAGTGTCGACATGGTAAAATTCACGCCTTGGCACATGTAAAGGGCACATGACACATAGTGTCAACATGGTAGAATTCACACTTTGGTGCACGCAAGGGTGTGTTGACATAAGGATGGATGCGCCAAGGTGAACCTTCAGGAGGTGCAACATTTTGAGCGTTGACAGGAAGCAGACCCTTACCCAGATATTCAGACGGCCATAACTTTTGACAGGGATCTCAGATTCATGCAAGGTTGGACTACGACTAGATATCTTTAATTGGATGAGAACAAATTCTTAAAAATGCAAAATACAGTTTGCCACTTTTTGGGTTTGCTAGGGTTCTCACCTACCACCATAATGAGATGAATTAAATGCGACCTGGAGGTGGTTGGGGTAGATTTGAAATTCCTCTCTCGTTTCTCTCTCATTCTTCCTATAAATTGTAAGGAGGGGCTTCTTTCTAAATGTTGGACATTATTGTTTTGCCCCTCCCTTATCCTCTTCATGTAGATGGATTTTGTGGAGTTCAAACCTCCCATCTAAAATTGCAATGCAACTTTGCCTCTTGGCATTTTATAGTGTATTGTATCAACCTTTGGAGAAAATAATGCATGTTTGTCGATGATTCTCAACCCTGTCTGTGTTCATTTTACATCCTTCTAATCTTTCAATACAAATTTGGTTATCTGTGTATGATCTTGAATTACATTTTATTGGTTTTTGTTTATTGGCAAGACAGGTGTTCTTCAATCCTCGGTGCATCACCTTTATTAGTTTAGGTTTTATTTTTATGCATCTTCTTACCCTTATCTCCTTGGCAAGTTAGATTAGGTTTTTGAGTAAACCCTCTGCATTTTTATGTGTGGATCTGAATAGAGGAATAGGAACCGGCCTTCATCCAGAGAGCTTTTCTGATTTCACAAGGTCCCACACTTGGGAAAAGCTCCATGTTATGCAATCGCACTGAGAGTCTCAACCCATCGAGTTGCAGACATTTAGGGGTGCTTTGATTCACCAGCAATAGTTTTGGTGTGCCCAATGGGACCAAGAGGTCATTCCACAGGATTTGAAAGAATTTTCAAGAAATTTGGACTAAAAAATTGTAGGCTTTACAATTTCAGATTTTTCACCTTCCACGCTGAACTTTGAAATCAATTTCCAAGGGCTTAACTTGCTCGAAACAAGTCAAAATTTCACCATTTGATAGATCAGGGGGTAATATTCAAAAGGGTATTGTTAGATTTTTGAGATTTTGACTTTCAAAATTTCATGGTTTTTAGTATTTCGGGTTTTCCCAGGTATTGAGCATGTCCCAAGCTCTGACACTGTGTATTTCAGGTTTTGTAAGTTGCCTTGCATGACCTGAGTTTTGCCTATACCTTTTGGGGATTAGTAACACAATAATACCCGATAACCAAATTGAAGAACTGTATTTTTTGGGTCCTTCAAAGTTTTAAATTATTTTTTAGTATTGTCAGGTTTGGTGTGTAACTTAGCAGAATCTAGCCTTTTGAGGCTCACTTTCTAACACATCTGGTGACCCCGAAGGGATAGAATTCAGTGGTATAGCAACACAGATTTCCTAGGTACATGAGAAGAATTCAAACCAGGTCTGATACTTGAGAAGAGGGGCTATTTGTCCACTTGCAACTATCACCAGGCAGAGGAAGGAGATGAAGAGGACCACGAAGATCACCATCTCCACCTAACCAGACTTTGTCTACACCTCCACCTGGTAGACCTTTTATCTCATCAACCAGATTTCTTAGGCCAATCATAATGGCACATCTACCACCGAATCCCTTTGTCAATTTCACTGGCAGTAGCCCACTTGCCCTCAATGCACAGAATCCAGTTCCAATTGTACCATTGAAGAACATTCCATTTTTGACTCGAGAAAATCATACCACTCTTGGTGATCATGTCAAAGACATTGCTAACATTTGTGCAATCCATGAGATAAATGAAATGGATGTTGCTGTCAAATTGCTAGCATCTTCGTTCAAAGGGAAGGCATTGCAATGGTTTAGGAGCCTTTGAGCCAGTTCTATCCAAAATTGGAATCAGTTATGCATAGTCCTCCATGAGCAGTTTGGAGAAAAGGGAGACAATTTGTCTCTACTAGAGCAATTGACAACTATCAAGAGAGCTCCCAATGAGTAGCTGACTGACTTCAACTTCAGATTTCAAAGGTCTTGGGATAGGATTCTAGTGGTCGTCAGGCCAACAGCTGAAGGTGCTTTTCTATATTATCTTAAAGATTTGAATTCTAATATTTCTATGTTAATTCAATCTATGGGAGGCACAACCTTACCTGCTACTTATAGCATTGCCATTAGGGCCGAAAATTGTCTTATTCAAGCTGGTAAGCTGGCTCCTAGGCCTCCCATGCCCTTGTATCCAAACTTAGAAAATCCAAGCACTAGTCAAGCACCCACTTTGGCTCCTATTCCCACTCCTAGAAATCAAAGTTCAAATGAACTCCAAGAGGTTATGAAACAGTTGCAGAACCTTGGAAATGAGCTGGTGACTATCAAAAGACAACAAGCTCAAAGTGCTATACCGTATCAGCCTCAAGCGCAGTACCAGGCTAGGCCCCCATACCAACAAAATAGGTCACCAACTCAGGCTGCAAATCAAAATCAAAGCCAAGTAAGGCCTCTCACTAATAGACCATTTCAGCCCTATAACCCCAATGTTGTATCCGCTTCTAAAGCATTAGTGCCAGTCCAAAACAACATAGCTCAAGAGTATGATTGGTATTTCCCATGCAATAAACCTCACAACCAATCTATGTGCTTTAATGGTGCTTTGAACTAAGCCTTGTTGGTGACAACTACTAGCGTTGAGGGTGAAGTGAGCCAAGAAACAAATCAACAACAAGGGACCTCTCAGCAAAACATAGCTCCAAATGATACCGCACTTGTGAATTGGCAAGCTGAGGATTTTTGTGCCATGAATCAAACAATTTCTCAGAGTGTAGCAGCTAGCACAAGATCAAAGAAGAGGAATATTGGTGAAGGGCAGTCATTGGCTCCAAGTGATCTATAACCTTCCATCACTCCACAAGGTGTTGGTAAGCAAAATACAGTCCCAAACACGCAAGGACAGCCCAAACCACCTTCCAAACCAGCTCAAATTGTAGCTGTTGCTGCATCCTAAATGATAGCAAATAGATCTTTCATCCCAATTTAGCATCATTGATCAAATGAAGAAGACAAATGTGAATATATCAATGTGGGAATCTTTATCCATCCCAGGCCAAAGAGATCTTCTACAAGCTGCCATGAAGAATTGGTCAACTTCGAACCAGCAGGTCCATATGTGAGAGAATGTCCTCAAAAATACTGCTCAGCCTGAAGGGAATCATGAAGGACAACAAGGTAAAGTTTTGAAGCCCCCTCCATTCTATGTTTCATTAATCATTGGGGATAAACTAGTACAAAATTGCATGATTGATTATGGGGCAAGTAGTTCTGTCATGCCTAAAAAAATAGCTGATCAGCTGGGTCTCCAATATGAAGTCATATCAAAGGGAGTAGTGCAATTAGATGGGACAGCAGTAGCAACGGTGGGAGTGATTAAAAGTTTGAATCTTACCCTGCATGCATGCCCCAACGTTACCATTTTGCAAGATGTGTCAGTGATAGATTTGCCACCACTCTTTTCCCTATGCTTATAAGGGATTTCGCAGCCAGAATTGGAGGCTACTTATCTGTTGACTGGTCACACATGTTGTTCAGAACAAGATATGGTACTAAGGTCATAATCATATCTGAACCAATTACAAACTTTCATATTGAGCCTCATACTCCAAGCCAAATCAATGCCAACTGTTCAGAATTTGATCAAGAAGATTATCCAAGCACAAATGAAGCTGACACCAAAGTTGGAAGCATCCCAAATTTGACTCTTGATGAATGGGCAAGCAAGGTACATGATTTTGATCCCTACCAAGAAATAGAAGAATCTGAGCTAGGAGTCTATTGTATACATGAAGAAAACCAGCCTATTCCTAGCATCACCAAAACAGACCATAAGGATGAAAATGAGGTATGGAATTTTTTTTTGATGCATCAAGGAGTAGGTAAGGCGTAGGAGGAGGAGCTATGCTTGTTTCACCTCAAGGCATCAAATATTATTCAACTTTCTGTTTCTAGTTTTCCTGTTCAAACAACACAACTGAATATGAGGAGTTGATTCATGGACTTCATTGGGCTTGGAAAAGGGCATAAAGAACTTACAGGTGTTTGGGGATAGTGAGTTGATCGCCAATCAAGTCAAGGGACAACATGCTACAAAGAATGTCCTACTGAAGAACTACAAGAATAGGGTATGGGACCTCATTAAGGATTTCGAAGCTTTCAACATCATGTCCATACCCAGGAAGAAAAATGAAGCCCTAGATAGGCTCGCAGTAGTTGGAGCAATGTTTGATGTGGTTGACAACATCAAAAGGGAAAAAATGCAGCCACATATCCATGTGATTGTGAGGCCAGTAGTTCTAGATAATAACACAAGCTGGAAGGTATTTGAGAACGATCAACAGATCATCAATTTCTTACAAGAAGATGCTGAATTCTTAGCTAGGAATCAAGATAGATTAGAGCAGCAGTATGGGGATCAAGTAGTGAAGCTGCGGACAAACAAGATTCCCAAGGGTTTAGTAACATCGGAGTCTATCTTCAACCCTAACGACCAGTTTCATAAGGAAAAGGCTAACATACAGGTCAAGAGAGAAGATTCAAATCCAATTCTGGTTGGATAAGGTAGAACACTTCAAATTGGCAAAGTGGCCATTGAGCTGGAGAAATCAGATTTCATACAACTTTGCCAAGAATTTCCATATGTCTTTGCTTGGAGCTATGAAGACTTGAGAAGTTTCAATCCAAAGTTGGCACAACATACCATAGAATTGGATCCAGATGCTAACCCCATCAAGAAGAAGCAGAGACCAGTCAACCCCCACATTGAGCCTCTAATGAAGAAAGAGATAAACAAGCTAATGGAGGCAAGCATTATATTCCCGATCAAGCACTCAAGCTGGGTTGCAAACTTGGTTCCGGTCAGGAAAAAGAGTTGAGAAATCAGGTTGTGTGTGGACTTTCGAGACCTCAACAGGGCATCTCTCAAAGACCATTACCCACTTCCTTCAATGGAACAAATATTGGAAGTGGTATCCGGTTCAGAGAGATTCTCTCTCCTAGATGGCTACTCAGGGTATAATCAAGTAATGGTGAAAGAAGATGACCAGTTCAAGATGGCTTTCACCACCAAATGGGGCACCTATGCCTACAAGAAGATGTCATTCGGGCTATCAAATGCTAGAGCCACTTTCCAAAGGGCAATGGATATGGCATTCAAGGGGTTGATCAATAAAATAGTTTTGATATATCTTGATGACATCACTGTATTCTCCAAAAATGCAGCGGATCACCTTTTTCATCTGAGGTAGGTATTTCAGAGGTGTAGAAGATTTGAGGTATCATTGAATCCCAAAAAATACATATTCTTGGCTCACGAGGGAAAGCTTCTAGGCCATATTGTTTCAAAGGAGGGGTTGACGATTGACCCAGAAATATTTGAAGCAATTCGAGTGTTGCCATTGCCAAGTCACAAGAATGATCTTCAAAGCTTCTTGGGAAGGATCAATTTTGTCCGCAGGTTTGTTCCAAACTTTGCAGTTCTCGTAAAGCCAATAACACTAATGTTGAAAAAGAGCATGATATTTAAGTGGACATCTAAAAGCAAGGCAAGTTTTGAGTCAATAAAAGAGGCTATATATCAAGCTCCGACTCTCGTCAATCCAGACTTCTCCAAGGATTTCATGTTATATGCCTTTAGTGGTGCAGACACAATTTCTGCAATCTTGGTATAGCAAAACAAAGAAGGATTAGAACAACTAGTTGCTTTCTTTAGTCAAGGCCTAGAGGAATATGAAACAAGGTACTCTTTCATTGAAAAGCATTTCCTTGCAGTGATCATGAGCTTAAAGAAATTCAAGCACCTAGTCTCAAACAACAAGATCCAATTGTTGGTCTCTCATGAGGGAGTCAAGGACTTCCTTCTAAACAAGGATCTAAATGAGAAACGTGTAGGATGGATAACCCGTGTCATGGAATATGACATCGAGATCAAATTCATTAAGCTAGTACATGGAAAAGGACTATGTGAACAACTAGCTTTGAGTCGGAGAGTTGAAGCAGGTGATGAAAAAGAGACTGCCTTAGTATTGCAGGATGGTCAAGAAAAAGAAAATGATGATGTGGCTGCTCCTTGTTGGACTCAAAATATGATACACTTCCTACAGGAAGGCCTATGCCCTCCAGAAATGAGCAAATCAAAAAGGAGATACTTCAGATTACAAGCCATTCCATATGTGCTTGTTGATGGTGTTTTGTTCAAAAGGGACATCAATGGAGTTCTATTGAGGTGCATTGGGACATGTCAAATTGAGAGAGTGTTACGAGATTTTCACGATGGAGATTCTGGAGGACATTTTTCCCCATGAGTAATAGCTCTCAAGATAATGAAGGCAGGGTATTATTGGCCCACAGTGTTCAATGACTGCTATACATGGATAAGAAAGTGCAAGAAATGTGCACTCTTCACGAGAAAAGAAAAACTAATAGCACTTCCATTACACCCAATTTTGGTTGACCAACCATTTATGCAATGGGGATTGGACTTCATCAGGGTCATCAACCCAAACTCAAGCCAAGGCCACAAGTGGATTCTCACGGAAACAGACTATTTCACCAAGTGGACTGAAGCAGTAGCGCTCAAAGAGGCAAATGAGATATTAACATACTAGACTTTTATGAAGGAATAGTGACCAGGTTCGGTGCGCCAGCCACTATCATATCAGACAATGCATTGGCATTCATAGTTTCCAAGATTACAAAATGGGCTATCAAGAATGGAATCTATTTGATCACCTCTTCAAATTATTACCCACAGGGTAATGGATAGGTAGAGTCCACAAACAAGAATTTGCTAAGAATCATCAGAAGAACAATGGATGAAAACCAAAGGACATGGCATACCAAGCTAAAATCAGCATTGTGGGCTAATAGAATAACGCCAAAGAGGTCTACTGGTAATTCTCCCTACAAGTTGGTCTATGGGAAAGAGGCAGTATTGCCTATATCATTAGAATTGCCAGCATTGGAGCTCATGAAGTAGTTGGAGTTGTCTGAGTTCAAACCAATGGAGGCCAGGTATGTAGAGTTGATGGAATTGGAAGAAATAAGAGAACATGCAGTTCTGATGATTGAAAAGGATCAAGCCTTAGTAAAAAGATGGTTTGATAAGAAGGCAAGAGCAAGGACCTTCCAGGAATGGGACCTAGTTCTGAAATGGGTTACAGATCGGGCAAAACCAGGAAGGCACTCCAAGTTTGATTCCATTTGGAGTGGCCCCTACATGGTCACGGGATGTAAAAGTAGTAATTCCTTCCAATTGTCTACATTGGATGGAGAAGAACTCCCAATTCCAGTTAACAGAATCTATCTTAAACATTGCTACTAAAAGGAAAAGGTTTACCCTTGTAAATATTAGCCTAGATTTCAAATCCTCTAAGTACGTATGAAAATTGTCTTGTTGTAGTTAGGTTTCAATTTCCCTAAGTGCTTCAGCACAGATTTTGTTGCTCTTAGGTTGATTTTCTACAGTTCGGCATGTTGTCGGAGAAGGAGTTGCGGTATCAGGCTCAGGATCAGATAACAGGTTGGTTTCAGGTTATTGCTTATGAATCCATGCCCAATGGATTTCTAAAAGTCCATTGATCTTCTACGTAGCAAGCAGGTGATCCCGTTGAGTCGCTAAATTGTTGTAAATATCTTCCCCTCGAGTAGATATAGACAAGCATAAGAATATATAAATCAAAGGAACTCAAAACCTTACATTTATTTATGGAAAAAGTCACACCAAGGCACAGGTAAGAGGTGCACAACAAGAGGTGTCGACATACAAAAATTCGTGCCAAAGCGCAGGTAAGAGGCGCATAGCAAGAGGTGTCGACATGGTAAAAGTTGTGCCTTGGCGCATGTAAAGGGCACATGACACAGAGTTTCGACATGGTAAAAGTCATGCCTTGGCACATGTAAAGGGTGCATGGCACAGAGTGTCAACATGGTAAAATTTTCACCTTGGTGCATGTAAAGGGCGCATGACACAGAGTGTCGACATGGTAAAAGTCGCACCTTAACGCATGTAAAGGGCGCATGACACAGAGTGTCGACATGGTAAAAGTTACACCTTGGCGCATGTAAAGGGCACATGACACAGAATGTCAACATGGCAGAATTCATGCCTTGGCACATGTAAGGGCATGTTGACATAAGGATGGATGCGCCAAGGTGCACCTTTAGGAGGTGCAACATTTTGAGCGCTGACAGGAAGCAGACCCTGGCCCAGATATTCAGACGGCCATAACTTTTGATAGGGAGCTCAGATTCACGCAAGGTTGGACTTTTTAGAAAGATTATAAAGTCCTCTATCCAACTACAACTAGATATATTTAATTGGGTGAGAAAATTTTCTTAAAAATTCAAAATACAGTTCGCCATTTTTTGGGTTTGCTAGGGTTTTCACCTACCACCATAATGAGATGAATTAAATGCAACCTAGAGGTGGTTGGGGTAGATTTGGAATTCCTCTCTCTTTTCCCTCTCATTCTTCCTATAAATTGTAAGGAGGAGCTTCTTTCTAAATGTTGTACATTCTTGTTTTTCCCCTCCCTTCTCCTCTTGCTGTAGGTGGATTTTGTGGAGTTCAAACCTCCCATCTAAAATTGCAATGCAACTTTGCCTCTTGGCATTTTGTAGTGTATTGTATCAACCTTTGGAGAAAATAATGCATGTTTGTGGATGATTCTCAACCCTCTCTATGTTCATTTTGCATCCTTATGATATTTCAATACAAATTTGGTTATCTGTGCATGATCTTGCATTACATTTTGTTGGTTTGTGTTTATTGGCAAGACAGGTGTTCTTCATTCCTCGGTGCATCACCTTTGTTAGTGTAGGTTTTATTTTTATACATCTTCTTACCCCTGTCTCCTTGGTAAGTTAGATTAGGTTTTTGAGTAAACCCTCTGCATTTTTATGTGTGCATCTGAACAGAGGAATAGGAACCGGCCTTTATCCGGAGAGCTTTTCCGATTTCGCAAGGTCCCACACTTGGGAAAATCTCCATGTTATGCAATCGCACTGAGAGTCTCAACCCATTGAGTTGCAGACATTCAGGGGTACTATGATTCACCACCAAAAAATACCAAATAATGATTTTGGTACTCTTGTTGTGACTAATATTTCAGGTATTGAATCTACCATTTTATCCTCATCAACATCAGTCATTCAATAATGGTTGTTTCGACTTACTCCATAGAAAAATAAGAAAGTGCCTCTAGGGGATTTAATAGATATAAGCGTATTGGAGAATACACCAAAGAGATAGGCCAAGAGGCCAAAGATTGTTTCTATCTTGACAGTAAATCCATATGGGGAATGAGTTGTAGAGGTTTCCACTCATATTGAGGGAAAAACTAAGCAAACAATTATAGTAGCAGATTATCATATTTCTAGATTTTCATGGGGAAAATCCACTCACAAAGGAGCTAAACAAGATGTACACAGTGCTCTTGGAAATCTGTTGGAGAAATATTATAAGGATAAAGCTTCTAAGGATGAGCTTAAGGCCAAGGTTGAGTAGCTCACTACATTGCTACGAAAAGTAACAAAGACAACTCCAAATACTAAAGTCTCAACTACTACAGATATGACATTTTCATTTATCATTGATAACATTTCTTATCAAGAGATCAAGAAGATAGGCCACAAAAAGAGATCAGTAGATGGATGGATGGAATGTATACTACAAGAAGATAACACTGTAATTAAAGAAGATGTTGAGATATATAATGATTTGCAGGTTGGAAAAACTACTATTTGCAAAATGGATGAAGCTTTTTAAGAGGACAATAACAACCTAAATTTTAATTTGGCAACATGGAGTGAAATCAAAGAATAATGTTCATATCTATTCCTTCAAGAGAATGTAATCAATGATGCTACAAATTTGTTTGAATATCAAAAAGCCATAGAATGTCGGTGTCAGGTGCTACAAGATTTAATTAAGAAGTTAGATGATAAATGAGTGGAAATTATGGATGCTTTGAATGACATATCAAAATAATTTGATATTGTTAACTAAAAATTATTCAATGAAAACATTGATGCTATTCTATAGGATCAGATTAAGAAGAATCAAACATTTGGAGAAGCGTGACAACTAGCTTACCATAACTTTTAGTAGTGAATCTATTGGAAGGTTGTTTTTATGCCAAAATTTCATAGGAAGATTAAATAAAGTTGGGAGTAAAATTAGAAGAGTTCCATATAAGATCACGAGGTAAATCAAAACAACAGATGTGGTAAATCACTACGCATGTGGGCCCGGGGATGAGGAAATTCAAGGAATTATTAAACGCTTCATCGAATATGAACATTGAATGGTTACATGGGAGGAAACACATCAAAAATCTATAAAAGAAGAAGGCATTGTAGAACTAGGCCAAAGCTGAGTGGCCATGAAAGGATAGATCCAAGCTCTAGATTGGTCAAAGTGGAAGGATTTACTGAGTCAAACCCTTGCAACAAACTTGCTATTTTTATGGGAGCATGTTCCCGGAATTAATGACATTTATATTTTTAGTAAAATGTTAGTTGAAGGCCCAAATGTAATGGCTCAACCTAAAGAACTTATAAACAGTTAGGTATATGGAGTCATTTAAATAATATAGATAAATTCTAATGAATTTTCTTTTCAAGCTTCGAAGAGTGCTTCAGAGATTTTAAAAAACCTTTTAATTATATTCATAGTGATATCTTGCTTTGAAGAACCTGAATTATTATGTTGAATGGTTGATCAATATATGCTTTGTGAATGGATAATTACTTAGTGTGAATGATTACCTTACCTTTATTCTAGATTATTTATTTTATTTTATAAGAAAGTAATGTAACCATATTTTATGTCAGTTGTGAAAATATTATTTTCCTTATTTTGTTAAAAGTTGCATTATCATTAGCTATAATCAGTGAAATAGATGTTTGACATGTGCATGTTCTCTATCCTCATGATTAGTTAATTGTGTTCTCAATCAAATTTGATCTCTCTATTAGGTATACTTCAAGTTTAACAAAGGAACACATGCTTCTAGTCTGTGGTATTTTTTGCCCTATCTAAGTTGCAATAGGTGAAGATGACTAATGGTGTTCACATCCTACTCACATTAACCCTTCTTGAGATTTAAATATCCTTTTATTTATCGTATCACTATCCCTATTATAGTTTCCTTTTTTTCAAATATCTTTCTGTAAAACCCATGAAAATGTTAGCCTAGAAGATAGCTATTTTATTGTACTAGGAGTACTGCATCACTCAATTTAGGAAAATTAAACTGACCTTCTTCAGAGGTTCACCTCGAGCCCAAGTCCCACAACTTGAGAGGTGATCCCATGTGTCCCAATCACACCAAAATTACTACTTACAATCTAGCCATTTGGAGGGTGCAGTGATTTGGCAATAACTATTTTTGGCACTCCCGATGGAACAAAGTTGGTACTTCTCTCTGCTCACTTACACAAGTCAAAGTACCTGGTGATTCTATATCTTTGGATTTTACATATCATTTCATAAACTTATGCAAATAATTCAGAAAAGATATTCTTCAAAGCAAGTAAGTTATCAGCATATTGAAATTTTCTTGTCTCCTCCAAAGAGAAGAAGAAAAGGTCTTTTAACTCCACTAGCTATAACTTTATTTTGTAGGGGTCATTTAACTCCTCTAAATGGAATATTTCCTCCACCAAAGAACAATCAAACTCTTGTTGTTATGGCGTGCAACCAAGTTTTTCCCAATTTAAATTCAAGAAGTTTTCTTTTTTTCCACAACGTGACCGTATACCGGTTGCAACACTCAAAATTTTACCCTTTTACACAGCAGAAACTCATGTTACTTCAGTACATAACATCATAGAGGATAATGTTGTTTTCAAACTTCTGGCCACTTCTTTCAAGGTAAAAGTACTTCAATGGTTTTGATGGTTACGTGTTGGTATTATAACCACTTGGGAGGAGTTAGGAGAGAATCCCTATAAACAATTTGAAGACAAGAGTGATCACCTATCACTTTTGGAACAACTAACTACAATAAAGAGAGATCCCTAAGAGTACACAAGTGATTTAAACTTCCGCTTTCATAGAACTTGTTATAGGATTTTGAATCTCATTAAGCCTTCTCCAAATAATGTATTCTTATACTATTTGTGAGCTTTGAATAACGATGTATCCATTATGATCCAATCCATGGGAGGGGATACACTACTTGATGCCTACGACATAGCCATAAGTGCAGAAAATTCCTTAATTTAGGCTGGAAAGATAACTCCTCAACTGTAATGCCATTTTCTCTAGATCTTACAAATAATCAGGCTATCATTTATCTCATTCTAGCAACCCTTAATCAACCATCTCAATCTACCCCTTCCTTTTCAAATGATTTATTTGAAGTCAAATCACTATTGTAGACCTTAAAAAATGAGTTTGTAGCAATTAAAAGGTAGCAATTCCAATATGCTTGACCGTTCCAATCCCAATTTCAGTAAGTCTTCCTCCTTTACAAGTAAATAATTAGGCCCAGGACCAGGTCACCAACTAAGACACAAGTGTGAAGCCTTTAAAACTTCAGAATCTTTATGCCACATGTTCATCCAGAGCCATTGTACCAGTCCAAAATAACCTCATTCAAGATTATGAATGGTGTTATCCTTGTTCTTAGCCTCACAAAAAGAATATTTTCCCAAATTGATTTTCTAGCTAGGCCATTATGGTCCAAAGCATATCTGCCCCACCTAAATCATCAATCGAACCATCCACCCAAGAGAGCTAGGACTAGCCTTCTAATGAAAATACACTACTAAATTGGCAAACAAATGATTTTTTCAGTTTGAATAACGATGCATCAACTGTAGCATCAAACACATGTTCCAAGAAGAGGGAAATAGATCTTCAACCCCCTGAAACTAATTAGGAATCTAATTCACAACCTCAAGCAAAAAAATCAGTTGATAAAGGTACAGGAAAGAAATCACCAAAAGTATCTGCACATTAGTCTACAAAGAAAGGTGGAACTTCAAGTATCACAATGCCCAATAGGTATTTCCCAGAAGAAGACTCTAATGCCCAAAAAGGTATTAGCAAAGTTGGGGAAATTTCATTTAGCATTATGGAGAAAATGAAGAAGACCAATTTAAGCATCATGATGTGGTATGCACTCTCAATTCCTTCTCACAAGAACTTTTTATGGAAGGCTTCGAACATTTTTTGTACTACTGATAGATCATCATGTCGTGAAGAAATAGTGGCAACCAACCTATGTAAACCAGAAACAAAAGTGGTTTCTAAGGACAGTAAACCACCACCATTCTATATTTCTCTGATCATTGGAAATCATTTGGTGCACAATTGTATGATCAATTATGGAGCCAATAGTTCCATGATGCCCAAGAAAATTATAGATGTGTTGGGAATCCCATATACTCCAATCACAAAAGGAGTTTTCCAGCTAGACAATACTGCATTCTAAACTATGGGATTCATTAAGGGGCTTTAGATTACTATCCATGCATGTCCTAGCTTGACATTCACACAAGACATATCTATTATTGATCTCCCTCCCCTCTTTGCCATTTTCTTGTAACGTTATTTCACTACCAAGATGGGTGGTTATTTTTCATCAGATTGGTCACATATGATCCTTAGAACTCGGTACAGGATGAAGGTGACTATAGGAGAAGAACCTATTTATCACAATCATGTAGAGCCTTACACTGCTAAACCCATAAATGGGAATTATGCCATTTTTGACCTAAATGAGGAGGATGCAGATCATGATCTAACTACTCTTACAGAGGAAGTTCTTGACATAGTACTTTATGAGGTAAGTATTAATCACCAATATGATCCCTATGCTGATTTACTAGCAAAGGAAGAATCTATTCTATTGTTTCTGGAAGAAACTATATTAGGTACATGTTGCATACATAAAGAAGGTGCAATCGTACCTCATTTGGTCAAAACATCCAACCTTTCTGAGGGATTATGGAAATTTTTCTTCGATGGTTTGAGGAATAGAAATGGATCCGGTGTAGGAGTTATGTTCATTTCTCTAGAAGGAAGTAAATATTTCTCATCCTTTCGGTGACAATTTAGTTGTACTAATAATGTTGCCGAATATAAGGCTCTTGTATAAGGAATTCAAATGGCTCAAAAGAGGGAAATCAAAGCCTTGAAAATCTTTGTTGATAGTGAATTGGTTGTGTATTAGGTAACAGCCTACAGTGCATCAAAAAATGATCTATTGATATAATATAAGAATCGGGTTTGAGACTCAATAGAATATTTTGAAGCTTTGGGAATTCATGCAGTTCCTAGAAAACAAAATCAAGAGGCTGATAGGCTTGCTACCATTGGCTTATAATATGATATACCTATGGAAATTATGAAATAATTGCAACATCTCATAAAAATGGTAGTCCATCCCGCAGTAGCGGATAAGTTAAGCAGTTGACATGTGTTCGATAGTGACCAATAAATTGTCCTTTTCCTATAGCAAGAAGTGGAGTTTGCTGCCAAAAACCAAGATAAACTGTAAAATTACTACGGTGATCAAATCATATAATTGAAAGGAAATAAACTTCAAAAATTCCTAGGTACTCTTGAATCCATCTTCAATACAAATGACCAGGTCAAACGGTAAGGTACCAACATGGTAATCAAAGAGAAATATTTTGAAGAAGTTACAGTAGGAAAGAATAATATTCTAAAGCTTGGAAAAGTATTTACTTCTCAAGAGAAGGAGGATTTCATTGAGCTATGTCAAGAATATCATGATATTTTTGCATGGATCTACAAACATATGTGTGGTTTTGATCTAGGTCTAGCTCAGCACACCATTGAGATGGATCCAAAATCCAAGCCAGTTCGTGAAAAATAGAGGCCAATTAACCCCAAAATTGAGTTATTAATGAGGAAGGAAATAAAAAATATCATTGAGGCATGCATTATTTTTCCCATCAAGCATTCCTCATGGGTAGCCAATCTAGTTCCTGTAAGGAAAAAGAACGAAGAGATTTGGCTATGTGTAGACTTCAGGGATTTAAACCGTGCCACGTTGAAAGACAACTACACTCTTCCATCAATGGAACAAATCCTTAAAACAGTGGGAGGAACTCAAAGGTTTTCCTTTTGTGATGGATATTCGGGGTATAATTAGATTCTGGTCCAATAATCTGATCAATTCAAAACAAATTTCACTACTAAGTGGGGAACTTATTCTTTCAACAAAATGTTGTTTATATTTTCTAATGCAGGGGCTACCTTTCAAAGAGCCATGGACATGGCATTTAAGGGACTAATCAATGATGTCATCTTGGTTTACCTTGATTATATAACTTTATATACTAAGCATGCCAAAGATCACATCATACATCTAAGGAAAGTTTTTTGAAGATGTAGAGACTTTGGAGTTTCCCTTAATCCTAAGAAGTGCATTTTTACAGTTCAAGAAGGAAAATTGTTGGGACATGTTGTTTCCGTAGAAGGAATTTCTATTAATCTAGCCATAATTCATTCAATCATGTCCTTATCTCTTCCAAGTCATAAGAAATGTCTCCAGAGTTTTGTGGGAACCATAAATTTCGTGTGGAGATTTATTCCTTTCTTTGTAACGTTGGCTAAACCACTAACCGCCTTCCTAGAAAATAATATTCCATTCTCATGGATGAAGGAAGTAAGGGAGAGCTTCACGGATATTAAAGCAGCCATTTATCTATCTTCCACACTTGTAAACCCCAGGTTTGATGAATATTTCATTCTCTATACTTTCGCAGGTCTAAAAAGTATTTCAGGTATTCTCACCCACAAAAATGACGATCTGATGGAATAATCAATTGCCTTCTTTAGTCAATCCCTTAAGAAATATGATATCAAATATTCCTTCATTGAGAAAAAGGTCTTTTCATTCCTTCAGGCTTTGAAAATGTTTAGGAACATGTTGTCCAACAGTAAAATTCACTTGATGGTTTCTCATCCTGGCATTAAGGATTTTTTTTTGAACAAAGAGATGAACAAGAAGTCGTGCACATTAAAGTCACTAAACTTATCAGAGGAAAAGGAGTACGTAAGTAGCTAGCTGCAGACTTACAGATCAAGGATGTGGAAGATGTTACGCTCTTAAATGATGATGAAGGTGACAGTCAAGTTGATTGGTTAACAAAAATGCAAAATTTCCTCCTCTCAGGGGCATATCCTTCAAATATGGAAAAATTCCAAAGACACAGTTTATGTCTCCAGTCTACTCCATATGTCTCAGTCAATAATATTATTTTCTGGATAGATTTGAATGGTGATTTTCTACGTTACTTCAAACCGAAATAGCTAATTAGGATATTAGTAGAATTCCACAATGGTCTGTCTAGGGGGAATTACTATACATGAATACCTATTATGAAAATCATGTGCATAGGTTAATATTGGCCTGATTTATTCAAAGATGCATATCTTTGGGTGAGGAAATGTAAAGAATGTGCCTTGTTTGTAGGAAAACAAAAGCTGGCATCACTTCCCCTTCATCCCATTCAGGTAGATCAGCCTTTTTTTCAATGGGGGTTAGATTTTATCGGGATGATTGACCCACATTCTAGTGACAGACATAAATGGGTTCTTACTGTAATGGATTATTTTACTCGATGGATAGAGGCAGTAGATTTAAAGGAAAGTAATGAAAAGGCAGTTCTTGATTTCCTGGAAAATATAATGACAAGATTAAGAGTTTCATTTACCATTATCTCTGACAATGCAATGTCTTTCCTCAGGTTTAAGTTGAGTGAATGGGCTATTGAGAATGTATTCTACCTCAAGACTTTGTCCAATTACTATCTATAGGGAAATGTGTTGGTTGAATCTAGTAACAAGAATCTTATAAGGATCATCAAACATACGATGGATACTAACAAAAGGACCTGGTATACACAACTTAGGACTGCTTTATGGGCAGATCGAATCATACCTAAAACAACCATTGGAATTTCATCTTTTTTTGTTGTGTATGGGAGGGAGGAAAAAATCCCGCTCTCCTTCGAGTTGCCTTCTGTGGAATTGGCTCATCAACTCGAAGTTATGGAAAATTACTCCTTAACGGTGAGGTTTGTTGAACTCATGGATTTGGAAGAAGTTTGAAACACGGCTATGAAAAATTTAGGCCAATATTAGGCTCAAGTTAAGAAATCCTTCGACAAGAAAGATTTTGATAGGAATTTTCAAGAAGGAGATTTGGTTCTCAAGTGGGATGAAGATAGAGCCAAACCAGGCTAAGGTAGGCATGCCAGGTTTGATGCTCTCTAGAGTGGACTGTATATTATCTCAAGTTGCAAAGAGGAAAATTCATTTCATCTATCCAGACTCAATGGAGAAGAATTACCCATTCATGTGAATGGAATACATCTCAAAGCTTTCTTTTGAGATTGTTGCACCCTTGTACAATGTTTGTTTTTTCTTTATGTCCAAGTGCTTTGCACATTGTTTTGTTTTCTTTCTCTTTTATTTTTGTTTTGGGTGTCCTTTGAATGTTGTTTTTATTTCAAGAATCCTTTTCCCAATGGTTTTTATAAGGCTGCTAGTCTAAACGCTTACAAGGAAAGCATTCCTTGGAGGTCACCAAAAATGTTTACGTTTTAATCTACCTTTAGAAACAAACGTTGAAATTAATCAGATAATTTTTTTGAAATCATTAACTTGAAAGTTTTCTACAAAATTGAAAATTTTCCAAAGTCCCTAATCTGAAAAAAATTCAAACTTCGGACTTTGAGGAATTTCCCTCTCAGAGTTTAAAATACATGAAATTAAAATTATGATTTCCAAAATCCGAAGTCTGAAACCCGAAAAGTAAGAAATTTTGGAGTTTTTTGGTTTTCAGAGTTTAGAGTTTTCTTTGGCCATTATCCATTTTTGAGCCCAAAGTTCCAAAGTCTAAAATCCTAAAAGTCTAAAATTTTGGAATTTTGAGATTTTGGGTTTCAGAATTCTAAGTCATGATTTTGAGAAAATTCTTTTCAGACTTCTGAAGTCTAAAAGTCTGAAAGTCTAAAATTTTAGACTTTCGAGATTTCAGGTTTTGGAAGAATCCTAACCATTTTAAGGTTTATTACTTTCAAAATTTCAAATTCTGAAAGTCTAAAAGTTTGAAATTTCAGAATTTCGGCCTTTCAAGTTTTGGAACTCTTCCTGCCATTTCATGATTTTGATCTCCTAATCTTTGAAGTTTGAAACCCCAAAATTCAAAATTTTCATAATTTCAGACTTTCAGAGTCCTGCGCACATTTAATTTCTTACCTACTTATATGCGGATCAAATTTCAGCCATTAATGTCAGGTTTTTCTATTTAAACTGTCATTTTCACCAGAAAATTTCTCTGACAATATGGGTTTCTATTATATATTTTGTACTTTTTGACGTCATTCTCGAGGTAATTTATTTTGGTTATTTTATTTTTGGTTTAAGATCTTTTTTATTGTTTCCTCCTTGTTCATTTCTTTTATTTTCTCCTCCTCTATATTCCTTTGAAGATGAAGATCTAATTTCCCAACATGTCCCTTTTGACTGTCATTTTTATCCTAATGGTTCCACAATCTAATATTCTATAGGAATTTTGGAAGGATCTCATCACATTCTTCATTTTCCTAAGCATTCAAAATATACTCCTTTGGAACTTCTCATTTTTCAGATTTCAGAAGATTTTCTTTTCAGAGTGCGAGGTTTTTACTGTTCAGAGTTTCTATGTTTTTGGGAAGCATGTCCTTTGGAATGTCAAAGGTTTAATTTTTGGGCTTTCAACAGTCTTCACTTTGAAACTTGACATTTTGGGTTTTCAGATATTTGGCTGTTAAGATCTTTTCATTTCTTGGGAACCATGCATTTCGAAAGTTGAAGATTTTTAGGTTTTTAGAACTCCGATTTTGGAGTTTCTAGAACTCTACTTTTCAGGCTTTCAGAACTTTTCATTCTGGACTTCTCCAATTCAGGTTTTCAGAGGTTTGTAATTTGGAACTCTCATTTTCATAAAATCATAATTCTCCAATTCAGGTTTTCAGGGGTTAAGGATTTTTGGGTTTTCAGACTTCTCTTCTTCAGCATTAAAAAAGTCATCAGATTTCATAATTCAGAACCTAATTTCTACTTCTACATCCAAGGGAAAAATATATATGAAATATTCATTCCTTGGATTTTCTCTTCACTCTTTCTTGTCTTCAAACTTGGGAAATATAGGAGACACTGATCTTGGACAAATTGATTTTCTAGACTTCTAGGCAAGGGTGAAATTCCCAAATAAGAAATCCTTGATGTAGGCCATATATGAGAGTGGGATTTCTCTTTCCATTGGATTCCCCTCATCCATGCATTGTCGAGAGTTTGTTCTAGCTGCCACATCCCACTTCGATGAAGAATCCATGGTAGTTAATGATGCCTTTGGAAAAGTTGTAATCCACTTGGATCTAATATTTCTTTGAGGATTTTCTCAAACTCCCCAACATCAAGGACTATGTGAAAAATTCACCAAAGTCTTTGGTAGATCATTGATACAAAGAAATGGAGTTGTGCCTGAAGGTCATGTTAAAAACTTATCTAGCCAAGAGTGTTGCCAAATTTCTAAAGACCATTTATTGGTCAAACATCATTCATGAGGTTAGTGACATTATTGTGCTACTAAGAAGAGTCTCAGGTATTCCCTCTGTAAAGTAATTTTAGGAGTGGATGTTTTTATATATTGCTACCATCAAGAAGAATAAAGAATTTATCAGATGGTGGAAGCATATTAGTAGCTCCATTTGCTATCAGTTGAGTAGATTGTTGTCCTTAAATAGTTTCTACGTGACATATTTTTTGGTCTATGCCGCAGCTGCTATTGGAGACTTCACTGGTTTGAATACTAATGGTTTTCACAAAACCTCCCAAATCTATGATTTCTATCCTCAACTTACACTCACTGAGGGAAGCAAGCACTTCCAAAAAATTAATGGTTCTTTCTTTACGGTTATTCTCTATCGTTTAGATAAGGAATTATATAATCGGAGGATTTCAGATGAATCCTTCAAGGAAGTGCATGAATGGGGAGCTATCTACCTACAGTTTCCCACATTTACCTACATTTGGATCCCTAGCTTCATAGGTGCTCCCAACAAGCCGCCAAGATGTCCCACTGATAAGTGGGTCTGATTAGAATTTGTTCAAAATTTTCTAGATTACCATAAGATCCATAATAAATGACACAAAATGGGAATGTAATTCCCTATTTCAATTGGCAGATACAATTGCCCAAATATTTACAAGGCTAAGAATGTGGATGCAGAAATGGCAGAGGTAACCTTGTGGACTTTCCATCCATGGACTAATTTTGACTATTGGGGTAAATTCAGTGAAAAGGTCGGTCTATTTCCCATGTGCCCCCTGTTAGAAGACATCTGGATTCATTATCAGTATGAATATATCATTCGACAAAGGGATTACGAGAGGTTAACCTTGGATGAAGCTACGAAGTTTGTTATAGCTGATGTCCTAAAAGGCACGCAAGATGATGATGAGATTTTGGATGTAGTATATAAAAATAATACTATTTCTAATCAACCATTACCATGGATTGATTGGTATGTGGAATAATTTTGCAATATAAAGGAGAGAGTGGGGCCCATTATGTAAAGAACCTATAGTTGGTTAGTTACCTTGGGAATCTCATCCAAGGGGGTAGATCAACCTACAAATACATAAGTCCAATCAACCATGAGACAAGCAACACCAGCTAAAGGGAAAAGGTCAATTAAAAAGGTTCAAAAAGTTCCAAAAAAGATTTCATTTTTTATTGGGAGCTCATCTCTCTCTAAGGCTCCTATTCCAAAAGTCATGCCTCTTACAACACTTATGATGGAAATAGTTGAAGTTGGCGATTCTCCAAGTATCGCACAAGACCCATCATTTCCTTTTTATCTTCAATTGTCACTTACTACATTAGTTCCTTCCACTTCTATGATTATTTATTCTTTCCCATCTCCTTCCATGGTCCAAGTATTCTCATCCCTTCCAGTTCTCTCAACTGGGGAAACTATTGGGTCACCCATTTCTACTTAACTTCCTTTAACAATTCCATTTTCTTTTGTCTCATCTCTTAATATCATTGTATCAACTCCTATGGTAGTCCTCACATCCACCCCGTCCATTACTACCACTACCATTCAAATACCAACTAATGTTGTTTCTACTTTTGTTGTGACTAATGTTTCAAGTAATGAATCTACCCCTCTATCCTCATCGTCATCAGCCATTCCAGAATGGTTGTTTTGGAAGAATCTAAAGAAAAAGAAGAAATAAGCTCTATAGGATGTAATAGATCTAGGAATATTGAAGCATACACAAAATAAACAAGCCAAGAGGCCAAATATTGTTTCTAGCCTGATAGTAAATCCATCTGTGGAATGAGTTGGAGAGGTTGCCACTCCCGTTGAGGGAAAAACTAAGAAAACAATTACAGCTATAGATTATCATATTTCTAGATTTTCACTGGTAAAAGCCACTCACGGAGGAGCTAAAAATTATGTACATAGTGCTCTTGGAAATATACTAGAGAAATATGATAAAGATAAAGCTTCTAACAATGATCTTATGGAAAAGGTCAAGCAACTCATTGCATTGCTAGGAAAAGTAACAAATCTAAATCCATCTATTGAAGTCTCAACTACTGCAACTATTAAAATTCTGTCTACCATTGATGCCATTTCTTATCATGAGATTGAGAAGATAGGCCAGAATGGGAGATCAGTAGATGGATGGATGGAAGGTATACTGCAAGAAGCTAACCCTTTAATTAAAGAAGATATTGAGATATTTAATGATTTGCATGTTGGAAAAACTTCTATTTGTAAAATGGATGAAGCTTTTTTGGAGGACAATAACAACTTGAATTTGAATCTGGAAACATGGAGTGAAATCAGAGAAGAAGATTCAGATCTACTCCTTCAAGAGGATGTAATCTATGATGCTGCAATTTTTTTCAAATGTCAAAATGCCATGGACTTCCAGTGTCATGTGCTACAAGATTTATTTTAGAATTTGGATGATAAACAAGTGGAAATTACGGATGCTTTGAATGAAATGTCAGAATAATTTTATATTGTTGACTATAAATTATTCAAGGAAAACATTGATGCTCTTCCATAGGATCAAATCAAGAAGAATTTCAAAGATTTGGTGAAGCGTGACAATGAAGTTACCAAAACTTTTGGCAATGAATCTATTGAAAATTTGGTTTTATACAAAAATTTCATAGGAAAATTAAAGAAATTTTTTAGTAAACTTTGAAGAGTTCCAGCTAAGATCATGAGGGAAATTGAACAATAGCTGTGGTAAATTGCTACGCATGTGGGCCAAGGGATGAGGAAATTCAATGAATCATTAAATGCTTCATCGAATATAAAAATCGAATGGTTGCGTGGGAGGAATCTCAACAAAAACTTGTAGAAGAAGAAGGCATGAACCAGGCCAAAGGTGAGCGGCCATGAAAAGATAGATCCAAGCTCTAGATTGGTCAAAGTTACATGATTGAATGAGTCAAACCCTTGTAAAAAAATTGCTATTTTTATGGGAGCTTGTTCCCTAAATCAATGACATTTATATTTTTTGTAAAATGTTAGTTGAAGGCCCAACTGTAATGGCTCAACCTAAACAACTTATAAATAGTTAGGTATATGGAGTCATTCAAAAAATATCGATCATTTTTGGTGAATTTTCTCTTCAAGCTTGGAAGAGTGCTTCAGAGATTTTAAAATACCTTTTAATTATATTCAGAGTGATATTTTTCCTTAAATAACTTGATTTATTGTGTTTAATGGTTGATCGGTATATACTTTGTGAATGCATAATTCCTTAGTGTGAATGATTAGCTTACCTTTTTTCCTGATTATCTATTTGATGTTATGAGAAATTAATGTAACCATCTTTTATGTTAGTTGTGGAAATTTTGTTTTCATTCTATTGTTAAAAGTTGCATTATCATTAGCTGTAATCAGTGAAATAGATGTTTAACATGTGTAGGTGCTCTATTCTCATGATTAGTTAATTGTGTGTTCAATAAAATTTGATCTCTTTATTCGGTATACTTCATGTTTAACAGAGGAATGCATGCTTCTGGTTTGTCATATTTTGTGCCCTTTTTAAGTTGCCATAGGTGAAGGTTATTAACAGTGTTCACACCCTAATCACACTAACCCTTCCTAAGATTTAAATATCCCTTTATTTGGTGCATCACCATCCCTAATATAGTTTCCTTTTTTGTAAATATCTTTCCCTAAAACCTATAAAAAATGTTAGCCTAGGATTAGATAGATATTTTATTCCACTAGGAGTAGTACAACACTTAGTTTAGGAAAAGGAAGCTAGCCTTTTCCGGAGGTTCACATCAACCCCAAGTCCCACAGCTAGAGAGGTGATCTCATGTGTGCCAATCATATCAAACATCATTATTACAGTCTGGATATTAAAAGGGTGTGGTGATTTGGTGACAAAAAAATTGAAATAGAATTGTGAGGAGGATATGAACTTATTTTTGTAATAATTTCACTATTATTGGCATTTTGTACAAGATCATATCAGGAGCATCATTTAGATAGGATCAAGAGCTTGAATTACTACAAAAACCTTGATGAATATTTATATTTAAAAACCATCTTATCCTAGATATCATCATAAGAGTAGTTTTAGGAACTTTAGAAATGATCAAACATGACCCTTGAGATCAATTTCATCTTCTTGCTCATATCGATTTAGAAAATAGTCCAAGAGAGAGAAAAATTACTTCCCTAAAACGTTCATATCTTTTCAAAAACATATCCAAATGACTTGATACTTTTTACAATAGCTTAGGATTATAATCCTATTCAAAAATTACTTCTATTATTTATCTAAAGGTTAAAATATATTTTTCTTGACACCTAAGACACCAGGTACCTTGAAATGCATTTTTCATGAAGGCAGTCTTAGAAAAACCTAAATAACTCAAAATCCCCATTTCAGAATCTGATGAAATTTGACATGGAAAACTAAAAGACATACCTATAAATATTCTATATGTTGGTTTTCCATATGGTTCCATGTGAATCTTTGACCAATATCATTTGCATATAAGAATAGTTGGGTTCCTTAAGGGAAACTTTTGGTAACTTTTGAATTTTACCTTCAAGTCCTCGAATAAGATTTATTTTTACTCAAATAAGCCCTATAATAAATAACTAGCATTATTCCATGCTCTAATGTTATTTTAATGACTTTTACCAGCTTTTCATACCTCACCAAGCTCAAGAAATTGCCCTAAATGAATCAGTTTTACCTGACATTACCAACAACTTACAAGATACTCATTAGAATACCTTGTTAGCATGTTTACATCATCATACATAACCTACATCACATATGAATATTCCATACTTGTCATATCCTTACTTCCACTACACTTTTTCCTCACCAATCAAGCCTGTTGAGCTCTAAGACCATCCTGAATTCTCTCTTGTGACCTCTAAACATCTTCAAAAAGCACTACCAATCAACATTCATGTCCCATACATGGTATCACTTCACCCTTCAGTCATTTTTCTTCAATTCCACTTGACATCAATGACAACACCAATGACAAAGGGTTCAACAAAAACTACCTTTACCTACACATGGGAAATATTTTCTTGCAGGGTCTTACCTTTTGGATTATGTAATGATTTTGCTACTTTCCAAAGACCCATGTTAGAAATATTTTCAGTTCTCACTCATGATTGCATTAATATTTACATGGATGACTTCATTGTTTATGGGGAAACATTCCAATAAGTAGTTTATGATTTAGACAAAGTCCTCTCAGGGTGTGAGAAACATCAATTATCCTTATACCATGAGAAATATCTATTCATGATGGAGCAAGCTATAGTCTTGGGCCATCATGTTTCCACTAAGGGAATCGAGGTAGATCCAAATAGTGTCAACATCATTATAAATATTTCATCTCCCATTAATCAAACTGAAGTAAGAATCTTTCTTGGACATGTTGGTTATTATAGAAGATTCATTTTAGATTTCAGTAAGTTAGCTTCTCCACTATTTTATTTCTAACAAAAGACTTTGGGTTTGAATGGACATAATCGTGTCATAAAAATTTTAACACTATTAAGGAAAAGTGGAAAAATACTCCATTCTTGATAGGACCAAATTCAAATTTTCCCTTCCACATAAAAATAGATGTTTCCAGTGAAGCAGTCAGGGATGTACTTGGAAAAAAATAGGAAGGATAATAAATGCATTCTATTTACTACATAATAAATAAATTCTCACCTGCTGAAAGGAACTACAATACCATGGAGAAGGAATTTCATGAAATTGTTTATGAAATTAACAAATTTTTCCATTACATTATAGGACATTAAGTAATTATTGATACTGATCATTTTGTTATTAAGTATGTAATGAATAAACCTTGTGTTGATGGAAGAATTATAATTTGGATACTGTTATTTGAAGAATTTCTCATCAAAATAATTGATAAACTAGGGAAATCCATTGTGGTTTATAAATTTATCTCAAGGCTATACATTTCAGGTATAGAAGAGCAGGTCAATGATGAATTTATGGATGAACATCTATTAGCAATCTCAATTGTCTCTCCTTTCTTTCCAAACATGGATAAATAGTTTGCTACAGGTAAGATCCCATCTTTCCTCACACCTAAACAAAGGAAGCAATTAATTAAAAAACTGAAATGTATACATGGAGTAATGGAATGCTTTTCAAATGTGGATCTGACTATGTATTACATAGGTGTGGAGCTAAGGATGACATCTTTTTCATACTCAGAGAATGTCATGATGAGCCATGAGAGGGACATTATCCGGTCAAGAGGAATACCCATAAAGTTTTGGGATACTGTTACTATTGGCCTTGTTTACAAACATGTGTGAAAAAGTACATATAGTAATGTGATCAATGTCAAAGGATGGGAAAGCCAACATTTACTTATGATGTTCCACTCTAACCTCAGGCTATGTTAGAGCAATTTGATAAGTGGGGATTGGATTTCATTGGACCAATTGACCCATCTTATCAAGGCAAGGACTAGATATTGGTTTGTATAGACTATGTTAGAAAATGGGATGAGATGCAAGATATCCAATATGCAATAGATGAAAAATTTACACACTTCTTATATGATCACATCTTCTAGTTGTTTAAATCACCTAAATCTATTGTTCCAGACCAGAGACCATAATTCATGTCAGGAGTAATCATTTCCTTTATGATAACATATCAGATGGGGCATAAGAAAACATCACCATAGTTCCCGTAGTTTAATGCTTAGGTGGAATTCACTAGTAAAGAATTGAAATATATCCTAATAAAATGGATATATCAAGAAAAAATGTGTTTTTGAAGCTACCTGAAGCAGTTTGGGCCTATAACACCACTTAAAAAAGAAAACCATAGGATTTACCCCTTATGATTTTTTTATGAAAAACAACCAATCTTTCCTATAGAATTTAAAATCAAGACCTTAAGAACATCTACCAAAGTGGGAATTGATTTATCAGAAGCAAAAAAACAAAGGATTATTCAACTAAATGAGTTAGATGAGATGATATTTGAAGCACTTCATAAAAAAACTGATCCAACATTAAATACAAGTGTGGCATGATAGTCACATAAATCGAAGGAAGTTTCAAAAAAGAGATAGATATTCTATTTGATTCAAAGTACAAATAATTCAAAGGGAAATTAAAAACAATATGGATGATTCCATACCATATCAAGTCCAAGTCTTCAATAATAGAACCATACAACTTATTCCTATTGATGGTGAAAGAAAGGTAATTTTTTTTAATGGCAATAGGTTGATGTTATACAAAAGATCCAACATCTAAAGAGGGATTTTAAAATTTATACAAAAAAATGCATCTCTGAATGGTTTCAAAAAAGTTGTTTTATCTAATTCAATTAAAGGATAAATTAGTACTCAGCAATAATAAATAAGATATGGTTGAAAAATAGAGATGGTGGACTTCATCCTATGATGTATTGATTGAACACCAGAAATAGCGGTCATTACTTCTAAAAAAAGATAAATAATAATAATAAATGCATGTGGCTAACAACCAACAATGGAGGTCACCCCCTTGAATCATGTAATTAGTAAATGTGTGATAACATGTGGATAGATAAATAAAATTAAGTACATCTTACCATATTTGAAAAATGATTAATGACAAGGTATGATCCATGACTTCTCTTTTCAATATTAAAACGTTTTAATTATGAGGTGATAATTATTATGCTTGTGTAAAATGATGACTGCAAAGTTTCCAATATGTTCCCATGCACACCATATCTAAGTAAATCAAACACTCATTCACGTTTAATCCCTCTCACATACCTAATTACTCTCCATGATAGCATATTATCATCACAATTGGTTAACCTTTACCCAATTTGTGTTGTTTTCATATAAAATTGTTTCTCCAATGTTTCTCCCCATTTTCCATCACTATCACTCCATTCCTACGCAATCAATAGTCTTATTCTCGTGCTATCAGAATTACCTTTTTTTGCATCATTTTTCCCCCATTTAGGTTCTTTAACTCCTTTCAGTCATGCACTATTACTTGCTATGTTTCAGTTACTAGTCATGTTATATTTTCTCCATCATCAACCAATCAGTTTGATTGAATTACTCTCGATAGGAAATTAGTGTAAATTTTTGAGAAATCAAGATAGTTATAATTTATGCTAACATATGAGGAATTTAATCAAAAAATTATAGAAGAGTTCACAGTGAACATGGAGGAGGGATATTCAAAATTAAAAGGTAAGAAAATCTTGTTTATCCCTTCCATAATTAGTGACATTTCTAGCATTACATAGGAAGGTGACTGGTAAATTTAAGGACCCCCTACATTGCAATAATTCAGTGTTTCTCCATTGGAAAAAAAGAGAAATTAGAGTTGGTTATTGATAATCAGGGAAATGAGAAGGTAATTAAAATGGGTACTATTCTTAAGCCATGGGAAAATGTAGCTAAATGGATGATTAAATACTTTACATGTGATGGTCAGTATGTGGTAATTCGAGGCCCTATTTTAAGAATCCTCATTCATCTATGCCATGGTCAATCCAAATCCCAAAACAAGGTAATTTTCCACATATTTTATTTGACTTTGTTTCCTCTACTTCTAAGAAATTTTGATGAGATTACTCTTACCTCATATTCCAAGGCCTTATCCACCTCATATGGAAGTGCCATTTCATTGGGAAACTACATGGGATTAAAAATTTGGTTAATTTTTATAAGAAATATACACATGAACCTGATATGGTTCTTGATCGATGGTCCTCTACGTTAGATATGCCAATGAAATGTTGTAGGTTATCAGGGGCTATAAAAACCCTTGATGACCACACAATAGAATTTTCCCTTCATGCAAGGAACAAAAAGAAGCCACAATTATGCAATCCCTGTAACATACACCTCATGCTTATCCACCTCACTCTGTATCCCCTCCAGGACCTATTTCTAAGATGGATATTGATCAAACATTTATCGTAAGTGAAGACTCTCCCACTCAAGATAAAGGAAAAGCACCCATGTTTGAAGGTCAACCTAGTTAACATGTTGATTCATAAATAATCATTCCCCAAGTATTATCTATTTATAAGGTCATGAGCTCCATCAGGCTTAAGAGTGAATCTCCCATTTACAAATTATTTTGAAAACAAGAGAGGAAAAATTCTCTTAGATAGAGGTAGAGAAAGAATGAAACCTTAAACATCTCCAACTTTCCATAGAGCAAAAAAGAAAGTTAATCCAGTAACTTCAGAAAAATGCAGAGGATGAAGAGAAAAAGACCGAGTTCCTTTAGTCTAGAACTAAATAATTGACTACAAAACATGTTCTCTCACAAAGAGATAATAAGGAAACAAGATCTGTATAAACCACTGACTAACTAACTCAAACAGACTTTGTATTCCCCTAAATCATTTTGTTGAAGGGTATGGTAAAATGGATACATGAATGTTATAACCTCATAGGATTAGCAGATAAGAATAATATGTTGAAAGAATAAAAGACGATACTTCAATATAATATGCTTCACATCTATAGGTTTTATCAGTAAGTCCTTTCTTGTAGGACACCTTCAAAATTTTATGCATTTTTTTGAAAGAGAAGTTCTTCAAGTTGAAATTATGAAGGGTATGATCCATGGAGTCTATTGATTCCGATGATGAAAAAAAGTTCTTAAGGAATATACAATAGTAAATATAGTTGTCAAAAAAATATTTTTTGAGTTCTATGTCCATAAGTTTCTTCTCCCTAAGAAAGTATAAATTCAAATTAATTTGTATGTTTGAGAAGTTTAGATGAGGTCTATTTTTTCTACAATGAGACGTCAATATATATAGAGAGAGTAAAGAGAGGAATATGTAAGACATGAATCCAATGTAGGATTCTTAATGAGGCATGATCTCCCAGCTCCACTCATATTATTTCAGAGATATTAGTCCTAAGTGTACTGTCTACAGAGCTTGTGGACAAGTACAAGGAAAATATTACAGCTTTTATATCAAAATTCCAGAAGTATATACTCCTAAATTTTAATGTCAATTTTCATTCTTGTCATATCCATTATGGACTACTTCCATAGGTATGGAAAAATAAGGAAGTTATTTCCCAAACTAAATGTCATTGGTCATTTAAAAGGGCCCAGAACCACTACAAAAGTATGTGCTAAATGAAGGAGAAATGGATATGAATGAGATACAAACCTCCATTGGTAATAGCACTTGTGCCAAAATGGAAAAACACCCATGATTATCCTACAAAAATATAAAAAACATGGAAATATATAGTAGTAAAATTCTTTGGGTTTTGTGACAAAGAGGAAGATTAGAAATGGCATATTTTTTCTAAAGAATATAATTTTACAAGAACTGTTGAGAACTTGAACAAATAAAAAGAGGACTTATTAAACATTATGTGTGGGGGAGTGATGAGCCCTCCTAATTCCTATGTAAACCTCCCATTTTATAATGTCATCATTTTACACTAAGCATGATATTATTGTTTTGTAATTAATACTTTCATATATTTTAAAATGAACTTTTGTGCATAACCTTGTTATTTTAATTTTGTGTATGTTTCTTCAAATAGGTGTTAAATTGATTTTTATGTGTATTAACAATGTATTTACAAATTACATCTTAAGACATCATAGGAATCCTCTATGGACCAGAACAAGAATCACTCATGCACTAGCGCAGGACTCACTTTGGAGCACATGAATCTCCCGTGTATTATCATAGGAATTGATGTGGAACACAGGATCGGCCTGAGCACAAGCACATGAATCGCTTTGAATTTAGGACATCATGTAAAAGAAGAAAATGACTCATATGGTGAGACAATGAGTTAATTCAATCAACACATGATTCAACATGGTGAGAAGGGCATAAAATTTTGGCTACCATATAATACATCAAGTGGTTTATGTGGATGATGCAAGCTCAACTTAACACCTGATTAATTTAAAACGTGGAGGAGATAAACATAAACATTTATGATTGTCATGATTATATAAATTCAATGCATGATCTTTGACATCTTCTGGTGCTGATTAACCATCTCAATTAAGAGTCAATTAAAGAATTCATATATAGTTAACAAGATGAAATTGATTTAAGTGGGGTATGCATTTGTTCTTTCACAATTCTAACTCCTCAATCAATTAGGTGTTGTCATAGATATATCTTAATTAAGTATTAGTAGTTATTACAAAAGACATGTCCTCTTTTAGAGTGAAAAGGACTAATCTTGATATAAAAAAGGCCTTTTTCATAGAATTGTAGAGTTAGTTCATTTATTGTTGTAAAATAAATTCTTCTATTTCAATAAAGTGTGTGATTCACAGATAAATCAACTTGTCTGATTTACAATTCTAAATTGGATCAGAGGTAAGGAGCAAGGGCCACTTTTCCCTGACTTGAATTGAGCATTTATAAATAATTTAATCTCTATTATACATCGTTTCTTTTAATTACAAGAAATTCATTACTTTATCTATTTTCAATTCTAAACTAAACAATCCCCTATTAATTAATAGACTTCATTTATTAATTATATTTATAATTTTTTTTAAATTGAATTCATTAGAAAATAAGCACTCAGCACATATTCAATTGTTTCCTTTTTGTAAATAGCAATGTACACAACCATGGACTTAAAATCCCCATATAACTAAAGTACGAGTACCAAAAATTATCATAACCAATCAATAAGCGTAGCTTAGGTGGGTAAAAAATATGGGTCTAGATGAAAAAACCCTCATAAAGTGGATAAAATGGAGAAAACCAATTACAAAAACTCCTCCCAAAAGAGAGATAAGATAAGTGCATAAAAAATATGTCTCAGTAGATAAGAATCTTAGAATAACATGGAGAATCCCTCATGAAATAAATATAGAAAAAAGAGAAGAAGAGAGGACTAACTATCCCCCTAGAAGATGAATCTTCATTAATTCCCAATATATATTGTAGATGAATAATCCTATTGTTGATAAATTAATAGATGAAGACTATATTTGAATAAAACATTCCTGATGTAACACTCAAATACCAAGGATTAAAGTTACATTCAATGAATAATATCTCCAAATTTTTCTCAACAAAACCAAGGACCAACTATTACAAGTGTTGATGAATCAAAACTTGCAATGGTTCACAACATAGATATGAGAACTAAACCAAAGACTCTTGTACATGGTTTTGACATCAATGATGTCATTGATGAATCAAAGAATTTAGCAAGTATAGGAGGTGTCACCATATAAGAATGAAATGGTGGATAAAATACATCTGGAGAGGTATAAGAATAACATATATCATATTTTTCATCAAAGAGTGAACCATTATACTCAATAATGTTGTCACATTATCAAAGGTTAGAGTCAACAAACAAGCATGAAATTTTTACTAAGTATACCTCTTAATGAACTGGATCTTGAAGACATGGGAATCCCTACTATAGAGGATCACTGGAATCCATCAAACAATAGGTAATGGAGGAAGCTCTTAAAATATGAGAAATATATTCTGAATGGTGTAATCTAGATACTAAATGTGGTAATATGCAAATAACGAAGTAATTTTTGGTAGGTATGTATCCCAAAATGTTGAATCGATAAGACATATATGATCCTATTAGATGTTATCATTAGAAAATAAAAAAGAATTGATTCTTTAAGTAGCAATATGTATATGGTGAAACAAATTATTCTTATGTAAAGATTCATTAGAAGTTCATAAATAAGTGAAACATGTCTCTAAAGATAAAATAAGAGGGATAGCATGATCCTACTACAAATGACTAGTTAAGGCTCTAGAGGAATTCACTTTGTGGTATGAAGTAGCAATAGGTACAAGAGTAATATGGTGATCATGGGGTAAAGAATATGTTATCCATTTTTCCCCTCCCTAGTAAAATGGACAACTTGAAAAAATTGGAATTTGAGACTTTCAGAGGATCTTGGTGAAGGATCTAAAAATTTAGGTATTTTTTCATTATGGGAACTTGGAATGATTTCTAAACATTCCTCTAGTTTTTCTTAACTCCCCAGGTTCAAGAAAAATCCAAAACATTTTGAAAAATTGGAGAAATTTGAGAGAATGGGGTTTTAATAGTGCATTGGAGACTAGCAGTGGTTTTGGGCACTAAGGCTATGGGTGGAACTAGTTCCACAAAAACCTAAGTTCCCTGTAATGGTTTTTAACTCATAATATAAATAGATTCAGTGTTGCACATATTTTCTAGTCTAAGGAAGAACTCGGGAACTAGTTCCACGCGTTCAAGTGTTCCTCGCACTTTAATTTTTTTTCAGGTCAAAGTGGGGAGTATTACACAACTCTATAGTGCGGAGAGAATGGGATTGCTTGGAATGCTCAAAGTGAATGGTGCGGGTTCAATGCAAATGAGACAGGAGTTTTGGGAACAAAGGGATAGGGTTGAATGGTTCCTAAGTTCCACCTACTACCTACATATCCGATAAATAAGCCACCAAAGAAATACATCGCCATGTAGATAGTGTGGGGATTAATGGACTTTTCATAGGAGTTTGGAACCCGCGTTCCTCACGATATCCACCTGAACATAAAATGGGCATAAATTTCACCTAGATTGTCTAGATTTGATAAAATTTATATCATTGGAAATAATAAAATGTGTCCATCATTAAAAGACACAATTTTAGGTAACTTAAGAACCATAATTAATTGATTATGGTGCCCTTTTCTTCTCTATCAGGAAAAGTGACATGGGGAGTGGGATTGACAGGGTGTCCATCATTGTTTTCAATAATTTTAATTCATTTAGTCGATGGATGGAAGTAGAATTAATATTTCCCTCTTTTTCCCCTCTGTCTTTCTCCCATCTTTTTATATATTATGAGATATGGCTCATTTGTAATGTTTGACATTCTTGTAATGCTTTGAGCATCTACATGTTGAATATAGCCTTTCTCCTTCACTGTAATGTATTGGGAATCCTTCTAAAGCAATAAAATACTTTTTTTGTGGCTATAAATATGTGTTATCTCATGTTATATTACTATCTCTTCCCATTCATTACATCTTCAAGAATTTTGTGCATCTTTTGTTCTCCTTACAAGGTTCAGATCTGTTGTGTTTCATGGATGTAGTCGTTTCAAGGTCGTGTTAGACTGTGGAACATATGTTTTTCCTTTCCTTCATTATTATTTTCCCATTATACCTCATTTGAGAATTTCTCTCCACCATTTTCTTGGTGATATCACCTCTATTTGCTTAGGATATCCATTTTTATCTATCTTTCTTTATCCTTGATCCCTTGGAATGGTTAGTTTAGGATTATTTAGTTTCCTTTCCTTTATTAGGAGTAGATTATCACTAGGATTAGGTAGAGGAACCAACCTTCTATAGAGGTCAATCTCAAGTAGTAATTCCAACATATTGAGAGATGGTCCCATGTTAGCAAAAAGTAGGGATCTATAATGTACAAATCCTAGGGTGGTACTTTTTGACATAATAGTTATGGCACTCCCGGTGGGACATAGAAGTTAATATTTGCATTTTTTTCCAATTTTGGATGTGTATCTTGGTGAAATTTCATCCTTTAGAGGCTCTACAACAACACATTTGGCAACTCCGAGCATCAAATCAACTAGTTTCAATAGTCAAAGTTGTTAAAGTTCATGAGAATAATTTAGACAAGGTATAAAACAATAGAAGGAGTTTTTGAGTACCTAAAATTATCACCAAGAAGGAGAAAAAGGGGAAGACTAGTTCACAGATCACAATCTCCACCAAACATAACCCTTTCAACAAAACCTCCTAGTAGGCCTTTCTTGCACTCATCTAGAGTTTTGAGACCTATTAAAATTATGGAAGCACCATATAAGAATTTACCATTTAACAAATTCACTAGTGTAAACCCCCTTGTTCTTAATGCAAACCATGACATGCTAGTAGTTGCACTTAAAAGTATTTCATACTTCACTAATGAGAATCAAGTTACCTTGCTGAGCATTGTTATTTCTTAAAAGTACACCCTTGCTGAGAGATGACAACAAGGGTTCTAAGCTCGCCTTATCTCTCACTTCTTTAGATACAGTAGAAACACCTCAGGTCTATGGGTATACCTATTGTTGAGGTGAGTCTCTACTATCTAATTTAGTTCCTTATTGATGTATCCTAAACTAATTTTTTGGATTTTTGGAGTTTTAAGTGTAAAAAGATCACTGTAACTAAAATTGAAATGGGGGGATACAACAAATTGAATGAGGGCTTTGACTGATTATATGTAAAATGAAATTGAGAACAAATTATAGATACACAAACCGATGGGTTTTTAGCTTGATCCTGAGGTAAATACTTGTGTGTTGAGGGAATAAATCACAACAACACAACAACTAACATACACATTAAGAATGCATAGAAAACACCACATTTCATCAAGGTAAGATAAATAAATTAGGTAGTTAATATTCACAAGATCTAATAGAAAGATAGACACCACTGCAAATGATTAAAAAGGCAATAACTAGTTCTCATTCTCGGGAAAAACTAGTAAAACATTAATTTAGTAATCCTACATCTAAAAAGTCCTCCTTGTGCGTTGGTAGTGCACACAATATATAGAAAAAATACTTCACAGAACCCCTCCTAAAAATAGGTTGTAGTTTGTACTCGCCCATGCATGTTAATTTTAGCCTTTATCATGAATAATTAAAGGGATAAATATAATCATGCTCTAACAATGTCGCATTAATATCCTTAGTTATAAAAATACACTTAGTCAAAGTGTAGTTGACTGCTCTATTTTTAATACAATAAATAACTTGGATGAATAAAATTTTGGCTAATATTATCCACTTGTTGGTTGTGCAAGTCTCATCCTATGTGCATGATATTTGTCTTTTTCTGTAGTATGTGACTCATATGTTCTTTATTCACTTGCAATGGTATTTTGACCTTTTCTCTAATCTTTCCTCTAGTGATCACATGTAAAAATTATATTTCTGTGCAAAAGTAATACGTTTTTCTTTTCAACACTTAACAAAAAATTCCACCCCATTATGGGGACCACCTATGTAGATAATAAGGTCTTTCTGTGATAATTAAGCTAAGCTCTAAATGTTTCTCTTTCATGATCCTTGAGGAAAACTGATGTTGACCTCCTTCCATATATTGTCTTCTCTGTCTTATCCAACTATGGCATATAATAGGATTTAAATAATGATCAACTGATTATTATTCTTGGCACATATACTTAATTTCAAATGCATGAGTCTTAGATAATGATCACTTCTTTGGTCAATGGCATGTATAAATGATTATTCACTCACCTTTTCTATTTACATATACTTTTAAACCATTGAAACCCCTTGATCATTAGCCACCTTTGAACATTGCATAAACAATATTGGAAAAACCTTATTCTAAGGTCTAAAGGTAATAATCATTGTTTAAAAAAAAAGTGGTTCCCCTCTATGAGGGATTGACCCTTCACATATTTCTGGTGGCATTGAAGTTCACACCTAACCAGGGGAATTAGCGACTCATTTTCCTTTAGAAAAGTGTACAAGACTAACCCTGTGTTGAGTTTGGAAACGCGCAAGTTGAGTTGAGTGGGAACAACATTATGGAACCTTAAACTTCTACACTATTCATGAGCTCTCTATTATCTAGTGAAGCTATGTAAAAAAATTCTTCTAAAGGCCTTTATTTTTCTTTTGAATTTTATTTTTGGAAAACTGCGGAATTATGAGTATGATTTTTATGTTTCTCTGCTATCTCAAGCTCTTTAATAATTGGTTCTAGCTTATCTAAACTATGTTGTGTAGTCAAAATATGACACTAAAAAGAGGGAACACATAAGATTTACATGCGGTAGCAATGCATATTTGAAGGTGCCAAAGGATAGGGATGGAAACGTGCACGAAAGACAAATTGATTCGGGACTTAGCCATTTTCATGGTTATGGGATATTTTTGGATATAGCATACGGAGAAAAAAATGGGATGGATACTTGCATGACACATAAATGCTATTTTGGGAAGATTTTCTACTAAGTTCCATGCATGAGTTCAAGTTAATAATAGGATTACTATTTCCAGTTAACTGTAAGAGATCTATTATTAGCACACTTTTATGTGTGCATGTTATTGTAAAGGCGCATGACTATTTTCAGTATCTGACCTATTTTTGTAAGTGTGCAAGTGGTGAAGGAAAATTCCCCACCCTTATAAATATGTATTAATCTATGTAGTTAAAGAGACAATGTATGAGCTATTGTGGAGTTATGCTACCAGATCTGATACGCGCATAAACTTATGATACTAATTATTGTAAGAAGCCTTTGTATTTACTGTGTTTTAATATAATTGAGTGTATTGGGGTAATAATGGTGTTAAAGATTATTATAACTGGTTCTTGCATGGTTAGCTTCATTATGTTTATCATTTGATTCATGATTCTTTAAGTTCTAGATCTGGAATATTCTCTATGGAATGTTTATGTTATTTATGGATCTTAATACATTACATTTTCATCATTTTGACATCCTATATAAATAACTCTAAGGAGGTGTCTGGTATATTTGAATGCTTTGGGTGAGTACTCAACTCAAGTTGGGTGATGTGTCAACATGCCTGGGTTGTTCGTGGTAAATTATAGACTACATCATTGGTTCTGTTACCAAGACCTCTTTTTCAGCTATTTTCAGGATGGTTTGTGATGAAGACGTATTGGTTGACCCTACCAAGTGTTGAAGAGGGAATAAAATATCTATAAGAAGACTACACACGAAGGTTCATCTTTGGATCTGTGTTTTACGCATGTGCATGGGTGGAAATTTTTTTGTATGAGATCTTATTTGTTATTTTCCCAGTAGAACTGTATAAATGGCTAGTTGCTTATGCATCTAAATGGAATTGGAGGTATCGCACAATTTTCTAGACACAGGAAGAATTTCAGGCCTTTTATGATTCTAATATGATTTAGACACGTGTTGTGGATACTTGGTTCTATGGTGTTTTGAACAAATATATCCTAGAATACTCAATTTCTAGTTATTCTTGCCTAGAGGTAGCTGAGTTTCAATTTTTATGGTATCCTAGGAAAAATTAATTACAAGGCATTCCACTAGAAATCAAGATCTTGATGGTAACCTTGAATTTAGATGAAAATTTGATGGCTAGATAAACCCCGCCATGTATGGGGGAAGGACCATGTTTGGTGAAAGATGGCATACCTAGTGGTAGAAAGGAAGAGAGAAGAAAGGATGTTTAAGTACAATGAGGTATGCGAGAGAGAGTTAGAGAATAAGCATGAAATTGTAATGTGAATGACGTAGAGGAGAGAGATGGCTTGTGAAGGATTTGGAGCTCATGCAGAAGGTGTAGAGTTAGAGCATGAGGAAATCCCACATTTGGGAAAGTATGATATGGAACCCCCCTCAGCCTCACACTGGAGCACGCCAATAGAGACAACCTAGGCCACAAGAATGCATCTGAATCTACCTAGAAACCTATCCCTTGTGTTTGGTTTTCTAGTACCTAGTACATCCAATAGTTAGCAAGCTAATTTGGGCAGTAGGGAAGTAGGAGTAAATCACCTAGCAAGTACATCTATGGCAAGGAAAACATCTTTGGTGTTTTTTGGAGGTACCTTTTTAGGTGCATCATCTACACAAAATTTGAGCACGTATAATTTGGGGCTCACTTCTGGGGGTAGTACCACCATGCAGAATTTATAAGTTCAATAGAATACCATGGTTTGGACATAGGGAATTACGTCTTCTAGTCCACTTCCAGCTACATGTGTAGGATCAAGGGGTGTAGGTGGCTCTAGTTCTGGTGGATCTAGTGGTTCTGGATCAGGTGGGAATGGTCTACACTAACCCCAGAATAATTACATGGAGACGTCTCTTCATGGATTAGAGTATAGGGGCATAGAAGATGTTGTTGAATACGTGCACATGTGTGAGATATTTTGGTACACAAAAGGGATCACAACTTGAGAGCGCAAGGTAAGTCGATTTGTAACTACATTGCAGTTACGCGCATATAATTGGTAAAGGAAGTTTGACCCTGATCAAACCTACGTATACTACATAACATTCAAAGGTGCCTTCCTTAAAGAGTATAAGTGTGCTCAAGGATATTAATAAAGGAACTACTGAGAGTGTCCAGGAGTATGATTCCTATTGCAAAACACTTTTATCTAAAATTTCTTATGATATTCATGCAAGCCAACATGCACAATGGCTAGTTAGGAGTCTGATCAGACCTTTTAGAAGGGTGTTGTCACATATGACATGCACTAATCCATGCGAAGCACTTGAAGTAGATTTGTGTGATGAGGTAGTCAGCAGTATAGACATTGTAGTCATCCCATTATTAGAACCAAAAATTGTAGCTATGGTAATATAGTTGGAGAAACTATTGTAAAATTTGCAACATGAGACATGTAGTGGGATTTGGTGTACAGACTATGAAGTGGAGGGTCACACCTAAGATAGTTATCCCTGTAGAACTATACATTCATTATTTCTTGAATGTGAGATATGTCACCTAAACCATGACACTAGCCATTGTACATTATTAGAATGTGTGATGAGGAAGAATGTATCCTACTATTGTAAGATTTTCCAATCCATGACTCACAATACATAAGACTTCAAGGTAATTAGTTAGGTATATGATACCATAGATATTGATGTGCGGTAGACAAGAGGTTTAGATAACTCTAAGGGTAAAGGTGAGCACTAGGATCATAATCAAAATCAAGCACACTATGATTGGAATGAGGGGTGCTATGGAGGAGAACATGGAAGAGGTTGAGGATACCATGGTGGATTTAGAGATCAAGGTCATTGTGTGGAACATGATTTACATGTGGATCACCTTACCACTACAGGTGTGAATGTCCTCAAATTTTTACATGTTCTTTCTATGGGAAGAATCATAGCTATGAGTAATGCCGGATCTATATGATCATCTTAGCAAGCAACATAAAAAGGAAAAAAAAGGCGCATGAATGGTTAGGATACAACGGGTTGTGGAAAATCATTGGATGTAAAAGTTAGCACTGGAGCTTGAGGTATTTCCTATGAAGATCACTACATGTGTTGAAGCTATGTGCACTAGAGAAGTGTTACGGAAGTATCCTACCATATATAAGGAGGAAGTTTTGCATACAAGGTATCTAGATCCTATGCACTATATGGAGGTTTATTAAGAGACCATGGAAGTACTATGAGACCTTCAAGGGGAAATACAATGTTTAAAGGAGAAATCACGAAAGATGGAACAGAAGAAGGTAGTAGAGAAGGTCTAGTTAGATATTGATGACTTGAAGGAGGTAAGCAGAATATTGTGCTAGGAGAATATCATTCCATTTCTATGGATTTGGCTAAAGGGAAACATTCTGCACATGAATATTGAGAATGGGCATCAGATCTTGCATGCAAATCTTCCCCCCCCCCATAGCTTAGATTATGACAAGGAGATCACTCTGAATGTTTTTGTCAATGGATGGCTCTTGGGTAATATATTGATTGACACAAGAAAGGAAGTAAATATGCTTACTTTAGATGCATGGGTACAAATGGGGAGACCTTCATTTTAGCCATCTTCTTATGTACTATTTATGGCTAATCAAACTAAGGCCACTCCTATCAGAGTTTTAAAACATGCATCCATTACTATACAAGGGGTGATGTTCACTGGGGATTTTGATTTCCTAACACATTCAGATGTAGATAGTTTCCTAGCTCTTCTTGGGTGTCGTTGTTGTTATGTAAATATTGTTGATCTTTGGTTTAACAAGGGATATATTAGTATTGAGAAAAATGAGGAAAGAGTTATTATCCCTTTAAGAGATGGAAAATTTGTGCCCTATGTTGATATTTTGAGTGAGGAAGATCTGAATAGGATTTATGTATGCATCATTCGGGACCCAAAATTACTTGATCCATCTAAGGAAGGAATCCTTTAGTGGGAAGATACATAGTCTATTAGTTATAATACAAGTATTTCTTGTGATAATTCACCTCATGGTACTTATGATATGGTTGGGCGTAAAGTAAGGAGTGCATTTGTGTAGAAAATAAAACCTCGTTGCATCAGGAGGATACGTAACAACTCTTTACCTTGGTACATTAGAGAAGGAAACCCTACGGTATTCCTGTGCACTATGGAGATATAATGGATAGACCAATTAGAAAGAAGAAAAATGTTATCATATGCCCTAAACAACATAATAGCATGTTGGTGGGTGGTTCATAGGGATAATCTTGTATAATGGATTGAATTCCTGATTGCTCTTATAACTCAATTTTCCAGGAGCAATGCACCTACTAAAATCTTCCATTATTGTGGTAATCAACCTATATAGTTTCACATTCAGTAGTGTGAGAGGCCCTGGAAAGAGGGGCAAGAAGCTTTACTGCCTTCGCTATGGGTACACAAACTTTCTTCCACTTTACAAGGTTGCACACACACTTGATATGTATATGTGGAGCTATGTAGAGAAACTAGAAACTGGCAGGATTTGATTATAGGTATGGTCCTAGATTTTGACTACTTCTCTACTAAACCTCCATTAGAAGAGTCATTAAGGGTTATAAAGTTTTTAACTATGGGATACAATGACAAGGTAGAAGAACTCATTCACGATTTATTTTATGAGAATGAATTAGGAGCATTATTTGAGGAAGAATCAGAGATAAATACAACACTACTTAAGCACACTTGTTTGGAGAAAGAAAAATGAAAGATGGTCTACATAGTGGATGATGAAGAAGTAGAAAATATTTATATAGATAATTCAATAGGTATGCACAAGGTCTTGGACAATGTGAATAAAAATGTGCGTGCCTATCATGAACCTATGAGGAAAAATAAAGTGATTATTGGTACAACTGTTAAACCTAAAGAGGCAATAATTGGGGATTATTGGTCTGAATATGAAGTGGAAAAGATAGTGGTGTTGCTCTGTGATTTTCAAGAATTATTTCCTATGGGATACCATGAATTAAAAGGAGTGCATTAATCATTAGGAGATATGAAGATAAATCTTAAGGAAGGTGTGCACCCGGTCAGGAAGAGACCATATAAGATGAACCCTAGCATGCGTGTAAAAGTTAAAGAAGAAATGGACAAGATGTTTAAGTCTGGTATCATCGAGCCAATAGAAAAATCATAGTACGTTATTCCCATGGTTATTAGTATGAATAAATATGGTTGGATTAAGATTTGTGTGGATTACAGAGAACTAAATGTTGCATGTATGATTGATCCCTTTCCTACACCTTTCATTGAGGAGATATTAGAAGGCGTTGTAGGGCTTGAAATCTATTATTTTACAGATGGATTCAATGGGTATCATCATGTTTTACTTGCACAAGAAGATCAAGAAAAAACAAATTTCACCACTGAATGGGGAAGTTTTCCATATATTGTGTTTCCCTTTGGTGTGAAAAATGCTCGTGCTGTATTTTTGCGAATAGTTGTTCAAGCATTCCAGGATTTTATTCACATTTTCTTGCAAGTTTACTTGGATGATTGGATGGTGTATGGACTTGTTGATGATCATTGTGATGATTTGCACTTAATGTTTGAAAGATGTAGACAATTAAGCATCTCTTTAAACATCAAGAATTGTGTGTTTCCTACACCTTTTGGCACTCTGTTATGGCACATAATCTACAATGAAGTTTTGTTAGTAGATCCATCTAAAGATGTAGTTATTTTATGCCTAGAAGAGCCTACTAGTTAGAGTGAGGTGTAGGGACTCTTGGTTCACACTGGGTATTATAGAAAATTTATTAAAGGATATGCTAAGGTTTCTGCACCCTTGGAAGAGTTACTGAAAGGAAAAAGGACATTTTATTGTAAAGAACCACAACAACACAAATTTGAGACATTGAAGGAGGGAATTACTAAAATTCCTATTCTAAGTTTTCCTTCATGGGACAAACCATTTCATGTACATGTGGACATCTCTGGCACAGCCACCGGAGCGGTGTTAGCTTATCCTGGAAAAGGGAAAAGTAATTTTGGCCCATATCACTTATCAAGGACTCAGTCAAGGGAGAACACATAGACAATTGAAGATACAATTTTGGATGCACAATTGTATAGGTTACAACACGTGCCTTTAGAATTAAAGGATATTACTATCTTTTTACATATATGTATGCTGCCAGAAGGAATGAAATCATTAGAGAAGAAATTAATTCTAATTTGCATAACACCTTCTATGTTGATTAGTGGTGACCTCTACAAGTTAGGCCAAGATGAAGTATTGTGTCGGTGTGTACTAGAGCACGAGTGCTCAGATACTATAGAAGAAGCTCATGGTGGTATTGTAGGTGGGCACTATGTAGGTGACACCACTACACCTAATATTCTACTTGCTAGATTATGGTGAGAGACCTTCTACAAAGATATTAAAACATATTTTAAGGCATGTGATCATTGTCAACGCATTGGTAAATGTGGGAAATGAGATGAAATGCCTTTAAGACCAATTCCTAGTGCAGAGCCATTTGAGATATGGGCTATAGATTTTGTGGGTCCTATTTTTCTAGCTGATCGTAGAAACAGATTGTGCTACATCATCACTTGCATGGATTATCTTACAAGGTGGGAATAAACAACACCTACCAAGGATTGTATAGTAGCTAAAGTAGTCAGGTTATTATGTGAAAATGTTCTTACAAGGTATGGATGTCTGTTGAGCTTCACAAGTGATAGGGGAAAAAAAATTTTGAATGGGACAATCATGACTATATTGGATGAATTGATGATTATGCACCATAAGATTACACCCTATCATCCTCAGGAAAATGGGACTGTTGAGGCCTTCAACAAGGTTTTAAGTGAGATATTGAAAAAAAATTATAACATTAGAAGGAAATATTAGGATGATAAAGTTTTTGTCATGCTTTGGGAATATAGAACAACATATAAGAGATTGAACAAGGCCACACCCTTTTAGTTGGTGTTTGGCATAGAAGCGGTTCTTCCTATGGAATTCATGTTACCTTCTTTGTGTATTATGCATGTTGAAGGTCTAGCTAATGAGAAATATTTGGAAAATATAATTGATAAATTGATACAAGTGGATGAGAGGTGCACCATAACTTGTTGAAGGTAGAAGAAGGAAAATTTCATATAGAAGGCATGGCATGACAGGCACATTACGGACAAAAAGCTTGAGATGGGAAAGATGGTGCTTCTTTATAACTCTAATTTTATACGTGATCCAAGGAAACTTAAATTTCATTGGTTGGGACCATGTATTATCACTCATATACTTGAATTAGGATTTTTTTAGGTAGAGACACTTGACGGAATATGGTTATCCAGTTACTTTAATGGGAGGAGGCTGAAGCCATACTATAAATAATTCTTCTTGGTGTTTGTGATAAGACAGTGTTGTCATTTAGACTAGGTTTTCATTTCTGTATTTCCTTTCTCGTCGCTATGCTTTGTTAATTTAGTTGGTATTTTTGTGTAATAAGCACGCTTGTGCAGTAGACGCTAATTACCGTTCGAAGTAATTTTATGCATAGAGGACTGCACATAACATTACTATGTGTAGGCTATTTACAACTAGGTACACATAAAGGAACAAACTGCTACATGTGCTATTAAGGTTTGGAGAGGATTTGTTAGAAAGGAGATTTGTTTAAAAATATGACCCTCGATGGAGTTAAAGGAGGGACCACTATAATGCAAGGTAAGCAGCAGTCATGGAGACTACCAAGGGAAGGAAAAATAGTGAGGTACTTGGGTGCATGGAAGTGTGCTGAAGAGAATTATATAGCCATAAGGTAGGAAGCTGTGTTAGAAGGTTATAGCTAGGGCGCGAAAATGTAACATGTAGATATTGTGAAAATGGTCAAATAATGAGATGATTATTGGTTGGTGAAGGATAAATAAATGTACTAACGTTTTGAAAATATATATAAGGATGTGATGTTGGTTCATTTTTACCTTTGCAATCAAAAGGATTTGAGCAAGCTAAGTGTGATCGAGCCAAGAGAGTCATATTAAGGCCTGGAGAGTGTGAAACTAGATGTGGAGAATGGATTATTGTGTGGAAGAGGCTTATGTCCCCATTGGTGAAGGGTTTGAGTGAAGATGATGCATTTTAAAGAAGTCATGGCATGCAGTTTCAAGCTAGGGCATGTAGATTTGAGCTAGGGTTTGAGTTTTCACATTAGAGAAAGTGAAAAGGTGGATTTTTACGATGGCACCAAAGAAAGCACCTGGAATAGGAATGAAAGGAAAGAAGAAGGTAGAAGATGAAGTTGAAATGGCTCGTGAGAGTAATTTTTCATAGATGCGGTACATAGAAGGTTTGATAGCCAGACAAGAGTGGGATTCCCACATCCGCATGTGCCATATAAGTGACTAAAACAACTGTAAATATGACAACAAACAATATTTGGACGCATTATTGAGTACAAATACCAACAAGCACACTATGGAGGATATGCCAGTATATGACGATGCTGGGGAGAAATCGTTTAAGTAGGTAGGAGTCTATCAGTTGAATGAGATCTTGTATTTTGATAAGTATGAACCATTATACCAATGGATGATGAGTAGGGTCCATGAAGACTTCTTCTATTTCATCAGACAAAGGGTTAGAATCACAACATCCCTGATTTTAACATTGATAAGATTAAAGGGCACAAGGTTAGACCTTACTAGTGATCTTACTAATAAATCAACAATCCTGGAGATAAGAAAGGAGTTAGGATATACTAAGGGTCTGTGTAGAATGGACATTGATAAATTAAATAAGTATGCAATGGTGTAGGTAGCAACGAATTTAGTATCCAAATCAAATGATCAAGAGAGATGGTCATAGGTGAATACCATGTAGCTGCATGATGCGAAGAGAATGTCTAAGGGAGCAGTATACAACCTAGAAGGGTACATTGTAGATAAAATTATTGAGGAAGCATGCACAAGAGAGAAGATAAGGTTTGGAACTATCCTCTTTCCCTTGTGTTTGTGGAAATCAGAGTGCCCGATGGGCTAAAGAACAAGATCTGGGAGTATCCCATGGATAATAAGTCCCTCGTGGAGAGGTTTGAAAAATATTTATGTGAAGGATCAATGATTGGGCCACTTAAGAAGAGGGAAAATATGTAATATGACTGACTTCATGTGGAATTTGAAGAGGATTGGCACATTCCCAAGGAGCTGCCTTCGGTTGTGGGCAAGGCGGTACAATTTGTGGTGTACCAAAAGTTCTGCATCATGTGATTTTCTATGAGGGATGGGGAATGGCACCTATGGTGTAAAATTATGTATGCCTTCAGAGTGCGATGCTTGTGGGCATTAATCGATCGATTTAATGATGAAGTCCACAAAAACTTTAATGCATACAAGGTAGACTGTGACTACCACACACTAAGGAAGGCATATGTGTATCCAGGATAGGTTGTATATATTGAAAGGCTCATCTCAGATGTCATATGTATGAAGTATGGTTAGATATTGGGGAATGTGGAATTGTGATCGTATACCTTCATCTTAATCCTAATTTGGAGAATAAAAAATATGTAGAAAATGAGTTCTCTCTCCTAAGGCTACCTAAAGGAAAACATAGAATGGAGAACATGCTAGCCCCACATCTTACAGAAAGTATAGTGGTGGATGTGGAGGACAGAGAACATGAAGATAGTGGTGGCTTCAATCATAGAGGTTGAAGGCAGCCCATATATATAGTAGAGAGTGAGTGCATGTGTACTCCACTGTAGGTACAAGAAGATGAAAAATACTTGGAAATGGAAGTAGTCCATAGAGAGTGCCACTTTAAAAATGTATTCAAAAGAACAAGGACCCAAGGTGTGGGAACCCCACATCCTGTTAGGAGATCACCATGAATCTCTCCTCAAAAAGAGATAATTAAGAGGAAGAAGAGAAAACTAAAGTTGAATGAGGAGGTGGAAGAGTCTACAGAGAGTGTGCCTAGAACCCCTGTACAACCAAAAGATGTCGCAGAACCTAGGGATGAGGATATGAAGGATGAAGAGGAATGTGTGAAGGAGGCAGAAGAAACAGAGCATTATATTTCTCAAAAAATTGAAGATCTAACTCCAAACCTTGGCACTAAAGTTCCTAAGGGGCCGAGAATGAGGAGAACTAGTGGGGAGTATGTTGCACCAAACATGGGTTATGCTGAGGACACTAGTAAAATTTTTTGTGCCCATTTTCAAAGCACAATGATACTTAAGGGGTTGTATGGATGGGAATTGATGGACCCAGACATGGCCACTACACATGTGAGGGAATAGTTGTCCTGGTCCATGTGAAATCATATGGACGAGCCTGATTTTGATGTATGTGAGGAGCCATGTGTTTCGAAAAGAATGAAGAAGGCACCCCAGAGAAGGCACATGACTATAAAGCCCACTCTCATGTTTGATGAGCAGGAGAGCAATGCCTTGGCTAAGTTATCTACAAAAGTGGTGAGGAGGAACATAGATAAGGCTATGAATATTAGAGCACTACGAGAAGATAACAAGGAAAAATATGTAGAAATAGTGTGTCTAAAAGGGGAGAAGGAATTAGAAAAGAAAAATAATGAATCCTTCATCAACATGGTAGAAGAAATTGGAAATTATGTCCTGAAAGAAAGACCGCATTTAGAGTCTAAGGTACCTGACAATTTTCCTTCAGCTATGCATTATGTGCGTATGTTAGTTGATTTGGTACTTGAGGATGGACCAATTCGCATGCCAATGCCAAAGTACCCTAAATAGGAAGAAGAGAGAGCAAGGGCCTCCATGATTAGAAAAATTTCATTGTACAAGGAATTCCTCCAAAATTTACAAGATGAGGTGAAGAAATCAGATCAATATTTGAACACATGCATAGCTCTAGATGTAATTATCAGGATCAAAAAAATATTGGAAGATAATGAATTTATTAAGGAAATGAAGGATGAGACTTTAGGGCATGCAGAGAGATTGGCATTAGTGAAGAAAAATCACAAAGCCCTTATAGTAACAAAACATTTGCATAAAGAGAGGTTGGATGAGCTTGGAAATCTCATAGCACAAAACATGGATCTTCTGGAGGGACAAATATTTGTTATGGCTAACGTGGTCATAGTATTGCAGAATGAAAATGGAGTGTTGACCCAGAATGAGTTGGATTCCATCACTGCCGACATTTCAGAGAAGACGAGAAATGCGCTTGATGATTGGCAAACCTTGGAGGCTAAGATTAAGGAAGAATATCTAGAGTTATTCCTACCGGTTGAAGAAGAGGGTGTTGCAGAATAGCAGTCCATTATTTGTACAATAATTATTTACATTATTTTATTCTTATAATTTATTCTTTGCGAACATTAGGAATAAACCCATTGCCAGGATGAAAATGTAGTTTAGTGTGGGGTAATGTTGAGTAGATAGAATATTACACTAAGGAGATGGCACACAGAAGATTCACACGTTGTAGCAATGCATATTTGAAGGCCCAAAAAGATAGGGAAGGAAATGCACATGAAGGACAGATTGATTCGGGACTTATCCATTTTCATGGTTACGAGCTATTTTTGGAGATAGCATATAGAGCACACAATGGGATGGAGACTTACGTGACGCACAAATTCTATTTTAGGAAGAGGATCTACTAATATCCATACATGATAACGAGTTAATAATAGGATTACTACTGCTAGTGAACTATAAGAGATCTATTATTAACGCACTTGCATGTGTGCATGTTATTGTAAAGGATCGTGACTATTTTTATCATGTGAACTATTTTTGTAAGTGCATAAGTGGTGAAGGGAATGTCCCCACCCTTATATATATGTATTAATTTGTGTAGTTAAAGAGACAATGTATGAGCTATTGTTGAGTTATGTTGTAAGATCTTATGCATGCATAAACTTATAACATTACTTATTATAAAATCTTATGTATTTATTGTGTTTTAATATAATGGAGTGTATTGGGTGAATAATGGTGTTAAAGATGACCGTAACTGGTTCTTGCATGGTTGGCTTCATTATGTTTATCATTTGACTCATGATTATTTAAGGTCTAGACATGAAATATGATCTGTGGAATGCTTATACTATTTATGGATATGAATACATTACATCTTCATAATGTTCACATCTTGTACAAGCAACTCTATGGAGGTGCTTAGTACCTTCGCGCACTTCGGGTGAGAACTCAGCTCAGAATGGGTGATGTGTCAGCATGCCTAGGTTGTTCATGGTAAATTCTACGCTAAATCACTCTAGTTTATGTTTTATATGATCTATGTAAGCTCTAATGGCCTTTATTATCTTTTGAACCTAAATATCTATTTTACAACCATTTATGGAGTATGGGGCTCATGTTTCATCTTCGAATGCTGTCATTTTATTTTTGGTGAGTTCGTATTTTGAACCTATGAATTGATTGTGTTCATCTATTTTGATTTACAAATTTATAGCTCTTTATTCTAGTTTCTATTGTGCTTGTTTGTGTTATTTTCTTGATAAAAATTCAGAATGTAGGGTTTTTCTTTGTTGAGCTTCTAAGCTTACTCTGAATCTTACTCTCAGTGTGTCCATTGTGAAGATACTAGCTACACTTTGTGCCAAATATTTGTAGGCAAGCTCATTTTGGGGATTTTGATGGCTCGTGCCTCTGTATTTTTTTGCCTCTGAATCTGGTGATCATATTTTTGATGAGGCTATGTTTTTTCATTTTCTGGCCAAGGGTTTTTTGGGTGGATCTATCTTTTATGTTCCCTCAATGCTTCACTCCTACCTTTATATCTTTGTTTCTTTCCATTTGAAGGAGGTTTGGATTCATACATGTATTTCATTAAACCTCTTTTCCATGGCCTAGCATTTTATTATGGGTTATGTCCCCTTTTGTTTGGATTTCTGATTTGAATCTTGCAAAGGTTTCACATGGAAATAATTGGATCTTTTCATCTTCTTAATCGATCATCTAGGTTTGATGGTCACCACATTATTCTTGAAAGAATAATTTTTTTTGCAAACTCTGCTTCCTTGAACTTTGATCTTGAATTGGTCCTTGTTTTTACTGTATCAAATGTTTAGATGTAAATTTGGGCTTGAATCTCTCTGAAACTCTGCATTACTCATCCACTTCTTCATCTATGAGAACATGGGTATTTTTTATTTTTCTGTTAATAGCACAAGGGTCTGTGAAAGACACCATATCTTTTTATTGAAACTTTGCATTAATCTTGACATGGTCACCATATCTTGTTGTTTTGTGCTTTGTTAAAAAACTTTGAGGGTTATCTTATTTTACCTGAAATTTGGGTATTTAATCCTAAGAAAGGATTTTCCATTTGAGACATGATTTCTTATGCAAAAATGTTGATTTGGGTTTTCTTTAAATGAATACTTCTTTGATCTAGGATAACTTATTTCTTATTTACTCAACACTTGAGAAATGTGGCTTTGTTCTGCTCACTATGTAAAATAAATCTTAGTTTACATTCCTTTAAAAATGATGACCTTATAATCTTGTTTCTTGGTATAGATGCAATGATTCTATTCATTCTTCTCTTACACTGTTATTTTCATCTTTTGTAATTGGGTGTTTCTTCCTAATCAAATGTTCATCAACTTGAAACTCAATTGTTATTATTTCACCAAATCTGCCTTATTGTGTTTATTTTGATCAACTTGATAGCTTGTTATATGTGGATCAAAACCATGCAAATGTAGGTGTAATTTTTTTCTGTGTTTTTGGTAACATCTTCCATATATGCATTCTGGAAATTTAAATTTTCCAAGAATATTGTCTCTAAAAGATGAAGTATCTTTTGTAAATCTGTTCATCTTTTACTAAGAATGACCATTTAAAATTTTACGTAGTTCTCTCATGTCAGATGATTTCTCTTTTGCGCTGAGTACACATCATTATTGATTTCAGATTGTATAAGCATGCCAAAGTAGGTACTGGATTCTCTTCAGTGACACTCTATATGTTTTGAATATAATTGTAATAGCAGTACTTATTCATCCCATGATGAAACTTTGATATTCATACATTGAATAAGGATGTTGTATCTTGAATATTAATGACTATCACTTGAAAATTTATGCTTTAACCAACTAAGTTCTGTTTGAAGAAGCATGCATCTTCTTATAATCTATTTGGATCTCTCTTGCTTTTGGTTTACATAATTGTCCTTATTGAGATTGTTCATTCCAATTTTAAAAATGAGGTGCTAGTTCTTGTATATATAAAAATAAATTGTCCATTTTTCCCGAAGTTGATTGTTCATCAATGATAACTAGATAATTTATTCCTTTGAGATCTTAATGATGTTCAATTTTTTCTTGAAATTCTTAATGGGGAAATCTAAAATGTAACTGTGCATGAATGTTTGGTATTGTACTCTACATTAGCTACATGATTGGAAATTGTGCTTATTACATCTTAATGGTTGATGTCTTTGAGCTCCATGATCTTATGGTAATTTTCTTTCATTTTTTGGTTGGATTTGACAAAGACAGGAAGACATTAATACACTTGATTGGTTGTATCATTTCTATTTCCTTAGATATTTGTTTCATGCACTTGTCGTTGTGCTTTTTCCTCCAATCTATATCATTATACTGTAAATAAAATTGTGTTCTTTTCCATTAGGAACTGTGTTGATGATACTTGCATTCAAACTAAATTTGTTTCCTACTGAATGCTATCTTGAAAGCTCTTTGATATGAAAAGCTGCCCTGCAGTGTAGTATTTCATCTCATGTTTGTTCCTGAAAGGGTGTTTTACATTAATCTTTTCTTCTTTTAATCCTATGTTTACATGCCAATGACAAGAAAATCAGTTCACATTTTTTTCCCTGCTCAAGATATCAAACCTTGATGTTCTTACATTGTTCTGTATGGCAATTTCCTCCTGCAAGTGAAATAATCTATTTTGATGAGATTACCTTTCTCATTGAAATTTATCTTTTTTTCCTGAGTTCCATTTCAGAAGCTGGTATATTACATGATCCTTTTTTAGAATTGATAAATCTGGAATGTCTAATTTTTTATGCATATTAAATGTGAAAACTAATGAAAAGTTATGCCTTTCTATAAAAACTCCTTTAAATCATGTACTTTGAGAACAGATGCACTTTGTCTCTTTTCCATGAAACTGTTAATTTTTTAGTTTCATGTTTTGCTCATATATTTCACTGTTCACTTAAAATAAGTATGCCATTCATAACATACTTTGATCAAAATATATAACAAATTTTTATGAAAGTACTCATTGAATGATATTTTATTTTGTTACATCCTATATATGTATCATTTGATTTTCATTTACTAATCTCTTCCAGTGCATAATTAATAAATTTGTTTGCTGCAAAAGAGAATATTTTTACTTGGAAACATGCATTTTGAACTTCTATTGAAGCTTGTCTATTTGATATTCTAATTTGAGATGCTGAGTTGAGGTTGTTGTTCATGTTGAAGCTAAGGCACAAAATATTCAATTCCATTTTTGGTATATTTGAATCATTGTAGCTTTATCCTTGCAAAACTAAAATAATTTGTCTTTTAGAACTTAATAGAGAAAGGTAATCTGTCCAGCTATGGAAGTGTGCTTGAAAACTAAAAAGTTGTACTTGGTTTTTATAGAATCTGTACCCTTATCTTTGTAAACCTAAATTACATATGCTCATGTTCTAATATGTTCTTTCTAAAAATAAATTCTTTGTTTGATACATTGATAATAGGTCCTAAAAAATACTTTTGCTTATAAATCTACCTTCTTTGTTTGGAAAGATATTGTGTTGTTCCTTTTTGTTTTTATGTCAATTAAACCATGATCTATTTTTGCATAATAGTTTTCATATTTCATGTACTGTACATTCTGAATTCAATTTCATTTTTGAAATTGCATCTAGTTAGGTATGTGAATAAAAAAAGCGTGAAATACGGATCTTGACATTCATTTATTTTTACCTTTCCATGTACAACAGTAACAACTAGAGAAGATGATGAAGATGAAGAAGAAAAGACAACAGATAAACTGAATTGCAATAAATCCACCTATAACTTATGATGGATTTCATTATTTCTCTACTCACAGTTTTACATACATGCACTTTTATTTATGTACTTGTTTTGTAGAGTTATTCCCATGGCTTGTGTGGGTTCACTATAATTTATAATAATGAAATAAATGAGAATTTATTTATGTGATGTAAAATGAATAATGTATAGCTCATACACACTAAGAATATTTCATTTAATCATAATTAATAAAATCAAGGTAAATGATAACAACTAAAAAGTGAATAAGATAAACTGAAACCAACTTCATCCCTTAAGTGGATTGTCCCTCTGCAAGCTCTGGGTTGTCCATCTTCTTTTTATTATGTGCTTCCAATTTATGTTAAGGTATTGCAATGTCTCCTGAGGGATCTGATGCATGATCATGACAAACATGTGATGGAAAGACATGATAAGTAGTAGATAGGAATTTTGAAACTGGCCAAGTGACATTTTACTTCTCTTTTCTTTCTATTTCGGTCCATCCATCAATCCTTTCTATCTGAAAATGAAGTTTCAATTTGCCCAATTTCACACTTGGTCAACACACACATTTAAGATGTTGAAAATGTATGTTATGTTCATTTAGTTACAGAAGGTAATGTAGAAATTAGGTTGCTAGTGTCTTCACTCAAGGATAAGGAAGTTCAATGGTATACAATCTTGAGACCTTCCTCCATTACCATTTGGTATTTTTTACCTCTCAGAAGTGCACCTTGTGTTTAGGGATAACAAGTGTTTTAAGTTTGTCTCTCCCTCACTTTTGTAGATACAATTAATACACCTCACAGGTTGTGGGTATCCCTACTGTGAGGTGAATCTCTAGGATTAAAAGGTTGGTTTATTCTTTGGATGTATCCTAAATTAAAAATAGTGAAGTTTAAGGGTAAAAATATGGCTAAAACTGAAATTTAATGGGGTGATACACCAAAATTATTGGGAAACGTTTTAGATATGCATACACAATAAGTTGTGAATAAGTTTCACAATCACGAACCAATGGTTTCAGCTAATTGTAAGGCAAACATTTTACTGTTAAGGGACTACTAAAAAAACCAGTGTAGATCATTGTGCACAAAAACTAGAAGAAAAACATCAATTTCTGGGAAGGTGTTGTCTACTCAAAATTCCCCTCTCTAACAAGGAAAAATTTTGAAAATATTGAGTCTAAGTGCTTTTTCTGAGATACCCAGGTTGTGAAGTCGAAAGAATCTAAGTTTTGGGTCATTTTGTAAGTATTTCGGGTCTGTCGGGACTTTCTGTCCCACCTGTCCCAAGTACGAAAGTGCAAGTTGTTCACCGATCGGCCGAAATCCCCGAAACTGTCCCATTCTCGGGCCCGTCGGAACTTTTTGTCCCAAGTGTCCCAAAAATTTTGTGCGAGCTTTCCCATTTTCGGCCGAAACTCCCGAACCGCGTACTTCGCGCATTTTTGTCCCACAACTTTTGTGCGAGCTTTCCCATTTTCGGCCGAAACTTCCTAGTCGCGTACTCCGGAATTTTCTGTTCCAAAAGTCCCCAAGTCCATATGGGCCTGCTGTTCCAATTTCGGCCGAAATGCCTGAACCGCGTACCTCGCGCATTTTCATCCCAATTGTTCCAAAAGCTTTTGTGCATTCTCTCTCCATTTCGCCCGAGCCGCGTGTTTCGCGCATTCGTGTCTCACCTGTTCCAAGCGTACCAAGTGTCATTCATACTTAGCTTTTCCCGCTCATTCCGAATATGACGCTCTTTCAAATTGGTGGTGGTGTATTCAATGCGCATTAAATTCATTCCGCTCCTCAAACGGCTATATAACCAAGCATACCACCTTCGCATTTTTCACATTGCTTTCTTGCTATCATTTGCTCAAACCCTTGCAACCTAGTTCCCTTTGCAAATTCCTTCTAAAGTCTGGGTCGCAGCTCCGAATCTATCAATATGAAGATCAAGTTTCAGGGACAGGAGCAAATTTCTCCACTCGAGTCTGCCGTTAGCAATATCGGAGACAGTGAAGCCCGTCATCTCGACTTCGGCGACTTTTGGTCAAGAATGACAGATGCAAACCCTACGCCGATGGCACAGATGATTAATGATAGCGGTTTGGCTTTCGCCGGAGGTTTCCCTATCTCAGTGCAGTGTGCTGATACGGTACTTTCATGCGGAGCTCACTTCGACCCCGACTCGAGCGAATTGACAAATGTACACGGGGAGCTCATTGCCAAGCTAGACGCTACCGCCATTGGAGCTGCTCTGAGGATTCCGGAGATGGACAATGCCATAGTCGTCTCTCGTGATCAAGCACAGGCCATGTTCGACCAAGACAGTGATAAATATAAAGCTCGAGTGGCGAGGTCTTGGTTGAAGAACCCTAGGAAAGGAGCTTCTCGTCTGACCAAAACCCTCTTCCGGGCGGATTTCAATGAAGAATTGTCAGATTTTATAATCCTGCTGGCTCGGGTTATGGGTTTGCCCTCAACCAATGAGTTTCATTTCTGGATGTGCCCGCTCATCAGCATGGTGTGCGAGGCAACGCAAAACATCAATTGGGCAGTAATCATAAGCATGAATTTGGCCGAGCAATTATCCAATGTGCGACAAACAAAGAAGTTCTTCATGACTTTGTATCTGATGTATACCCTAGCAGCGTCACGGCAATGGTTTGGCTTTTCCTACATCGATGCGCACAAAGACGATCCAGTGTACGCCTATTGCCCGCAGTTCACCCTAGAGACCAGCAATCGGAATTTCAGAAGGGTCAATGATGCCTTCACCATGTACATGGTCAGATTGCTCGAAGGTGACACTGCCAGGAGGTTTTCAGACGAAGCTATGAACCTGATATCACAATATGGAGCCTATTTCATTCAGTTCAGGAAATTCTCTTATATCAGGCTTGCTGGCTATGAGAACACTCCTCTGCGGCTTCCCATGTTCTGCAACGACAAAATGGCCTTGATCGAGATATGCAGGCAACTGGACAAGTTGCACAGAACTTGCAGAGACAAGAAGATTTCTGGCTTGCACTTTCCCATCTCTCTAGGAAACTACACATGCAAAACAGCTCTGGATGCTCAGAACATAGAAAGAGCCCTGGTCCCTATCACTGTTCATTTCTTTCAAGCCAAGAACCTGCTTTGACTTGAAGAAGTTTTATTGAACAGAACATCAAGATAATCTATCATCACAGGGCAGATACAGAAGACTACTGGGCTGACTGTGCAGATGATTTTGAAGCCAGAAGAAGGCATTGTGGCAGGTTCTCCCTGCAATTGATCCAAGAACTCGGTCTTGTACCAAGTTCCTGAAGGTCTCCAGGATGACAATTCTGACCTATACTCGTTATGAGTATGAAAATGTGATTAAGCACACACCCTCTGGAGGACCTTGATTGGAACAGGAAAGAGAGGGATGATCTGGCTGAGATTCTTGCTCCAGTCTTAATCAGGACTAAGGTCTGGTTCAGTAAGAAGATTCGAGAATTCAAGAGGCACTCAGGAGAATCCTCCTCCAAGGATGATTCGACACCAATAAGAGAGGGCATCAGTTCCAAGGTCTGAAACACCCAATGACAAACCCCTCCTGCCTCATCAACACAAGGACCTGCTGAATCTACTCCCTCTCCATCTACCCAGGTATATAAGAAGAAACTCAAAGAGGTAAAGAAGGAGCCTACAGAGAATGACCCTCCAAGAAAAAAGGCAGAGTTGCCTATAGGGCCAGAGAACATCATTGTTCTCAGTGAAAGTGAAGAAAGTGAGATGCCAACTCCTACAAATGTTCCTGAAGATCCAGCAGATAAAGACAAGGAGGTCCAGAGCACTGAACTTCCAGGTGCTACTGATTCTTCTACCGCTATTGCCCCCAGTGCTCTACTCACATCTCAACTTGAGTCAACAGCTGCGCAGACCCTGAGTGTCATGAGCTCCCTGTCTCTTGGTCCCCTTGCTTCTCCTACAGATTCTTCTTCCTCTTTTGCTTGGGTGCAACCTTTGGTTGAAAAAAGGAAGAGAAAATCCTCCTCTCAAAGCTTGGGACCAAATTTCAATGCTGTTGCAGCCTTGTTGGGCACCACTCCTTCTCGTGCCAAGAAAGCCAGAACCACTTCCAGAATAGTGTATGATGCCCAAGGTCAGCAATTCTTGGAGATTGCTAAGCCTACAGTAGACAAATCAGAATTAGACTTGCTGGCATCTGACTTGGAGCTTTCAAGAATCCCTATGGCAGAATCTACTCCTGAAGGTGAAATTCACAACCTCCAGGAAACAGTCACAAGAGTCATTAGGAGGGTTGAGAAAGGGCAACAAACTATTGAACAGTTGGAAGAACAAGCCCAGATTCCCACAGGTTTCATCAAGTCTCTTTTATCTAAGGATAAAGTCTTGGACCCTACCCCATTGACTGCTCTTCCACCTCCTGTAATTCTAAGCCAAGATGAAGTGCAAAGTATCAAAGATATGCACAAGTATTCTATCTATGGCAGAGCTATCGAAGCCATGGTGGATGACATGCTTGTTGCTAGATTAAACTTCATCGATGAAGCTTTCAAACTCCACGAAAAGGTGAGTAATGTGCAACTGAAGCTCTCCTCCACTATCAATACCATGGATAAAGAACTAAAAACCTGGAGCAGTTGTATAGTAGACCTTCGCCTTATGGGACAGACAGATGAGAACATCTTACTGGAAAATAAGATTTTCGATGATGCTAAGGACAATCTATCAAAATCCTGGGTCTACAGTGTGGAGTGGAAGATCAGAGTGTTGGAGGAAGCTGTGGGAGAAATGAAGAATAGCTGGCAGAAGGGAGAAGCTTTCAAGACACTGACTGTTGCTGCTTTCAAGGATATACATTGTCATCTTCAGGATGAAAACTCTGGTGTTTCCCTATCTTTGCAAGAAATCAAAGCTCAGTTCAGAGCTTTTGTCAAAGATAATCTATTCAAGGAAAGCTCCATCTCTAAGGAAAAGATGAAGGAAATTTGTTCTCTTCAATCTGCCATTGAAGAAGCAAATAAAGATTATCATACTCACGTCGAGTTTGATAAAGAGATGGAGAAGTGTCTGGGATTTTGGACTCAGTCTGCAGCCAACACGTCAGTTCCACGTGGCAGAGACATAGCTGAGGCATTGAAGAAATTCAGGTAGCGGATTCTGAAGACAGTGGGTCCCTCCCAGTAGCTGGCCACCTGTCTCCTTCTCCTTTCTTTTCTCTTCTTCCCATTCTTTTCGTATTCTTTGTAATTAGTTAAGGTATTGCAATCGGCGATCCTTAACTATTCTTTAGTTAAAAGAAATGGTTACGAAGAGTAACTGACTTGTAAGCTATATAATGGCCTTTCCACGCCATTTTGGAGGAGGAAGAATTTGGAATATTTGCTGAAAGTGTAAATAGATCTTAAAGAAATCAATACAAAAGGGCTTTCCATTCTTTGTCTATCTAATTCTTGTTATCTCTGTGTTTTCCTTTAATATTGTGAAGATCATTTTGTTCCTAACTCGTTAGTCTCTCTGATTGCATACTGTTCAGTTTTGCAAATACAGTGATCTTGTATAACCAAGAAGGAACTTTGTGTCCTTGATTAATAAATCTGAAGAAGGTTATTTATGGAACTTTGTGTCTTTAAATTTAATCCCATTCAGCCAATGCAAATGATCTTGTCTTAAATTCTTTGAAGCTTCGCATACACGAAGAATTATTCTGCTACCTATAATTCTGAATGTTGCTATTCTGCTCATCTTCTTATTCCCTTTCCTCATTCCTTGTGTAATTGATGATCCTTGTGGAAAACACTTTCGTAATATCCAAGTTTGACCATAAAACAATGTTTTGTACATTTGTAAATAAGTTCGTTTCTGAATAAGGGAACCTCTCCCATTAAAGAGGAGGGACTTCTTGTCCCCTGACTGTTGCTCTTCTAAAAAGTCCTATTTGACGACCAACAATGATCTACTCTTTTTAATTCCCATTGTTATTATGTACCACTAGGTGAGTTACATGATTGATTATCGGCCATTTAGGTGATGGAGTCAAGTATAGGCCTAGTTTGATTAGGTTATAGGCATGGCCCTAAGGTGGGTATGAGGCATGATTTATTATCGGCCATTTAGGCATGATGGAGTCAAGTATAGGCCTAGTTTGATTAGGTATAGGCATGGTGGAGTAAGGTATAGGCATGGGGGATTTTAGGTAATTTCCAAGTTACTGATCTTATATAAATAATGTGTTGTATGTATGTTGTGTTTAAATTTTGAAGTGATTAATATCATAGAAATATGAAATGATTTAAGTATAATATGGTTGTGGTGATAAAATTGTAGGTATGCATGTATTTATGATATATTAATTTCTATTTTTTTGTGTAAATGGAAACTAACTAGGGTAGAATGTGAATATAAAGGGGGAAAATTGGTTAGGGGAAAAAATGGCTAAACTAACCTCCAAGGGCCCCATGCCCTCAAATTATTTCCTACATATCCCCGGAAAAAGGGGCCTCAGGATGATGTAGTTCTTCCATAAGCTAGGGAAGAATATGATAAGGGAGATGAATGGGTCGGTAGGTTTTAGGCATGATTCAGTCTAGGTCATTTAGGCATGGATGAGTATAGGTTGAATAGGAATTCCAAGCAAAAGGGTGATCAATAAGTTGAGAAATATTTGTGGAAGAGGAATTCCTAGAATGTAAGTTTCGAAGGTCTAGTCATGTGAAGGAGGATCAATAAGTAAGAAAAGAGGTGAACAGAAAGAGGAGACAAAAATCTACCTAATTAGGAAGAACCATTATGATTCTATCATATCAAATATTGGTTTCTGAATGTAAGACCCTAAATGCGTTGCACGATTGACTATTCTAAGGATCAAGAAAGTCACATGACCACGAAATTTCATATTCATGACACGTCCCTTGAGTAGGTGGAAGATGAAAAATAAAATACGGTGAGGTGAAATGAGTTGTTTTAGCGTAACCTTGGTGTGAGACGACATGTCTCTTTTGCAAGATACCTAAGACCAAAATAGGTAAGTCCATGACGAAAAGGTATCTTTTTCTTTTTCTTTTTATTTTATAGATTCATTGATGTAGGAAGTCTATGTGGGATGAATAGAATATCTCCTTGAGGTCTTTGTGAAACTGATTGATGCAGGAAGCTTCAGAATATTTTTATTGGTTATTAGTCCTTGATCATTTAGAAATAGTCATTATGTTTACGGGTGGTGCACTAGTCTTGTTTTTTTATAGACTATGTACAATAGGGCTAGCTTTGTATAGTTGTCCTTCAAGGGATTAGTCTATTTATAGCAGCAATATGGAAAGATAGATGTCCTTTTAGAGGGAGTTGTCTATTTATAAGAAGTTTGACACAAGGAGTTGGAATTTTAAAATCATGTATATTACTTTTGAATTGTTTTTGTTTTGGAATTTTAGGTCATGGACAAGACTATAGAGAATTATAGGCTTCTTTTATGAATATAAAACCATATCACACAGGGGTTAGCTATGGAAGAGAGGTTTTAAGGGATGAATGACCATGGGATTCCATCCTGAAAAGGATGAAAATTATCCATGAGAATCATGCCATGAGTAGAGACTTGGTACTCATATTAAAGATAATGTTGAAAGGTGACAAGTAATCACATGATTCTTGTTTAGTCGTTGATCCTTAAAATAGGTAAGTGGAAGGTGGGTGTTACTTAAGGGATTATCATTTAATAGACAAAAGGGTCAGACATGGAGGTTGATTGGAAGCGGCGGGAATAGGTATGTGTTGTTGAGGTATCGACTCAGATTCAACAATAGAATGGTGGAAGATGTAAGGCATTGAGGGGCTCAAGTTTGTGTTTACCTTTGAGTGAAGATAAATGATAAGCACCCAATCCATAGGCATGAGTAACGATATAGGTTCCAAGCCAATTAGGGGTGAACTTTCACCATTTACTTTTCTCTACTTTTTTTACATACTAATTTTCCTTCAGGATGAGGTCTCTGACCTTAAAGGTTTATTCTTGGACACGTTTATCGTAGGAAGGTTTGATACATTTTTGATAGATTTGGAGGTGATCGAGAGAATTTAGACAAAACTCGTCTAATAACTCAAGATGTGTCAATCATTCCTGGTGAAAATCATTATCATTGAGCATATATTTGAGTGAGATACGAAGAGATGGAATTTGGACTTAGAGAGGAAAGACAATATCTATACCATAGACCAAAGAGAAAGGAGTGGCAGTATTTGAGGTGCAAATACTAGTGCGATAAGCCCATAAGGAAAAAGGAATGTGTGTGTGCAAATCCTTACTAGTATCGTCAAACACTTTTATCAGAATTTTATTTAGGGTGTTGTTAGTTGATTGAACTCGGCCATTTATTTGAGGATAATAAGGTGAAGAAAAATTGAGTTGAATGTCTGTTGTCTACTCAAAATTCCCCTCTCTAACAAGAACAAATTTTAAAAATTTTGAGTCTAAGTGCTTTTTTCTGAGATACCCAGGTCGTGAAGCTCGTAAGAATCTAAGTTTTGGGTCATTTTGTAAGTATTTCGGGTCTGTCGGAACTTTCTGTCCCACCTGTCCCAAGTACGAAAGTGCAAGTTGTTCCCCGATCGGCCGAAATCCCCGAAACTGTCCCATTCTCGGGCCCGTCGGAACTTTTTGTCCCAAGTGTCCCAAAACTTTTGTGCGAGCTTCCTCTATTTCAGCCGAAGCTTCCTAGTCGCGTACTCCAGAATTTTCTGTTCCAAAAGTCCCAAGTCCAAATGGGCCTGCTGTCCCAATCTCGGCCGAAATGCCTGAACCGCGTACCTCGCGCATTTTCGTCCCGATTGTTCCAAAAGCTTTTGTGCACTCTCTCTCCATTTCGCCCGAGCCGCGTGTTTTCGCGCATTCGCGTCTCACCTGTTCCAAGCGTACCAAGTGTCATTCACACTTAGCTTTTTCCCGCTCATTCCGAATATGACGCTCTTTCAAATTGGTGGTGGTGTATTCAATGCGCATTAAATTCATTCCGCTCCTCAAACGGCTATATAACCAAGCATACAACCTTCGCATTTTTCACTTTGCTTTCTTGCTATCATTTGCTCAAACCCTTGCAACCGAGTTCCCTTTGCAAATTCCTTCCAGAGTCTGCGTCGCAGCTCCGAATCTATCAATATGAAGATCAAGTTTCAGGGACAGGAGCAAATTTCTCCACTTGAGTCTGCCGTTAGCAATATCGGAGACAGTGAAGCTCGTCATCTCGACTTCGGCGATTTTTGGTCAAGAATGACAGATGCAAACCCTACGCCGATGGCACAGATGATTAATGATAGCGGTTTGGCTTTCGCCGGAGGTTTCCCTATCTCAGTGCAGTGTGCTGATACGGTACTTTCATGCGGAGCTCACTTCGACCCCGACTCGAGCGAATTGACAAATGTACACGGGGAGCTCATTGCCAAGCTAGACGCTGCCCCCCATTGGAGCTGCTCTGAGGATTCCGGAGATGGACAATGCCATAGTCGTCTCTCGTGATCAAGCACAGGCCATGTTCGACCAAGACAGTGATAAATATAAAGCTCGAGTGGCGAGGTCTTGGTTGAAGAACCCTAGGAAAGGAGCTTCTCGTCTGACCAAAACCCTCTTCCGGGTGGATTTCAATGAAGAATTGTCAGATTTTATAATCCTGCTGGCTCGGGTTATGGGTTTGTCCTCAACCAATGAGTTTCATTTTTGGATGTGCCCGCTCATCAGCATGGTGTGCGAGGGAACGCAAAACATCAATTGGGCAGAAATCATAAGCATGAATTTGGCTCGAGCAATTATCCAATGTGCAACAAACAAAGAAGTTCTTCATGACTTCGTATCTGATGTATACCCTAGCAGCGTCACGGCAATGGTTTGGCTTTTTCCTACATTGATGCGCACAAAGACGATCCAGTGTACGCCTATTGCCCGCAGTTCACCCTAGAGACCAGCAATCAGAATTTCAGAAGGGTCAATGATGCCTTCACCATGTACGTGGTCAAATTGCTCGAAGGTGACACTGCCAGGAGGTTTTCAGACGAAGCTATGAACCTGATATCACAATATGGAGCCTATTTCATTCAGTTCAGGAAATTCTCTTATATCAGGCTTGCTGGCTATGAGAACACTCCTCTGCGGCTTCCCATGTTCTGCAACGACAAAATGGCCTTGATCGAGATATGCAGGCAACTGGACAAGTTGCACAGAACTTGCAGAGACAAGAAGATTTCTGGCTTACATTTTCCCATCTCTCTGGGAAACTACACATGCAAAACGGCCCTGGATGCTCAGAACGTAGAAAGAGCCCTGGTCCCTATCACTGTTCATTTCTTCAAGCCAAGAACCTGTTTTGACTTGAAGAAGTTCATTGAAAGGAACATCAAGATAGTCTATCATCACAGGGCAGATACAGAAGACTACTGGGCCAACTGTGCAGATGATTTTGAAGCCAGAAGAAGGCATTGTGGCAGGTTCTCCCTGCAATTGATCCAAGAACTCAGTCTGTACCAAGTTCCTGAAGGTCTCCAGGATGACAATTCTGAGCTATATTCGTATGAATACGAAAATGTGATTAAGCACACCCCTCTGGAGGACCTGGATTGGAACAAAAAAGAAAGAGATGATCTGGCTGAGATTATTGCCCCAGTCTTGATCAGAACTAGGGTCTGGTTCAGTAAGAAGATCCGAGAATTCAAGAGGCACTCAGGAGAATCCAGCTCCAAAGATGATTCGACACCCATAAGGGAAGCATCAGTTCCAGAATCTGGGACACCAGTGAAAACCCCTCCTGCCTTAATAGCTCAGGGACTTGTAGGATCTACTCCTTCTCCATCTACCCAGGTATACAAGAAGAAACTCAAAGAGGTAAAGAAGGATCCTGCAGAGGATGACCCTCCAAGAAAACAGGCAGAGTTGCCTATGGGGCCAGAGAACATCATCGTTCTCAGTGAAAGTGAAGACAGTGAGGTGCCAATTCCTGCAAGTGTTCCTGAAAATCCAGCAGATAAAGATAAAGAAGTCCAGAGCACCGAACTTCCAAGTACTACTGATTCTTCTGCCGCCATTACCTCCAGTGTTCTGCCTACATCTCAGCTTGAGTCAACAGCTGCATAGACCTTGAGTGTCATGAGCTCCCTGTCTCTTGGTCCCCTTGCTTCTCCTGCAGATTCTTCTTCCTCTTTTGCTTGGGTGCAACCTCTGGTTGATAAAAGGAAGAGAAAATCCTCCTCTCAAAGCTTGGGACCAAATTTTGATTCCGTAGCAGCCTTGTTGGGCACCACTCCTTCTCGTGCCAAGAAAGCCAGAACTACTTCCAGGATTGTGTCGGATGCTCGAGGTCAGCAATTCCTGGAGATTGCTAAACCCACAGTAGACAAATCGGAATCAGAGTTGCTGACATCCGACTTGGAACTTTCAAGGATCCCTATGGGAGAGTCTACTCCTGAAGGTGAGATTCATAACCTCCAGGAAACAGTCACCAGAGTCATTGGAAGGGTAGAGAAAGGGCAGCAGACGATTGAACAGCTGGAAGAACAAGCCCAAGTTCTCACGAGTTTTATCAAGTCACTCTTGTCTAAGGACAAAGTTTTAGACCCCACTCCCTTGACTGCTCTACCCCCTCCTGTAATTCTAAGCCAAGATGAAGTGCAAGAAATTAAAGATATGCACAAGTATTCTGTCTATGGTAGAGCTATCGAAGCCATGGTGGATGACATGCTTGTTGCCGGGCTAAACTTCATCGACGAAGCTTTTAAGCTACATGGAAAGGTAGACAAGTTGCAACATAAACTATCCTCTACCATTGAGGTTATGAATAAGGAGCTTAAACTTTGGGGCAGTTGCATTGTAGACCTTCGCCTCATGGGACAGACAGATGAGAACATCTTACTGGCGAATAAGATTTTCGATGATGCCGAAGATAATCTATCAAAATCCTGGGTCTACAGTGTAGTGTGGAAAATCAGAGTCCTGGAAGAAGCTGTAGGAGAAATGAAGAATAGCTGGCAAAAGGGAGAAGCTTTCAAGATGCTAGCAGCTGCTGCTTTCAAAGATATGCATTGTCATCTTCAGGATGAAAACTCTGGCATTCCCTCATCCTTACAAGAAATCAAAGCTCAGTTCAGAGCTTTTGTCAAAGATAATCTTTTCAAGGAAGACTCCATCTCTAAAGGACAAAATAAAAGAAATTTGTTCTCTCCAGTCTGCCATTGAAGAAGCAAACAAAGACTATCATACTCACGTCGAGTTTGATAAAGAGATGGAGAAATGCCTGGGATTTTGGACTCAGTCTGCAACTAACACATCAGTCCCTCGTGGCAGAGATATAGCTGAGTCATTGAAGAAGTTCAGGCAGCAGATTCTGAAGACAGTAGGTCCCTCCCAGTAGCCGGCCACCTGTCTCCTTCTCTCTCTCCTTCCCTCTTCTTTCCTTTCTTTTTGTATTCGTTGTAATTAGTTAAGGTATTGCAACCGGCAATACTTAACTATTCTTTATTTAAAAGAAACGGTTACAAGTCGTAACCGACTTGTAAGCTATATAATGGCCTTTCCACGCCATTTTTAAAAGGAGGAAGAACTTGGCATACTCTCGAAATTGTAAATAGATCTTGAACATATCAATACAAAAGGGTTTTTCTTTTCATTCTCTATCTGAATCTTTGTATCTCTGTGTTTTCCTTTAGTATTGTGAAGATTATTTTGTACCTAATTCGTTAGTCTTGCTGATTGCTTTTGCAAATACAGTGATCTTGCACGACCAAGAAAGAACTTTGTGTCTTTGCTTAATGAATCTGAAGAAGGTCGTTGAAGAACTTTGTGTCTTTAATCTTATTCAGTTAATGCAAATAATCTTGTTCCAAATTCCCCGCAACTTCGCACTCGTAAAGAATTATTCTATTATCTATAATTCCAAACGTTTGCTATTCTGCTTATCTTCGTACCCTCTTTCCTCAGCCCGTTTGTAACTGATGATCTTTGTGGAAAACATTTTCGTGGTATCCAAGTTCAACCATAAAATGATGATGGACCATCCACCTCTGGATCCTTTGACATTGTAGATCATCTAAAAAGGACCAAAGTTCAAATATACAGAGGGTCAGAGTACTGTCTGTAGCGTAGCAGTAGATAATGAAATCCTTGCTGAAATCAGGGCAGGCCAAAACTGGAGTTTTAGCAATAGCTTTCTTGATACCCTCAAAGGATTCCTTTCCTTCAGAAGACCAACCAAATGCTTGCTTTCCTTTCATCATCTGAGAAATATTCAAAGTTAATTCAGCAAAATCAGGGATGAATCTTCTTAGAAAATTGATCTTACCGAAAAAGGAATGCACGCCCTTTTTACTAGTAGGGAGAGGAATCTGTTGGATGGCTTGAACTCGGGAGGATCCTGATAAACATGAGCTACCAATTGCCTTCATGAGCTATATCCTGAAGAACCATGAGCTAAAGTACACCATGATGGAGAAGCATGCCTTTGCAGTAGTCAAAGCTGTCAAGCAGTTCCGTTTCTATATCCTCAACTCTCACTCTACGGTGCTAGTCCCAGATACGACTGTAAAGTCAATTCTCACGCAACAAGAATTTGGATCCAAGAGGGGAAACTGGGTGGCTAAAGTCCAGGAATATGACCTTGATATCAAGCCAACCAAGCTGGTTCGGGGAAAAGGTCTTTGCGAGCTCATTGCTGAAGGAACCCAACACGAGTTACTGGAGAAGAAAGCTGACCTTCCTATTGTTCTGTTCCTGAGTTCAGTTGATGAATGGTACGCTGACATCGCTCATTTTCTCACCTACGGGGAATGCCCCTCTCATTTAACTGCTAAAGAAAAGAGGACTGTTAAGTTGAGATCAGCACAATATGTATTGTGGGAAAATGCCTTGTTTAAGCGTGGTTTGGATGGAAGATTCCTGAAGTGTGTAGACAAAGAACAACAGAGAAAATTGCTCTCAGCTTTTCATGATCAGGCATGTGGAGGGCACTATTCATCAACAGTCACAGCTCATAAGATACTCCGTGGAGGGTATTACTGGCCTTCTTTGTTCAAAGATGCATCCAAGTGGGTGGATAAATGTGAGGCCTGTCAGACTTTCGTGGGAAGACCTAAATTGGCTTCCTTGCCTCTCAAACCAGTTGTGATTGAAGAACCTTTCCAACAGTGGGGTCTAGACTTCATCGGTGCACTCAACCCTGTTTCCAGCGCTGGACATACCCATGTGCTAACTGCTACTGACTACTTCACCAAATGGGTGGAAGCTATTCCAGTCAAGAGCACCACTTCTGAAGTAGTGTGCAACTTCATTAAAGAGAACATCTTGGTTAGGTATGGTGTGCCTAACAAGATTGTAACAGATAATGCCTCAAACTTCTCCTCAACTGAGATAATGGATTTCTGCTACGGGTATGGCATCTCTCTAGCTCATTCTTCAGATTATTATCCCCAGGGAAATGGACAAGCAAAATCTACCAACAAGAATCTGGTGACTATCATAAGAAAGTTGGTCAATGAATCTCAGAGAAACTGGCATAAGAAACTTTACGATGCTCTTTGGGTAGACAGGATCACACCTAAAAGAGCCATTGGAATGTCCCCATTTCAAGTAGTGTATGGCGTAGAGGCTCAATTGCCAGTGACAGTGGAACTGCCAGCCTTGCACCTGATGAAGGCCATTGAAGACACTAGTTTCAATGATGCTCTGGACAAAAGGATCATGTACCTACACAAACTGAACGAGGATAGATTGGAGGTTGCTGACAGAATATCTGCCCACCAGCAGAAGGTGAAGGTTCTGTTCGATAAGAAAGCTAGGTCCAGAGAGTTCCAAGTTGGTGATACTGTGCTGTTATGGGACAAAAGACATGAACCTCGTGGCAGCCATGGAAAATTTGATTCTCTGTGGCTTGGACCTTTCAAGATAAGACACTTTGCTGGTAAGGACTCTTTCTATCTTGATTACATGGATGGTTCCCCCCTCCCACTTCCTTATAGTGGGCAGTATTTGAAGTTGTTCAGATCCTAGGTGACTAGGGAGTCCCTTTGTATATTATGTACAGTGTTTTGCTTTCCCTGCTTTCGGTGTGTTTCCCTTCTGTTGTGTGTGTTGCCCTCTGTATTGTTTTGTTTTTGACTCCTTTGCCCAATGGATAAGGCACTGTGTCTATTGCATTTACATCCCAAGTCGGGGTCATTATTCGTTCTCCTGCAATGTCTGCTTTCTATTGTCAATGGTGAATTTTATTTTTGTCTAAGTCAGTCCCCAGAACGCGCATCTTCGCACCCCCATGTTTCTTTTCCCTGCTTGTTCTACTGCTATATTTACATTTCTACACTCCCTCTCAATCCACAAGACAAAATGCTATATACTTTGAGTTCTAAGTGGCCCTGTTTTGTTATTTGTATTACCAAGGCTGGCTCTGATTCTTCTGGGCCAGACCAGCAATTGTTCGCATCACTCTAACGTTTCTGCTTGCGTTAACTTTTGGTACTGTCCCCATTTTTTGAGGGCCTTCCTGGTTTGTGGATTTTTTCTTGTTGTGTACCATAATCTTTTGTCCCATTACGAAAGGCAGTTGTTCCATTCTTCCTTTTCTTTTCCCCCCCCTCCCCCCCCCTTTACCCCCTTCCCTTTTCCCCTCACCACCCGACTCGGCTCGTCGAAAGAATCTAAGTTTTGGGTCATTTTGTAAGTATTTTCGGGTCTGTCGGGACTTTCTGTCCCACCTGTCCCAGTACGAAAGTGCAAGTTGTTCCCCGATCGGCCGAAATCCCCGAAACTGTCCCCATCTCGGGCCCGTCGGAACTTTTTGTCCCAAGTGTCCCCCAAACTTTTGTGCGAGCTTTCCCATTTTCGGCCGAAACTCCCGAACCACGTACTTCGCGCATTTTGTCCCCAACTTTGTGCGAGCTTTCCCATTTTCGGCCGAAAACTTCCTGTCGCGTACTCCAGAATTTTCTGTCTCCAAAGTCCCCAAGTCCAAATGGGCAGTTGTTCAATTTCGGCCGAAATGCCTGAACCGCGTACCTCGCGCATTTTCATCCCAATTGTTCCAAAAGCTTTTGTGCATTCTCTCTCCATTTCGCCCGAGCCGCGTGTTTCGCGCATTCGCGTCTCACCTGTTCCAAGCGTACCAAGTGTCATTCATACTTAGCTTTTCCCGCTCATTCCGAATATGACGCTCTTTCAAATTGGTGGTGGTGTATTCAATGCGCATTAAATTCATTCCGCTCCTCAAACGGCTATATAACCAAGCATACCACCTTCGCATTTTTCACATTGCTTTCTTGCTATCATTTGCTCAAACCCTTGCAACCTAGTTCCCTTTGCAAATTCCTTCCAGAGTCTGGGTCGCAGCTCCGAATCTATCAATATGAAGATCAAGTTTCAGGGACAGGAGAAAATTTCTCCACTCGAGTCTGCCGTTAGCAATATCGGAGACAGTGAAGCCCGTCATCTCGACTTCGGCGACTTTTGGTCAAGAATGACAGATGCAAACCCTACGCCGATGGCACAGATGATTAATGATAGCGGTTTGGCTTTCGCCGGAGGTTTCCCTATCTCAGTGCAGTGTGCTGATACGGTACTTTCATGCGGAGCTCACTTCGACCCCGACTCGAGTGAATTGACAAATGTACACGGGGAGCTCATTGCCAAGCTAGACGCTGCCGCCATTGGAGCTGCTCTGAGGATTCCGGAGATGGACAATGCCATAGTCGTCTCTCGTGATCAAGCACAGGCCATGTTCGACCAAGATAGTGATAAATATAAAGCTCGAGTGGTGAGGTCTTGGTTGAAGAACCCTAGGAAAGGAGCTTCTCGTCTGACCAAAACCCTCTTCCGGGTGGATTTCAATGAAGAATTGTCAGATTTTATAATCCTGCTGGCTCGGGTTATGGGTTTGCCCTCAACCAATGAGTTTCATTTCTGGATGTGCCCGCTCATCAGCATGGTGTGCGAGGGAACGCAAAACATCAATTGGGAAGAAATCATAAGCATGAATTTGGCCGAGCAATTATCCAATGTGCGACAAACAAAGAATTTCTTCATGACTTCGTATCTGATGTATACCCTAGCAGCGTCACGGCAATGGTTTGGCTTTTCCTACATCGATGCGCACAAAGATGATCCAGTGTACGCCTATTGCCCGCAGTTCACCCTAGAGACCAGCAATCGGAATTTCAGAAGGGTCAATGATGCCTTCACCATGTACATGGTCAGATTGCTCGAAGGTGACACTGCCAGGAGGTTTTCAGACGAAGCTATGAACCTGATATCACAATATGGAGCCTATTTCATTCAGTTCAGGAAATTCTCTTATATCAGGCTTGCTGGCTATGAGAACACTCCTCTGCGGCTTCCCATGTTCTGCAACGACAAAATGGCCTTGATCGAGATATGCAGGCAACTGGACAAGTTGCACAGAACTTGCAGAGACAAGAAGATTTCTGGCTTACATTTTCCCATCTCTCTGGGAAACTACACATGTAAAATGGCCCTGGATGCTCAGAACGTAGAAAGAGCCCTGGTCCCTATCACTGTTCATTTCTTCAAGCCAAGAACCTGTTTTGACTTGAAGAAGTTCATTGAAAGGAACATCAAGATAGTCTATCATCACAGGGCAGATACAGAAGACTACTGGGCCGACTGTGCAGATGATTTTGAAGCCAGAAGAAGGCATTGTGGCAGGTTCTCCCTGCAATTGATCCAAGAACTCAGCCTGTACCAAGTTCCTGAAGGTCTCCAGGATGACAATTCTGAGCTATATTCGTATGAATACGAAAATGTGATTAAGCACACCCCTCTGGAGGACCTGGATTCGAACAGAAAAGAAAGAGATGATCTGGCTGAGATTATTGCCCCAGTCTTGATCAGAACTAGGGTCTAGTTCAGTAAGAAGATCCGAGAATTCAAGAGGCACTCAGGAGAATCCAGCTCCAAAGATGATTCGACACCCATAAGGGAAGCATCAGTTCCAGAGTCTGGGACACCAGTGAAAACCCCTCCTGCCTCAATAGCTCAGGGACTTGTAGGATCTACTCCTTCTCCATCTACCCAAGTATACAAGAAGAAACTCAAAGAGGTAAAGAAGGAGCCTGCAGAGGATGACCCTCCAAGAAAACAGGCAGAGTTGCCTATGGGGCCAGAGAACATCATCGTTCTTAGTGAAAGTGAAGACAGTGAGGTGCCAATTCCTACAAGTGTTCCTGAAAATCCAGCAGATAAAGATAAAGAAGTCCAGAGCACCGAACTTCCAGGTACTACTGATTCTTCTGCCGCCATTACCTCCAGTGTTCTGCCTGCATCTCAGCTTGAGTCAGCAGCTGCACAGACCTTGAGTATCATGAGCTCCCTATCTCTTGGTCCCCTTGCCTCTCCTGCAGATTCTTCTTCCTCTTTTTCTTGGGTGCAACCTCTGGTTGATAAAAGGAAGAGAAAATCCTCCTTTCAAAGCTTGGGACCAAATTTTGATGCTGTAGCAGCCTTGTTGGGCACCCCTCCTTCTCGTGCCAAGAAAGCCAGAACTACTTCCAGGATTGTGTCGGATGCTCGAGGTCAACAATTCCTGGAGATTGCTAAGCCCACAGTAGACAAATCGGAATCAGAGTTGCTGACATCCGACTTGGAACTCTCAAGGATCCCTATGGGAGAGTCTACTCCTGAAGGTGAGATTCATAACCTCCAGGAAACAGTCACCAGAGTCATTGGAAGGGTGGAGAAAGGGCAGCAGACGATTGAACAGCTGGAAGAACAAGCCCAAGTTCTCACTAGTTTTATCAAGTCACTCTTGTCTAAGGACAAAGTTTTAGACCCCACCCCCTTGACTGCTCTACCCCCTCCTGTAATTCTAAGCCAAGATGAAGTGCAAGAAATTAAAGAGATGCACAAGTATTCTGTCTATGGTAGAGCTATCGAAGCCATGGTGGATGACATGCTTGTTGCCGGGCTAAACTTCATCGACGAAGCTTTTAAGCTACATGGAAAGGTAGACAAGTTGCAACATAAACTATCCTCTACCATTGAGGTTATGAATAAGGAGCTTAAACTTTGGGGCAGTTGCATTGTAGACCTTCGCCTCATGGGACAGACAGATGAGAACATCTTGCTGGCGAATAAGATTTTCAATGATGCCGAAGATAATCTATCAAAATCCTGGGTCTACAGTGTAGAGTGGAAAATCAGAGTCCTGGAAGAAGCTGTAGGAGAAATGAAGAATAGCTGGCAAAAGGGAGAAGCTTTCAAGACGCTAGCAGCTGCTGCTTTAAAAGATATGCATTGTCATCTTCAGGATGAAAACTCTGGCATTCCCTCATCCTTGCAAGAAATCAAAGCTCAGTTCAGAGCTTTTGTCAAAGATAATCTTTTCAAGGAAGACTCCATCTCTAAAGACAAGATAAAAGAAATTTGTTCTCTCCAGTCTGCCATTGAAGAAGCAAACAAAGACTATCATACTCACGTCGAGTTTGATAAAGAGATGGAGAAATGCCTGGGATTTTGGACTCAGTCTGCAACTAACACATCAGTCCCTCGTGGCAGAGATATAGCTGAGTCATTGAAGAAGTTCAGGCAGCGGATTCTGAAGACAGTAGGTCCTTCCCAGTAGCCGGCCACCTGTCTCCTTCTCTCTCCTTCCCTCTTCTTTCCTTTCTTTTCGTATTCGTTGTAATTAGTTAAGGTATTGTAACCGGCAATACTCAACTATTCTTTATTTAAAAGAAACGGTTACAAGTCGTAACCGACTTGTAAGCTATATAATGGCCTTTCCACGCCATTTTTGGGAGGAGGAAGAACTTGGCATACTCTCGAAATTGTAAATAGATCTTGAACATATCAATACAAAAGGGCTTTTCTTTTCATTCTCTATCTGAATCTTTGTAGCTCTGTGTTTTCCTTTAGTATTGTGAAGATTATTTTGTACCTAATTCGTTAGTCTTGCTGATTGCTTTTGCAAATACAGTGATCTTGCACGACCAAGAAAGAACTTTGTGTCTTTGATTAATGAATTTGAAAAAGGTCGTTGAAGAACTTTGTGTCTTTGATCTTATTCAGTTAATGCAAATAATCTTGTTTCAAATTCCCCGCAACTTCGCACTCGTAAAGAATTATTCTGTTATCTATAATTCCAAACGTTTGCTATTCTGCTTATCTTCGTACCCTCTTTCCTCAGCCCGTTTGTAACTGATGATCTTTGTGGAAAACATTTTCGTGGTATCCAAGTTCAACCATAAAATGACCCTCTGTATATTTGTAAATAAGTTCGTGTCTCAATAAGGGAACCTCTCCCATTAAAGAGGAGGGACTTAGGTAAAATAGCCTAAGCAAGATTGATAAAATTCAGGGAATAGGTTTCACAAGAATAAACTGCATACATATACAATTTTGCAAAAAGTGGAAAAGAAACAATTTATTCTCATATAAGGGAATATCTGGCACAATGGCTTCAGTACTCCAAAAATCCCCCTTTGTGTTTTTCCAATACACACAATCTATAGCAAAAATAATTCACCCCCACCCCATAAAAATAGACTTAGTCAAACTAAACTTGCATGGTAAATTTAGCATTTCCAATTAATAAATAATGGATAAGGTCTAAAATACACATGCTGTTATAATGTGACAATAATAGCCTTTTAATTAAAAAAATACATTCACAGTCAAAGTGATTTCACTCCTACATGAATAGTATGATCTCAATTTGGAGAAAATAAGGTACTTGGCTAAATAAATAATTGATAGTTTTATCCTTTGTATTCAGCTGCAAGTAATCCTCAAGTACATGTAAAAGAACTTCTTTGGCTTTATTCTCTAATGTGACACCTAAAAGAAAGGTAATCACATGCTGATAATGCCATATCTATCTTCTTTTGATCACATACATAATTTTTTCCTCTTCTAGAAACGCCATCTATCCATGTGCAAAAGAAAATATTCTCTTCCTTTGGAAAAAGGTGATTATTAAAAAAAGGGCAATATTGTTAACCATGTGCATATTAGGTGTTTTTTACTCCATTTTTCGACCCCTCTTTAATCATTGCATATAATTTGGTTAAAACATGATGTTCAAGCTTGAATAAGTTGTACAATCACAAAACAATGGGTTTTAGATAATTGTAAGGAAAACCCTTTACTGTTGAGGGATTGCTCATAACAACAGTGCAGATCACTACGCACTAAAACTAGCAGAAAAACACCAATTTTTAGCAAGGTAAAATATTCTAAGCAAGCTTGATAAAATTCAGGGAATAAGATTCACAAGAATAAACTACATACATACAAAATAATTCAAAAATTGAAAAGGAAACAATTGATTCTCATATAAGGGAAAATCTCACACAATAGCTTTAGTACTCCATAAATCCCGCTTTGTACTTTTCTGATGCACACAATATATAACAAAAATAATTCTACCCCACCCCCTAAAAATAGAATAAGTCTAACTACAATTGCATGGTAATTTAAGCCTTTCCAAGGATTAAAAAATAGATAAGATCCAAAATACACATGTTGTTAAATTGAGACAATAATAGCCTTTTAATTTGAAAAATACATTTACACTCAAACTAATTTAACTCCTACATGAATATTACGGTCTAAATTTGGAGAAACTAAGGAACTTGGGTGAATAAATAATTACTATTTTGATCCTTTGTCTTCAGCTGCAAGTAATCTTTAAGTGCATGTAAATAATCTTCTTTAGCATTATTCTCTTATGTGACACCTGCAACAAAGGTAATCACATGCTGATAATGAAATCTTTTTCTTCTTTTGATCACATAGACAATTTTTTCCTCTTGTGGAAAGGCCATCTATCAATGTGCAAAATAAAATATTCCCTTCCTTTGGAAAAAGGTGATAATAAAAAACAAAAGGCAATATTGTCGACCATGTGCATATTAAATGTTTGGTCTTCCATGTGTTGACCCTTCTTTAATTATTGCATATACTATGGTTTAAACATGAAGTTCGTGCATCCTTTGATTATTGGCCTATAACAATTTTAACACATATTATAAACTATGGTCAAAAGATTAATCATTTAAGTGGGAATATATTCCCATCCTTCATGATGACTCCCCCATAGAGCTATCTTGGTGGAAATTTACTAACTCTGGATGAGTTAGGGTTTTCTTATATATTTTCCATGTGCATATTTTGACCACTGGCTCAAGTTGGATTAACTCATTATGGATGAAAATAAAAAGGGTTGCAAACCCTAATCATTTCACATTTCATTTTTCAATATTCGAGGGGCAAAGCCCTGAAAATTTTTTGATCGATGTGACTATCTTAATCTTTTGATCTTGTTTCTATGCAAATTCAACCTCTATGAAGTTCTAGACATGAATATTTTTTGTTTGTTTTTGTTATTAATTCTCTGTTTGAGTCCTTTTTTGAAAGAAACCCATACCGGCCACCAATATTGATCATTGGAGCTTCAAGATGGCTTTACTTATTTTTTTTCTCTCATCCATTTCTATTTTATGTGGTTTGATAAAAAGAGCCACCATTGTTGTCATTTTTAAGCTCTAGTTTTAGCTTAAATTGAAACCTTCCTATGATTTGGTTGTTGTTTGATGAAAATATGGTTAGCCTTCAATTTTCGAGCACTATAACCTCCGTATTCTTTGTATTTTCAGGTTTTTTGGGTACTGATACACTGAAACTATGTTCTTATTTGCATTTCTATGTATGGAAAACACATTTGAGATCAAATTCTATTCTGTGTGGTCGTTAATTTACTCTAAATATGATGATTTCTTGAGGGTTTCAACAATTGTTTCTCTGAAAATGGTAATTTTGAGTTCATTTTAGAATCTTTATGAAAAACTTTGAAACATATTTTCGGCCACAAAATGTGAATAAATTTCAGATTTGTTAAAATAATACCCAAACTCACTATACATTATTTTAGCTAAGGGTTTCTTTTTAATTTTTTACCCTGCTCTTCTGATAATGTTTCCTTGACGATAATGAAATTCCTTTATCTAATTCTTTTATTCTATGGTTGTATCATCTGTAATCTGCTTGACTTTTCTAGTTGGATGAATGTGCAATAGTTATTTTGATGTTCTTTTCATAGGTATGTGTAGTATATTTCTTGAACAATTTCATCCTCGTGAGGTAAAAAGATAATTTGTTCCTGATGTTGATGTGCATTCTGTAGCTCTTGCATGGGAGTGGAGCATTTGATTTAGGCCTCATTTAGTTGACTATACCAAGAGTTCTTCATTTTTTTACTTATGAAAAAGATGATGGTTCCTTTTCTTCATAACACATGTATCTTGAATAGATAACTTCATTTCTTCATTCTAATTTGCAAGTCTAGATGATTTCTTTAGTTGTATGTTTTCTGTTCTAGTTACTTGTTGAAGCTTTCACCTTAATCATTTTTTTTCAAATTGAAGACCTGTAACATGTGTACTCTTTCTCCATTCTGAGAATGGTGTAATTGAGACTATTTTTGGACTGAAATCTATATAGATGTTCACTTTCATCTCTTTTATTGCTCAGGTGTTGATAAGATTTTACAATCTACTCTTTGCTCTATTGTAAGCATCAATTATAGTTTATTTTTGAAATATAGTCATGCCAATTACTATTTATCTTATCTGTTTAATAGTTGTTTTAGAATGTGTACTTAGACCTACAACTTATCATAAGTTCATTGTATATGATAAAATCATGTCTTACTTACTTTGTAATCTCGAACCTTTTTTCAGTTAGAGTATTGTAGCTTCTAAATAATGATGGATTATAGGTGTATTATCATTTGAATTTTGAACTCCATCGATTGTACATGTAACATTTTATGAAGTCATCAAATATGAAACTGAACTTTGTAAAAAACCTTTATGGGCTTATGTTATCTTGATCACTATGCTTTGAAAACATTATGCTTCTTTCAACATTACTTTCAAAAAATAACTTCTTGCTCCTTTTTTTTGGTTGTAGTGAGTTTTTCATTATTTTACTTACAACCATTTTAAAGAAAATTGTTGTAAAAATAAGGCTTGTTGGGTCTTTTGCGTTCTATAGTGATTTTTCTTTCTTTATCTGTCTTGATTCTGAGGTATATTCCATGTGAAACTTTCATAAATGATATTGTATTTTCCTCTCCTGATGTCTTGTGAAGGAAACTGGGGATAATGTAGAAGATAAGTATTGAAGACTTGCAATGATGGGTTATCTCTATATTATTTTACTTTACGCTTTATGTACATGCATCTTTTACTTTAAGTAAACATAAGTTACATCCCAAGGCTTGTGTGGGAAACAATGAATTTATTTATGAATAAATGACATTAATTTTTGTGATTTATTTTTTTATTTCTTTCTCCATTCAGCTTTATGATAAATATTGATTGTACAATGAAAAAAAAAAAATCAATACATAATTGATAGCACTTAAACATAAATAAATAATAAAATAGATTTACCTATAGCTCAATAATGTATTCTTCTGGATGCAATCAACAACTTTGTTTGTTGTTATGGGATGAAAGATACCACGTCTGATGTGATTTCTTCCTTCATTAAGGCTATGCACTAGTCCTTCGGGACTTCTATATTTATTTTCTGAAGACGAATTTGAATGACAACACATGTGAGGTGTTGCATTTTGCAATAGTACACATAGTTGCATGTTTTCTTCAATGTTTCAATTTTCTACAACTCAGGACATTAGAAAACCTTCCTTCTTTCCCTTATCTAAGTCCATCATGTCAATATTTTCCATCTGAAATGAATTTTCATGTTGCTTATTGTACATGAGTGTAAAATAGTCAACATTTTTGGCAATCCTGTAGGGTAAAACTTCCTGCTAGCTTTAAGACCATTGCCTTACTCTTTTCCATTGGGCATGGAGTCAAAAACCTAATACCAAAAATCTTTCCCTTTTTTCTGAAAACTAAACTTTCTGGAAAAAAAACTAAAGCTGGGAAAAGATTTGGTAAACCAGATCACAAACATGAAATGCACTTATTGAATTAAAAAAAAAATTTAGTGTGCATGAAATGCACTTATTGAAAGGGAAATACTAATCTAACCTACTCTAACCAGTGGTAAATTGAAGCTAAATGTAGCCTTAAATAGGCAGTGAAAAATAGCTTCCCTTTTTTAGAAACCAAGGCCATGAATTCAACATGGAAAATAGGTAACATGAAAAAGCAAGAAACAAGATATGTACCTTTAATTTGTTTATAAGATCAATACAATAGCTGAGAAATGCCTCTATATGATATAAAATATACTCTGGAATTATTTCGGGCTTACAGTTGAGAGTCTAAAACTCACTTTTGTGCTCTAAGACAAGCATGATTTTTGGTACTGTTATAATTAGATCTAAGTTAGAAAAATATCGAATAGGAAACAACTGTCTAACATCTAGAAGACTGAGTATTATGATATGATCTATTTATTTGACTTCTTTTCTATCTCTAGGCTTATTTTGAAGCTGATTTGAAAGTTGTATTGCTTTTGTAAGCTATTGTTTTGCATCTACCATGACTGATTTTCAGCTGTAATGTCAAACTCTTCTCCATTATTCAAATCCTCTTTAAGTTCCTCTTCTATGAAATGTTTCTTCTCTTGGCTGCTTGAAATATCTTTTTATTTTCTTTGTGATCCACGGCAAATATACAACAATGAAACAATCTCCTTTTCCTCAACACCAAACATGAAGTTTGAGAGATCAAACTCAAATCTTTCTTTCTTGTGAAGTCTGATCTGAGAAGTAGTTTGTTCTATCATTTCATCTTCTTAATTATTGTCATCCTCATCATCTAATAAGAATTTTTCCAAGATGAAAACATGTTGTTCATTCCTTAAATCTATTGATTTATCTTTGGATCTGATCTACAAATTCTCTTCATTTCAAATTCATACTTGCTTCTCCTTTTATATTCTGATGTAAGCTGTGATGAATCAATAACCGATATGAGTATGGTACCTTCATGCACATTACACTCAGAATATGAAGATTTTTAATCATCTTCCACTTGTGTTTGATCTGCTCAAAAATCAAATTATACCTTTTGCATGGGTTCTTTCTCTAATTATAGAATGAAATTAAACTAGAACTTTGACACCCATCCATGTAAATTATGCAAGAATTTCATCCTACTGTTCTCTTAAGTTAGTTTTCCCTCCTTAATGATTTTCTGATCTACACCTTCATGAATTAAACTTATGGATGAAAGAGGAGGGGAGGGATAGTTCTCAACTTGAATTATCAATTTTTGAATAAAGGATTGGGATTTACACTCTACATGTGGGGATATGGGATCTAAAAAAAAATCGAAAGAAAGCTTGGAAACAAATATTTTCTTTCAGTATGTAATTGTGGAATAGAAGGGGTAGAATTTTCAATAGCTTCAAAACTTAGAAACTGAGAAATGGGATGCATGGGATGGAAAGGAAGGTCCATGGGCACTAGATTGTGATGGTGAAGGTAAATGGGAATATCTCATTGACAGAGTTCCTCAACCCGATGTCTATCATTCTCCACTGCTTGTAAAGATAAAGTAAAATCAGCTATTTGATTTATAGTTTCTCTCACTACCTCAAACCTGTGTTGTGGAATAAGACAACTAGGTGTAGGACCTCCCCGTTGATAGGGTTTCCTAAGACTAGGTTGTTTAGCTTGCAATCTTTACATCTGCTCTTTCATTACTTCCATGATTTGCTCCATTTAATGAATTCTACCTTCAATTTCTTCCTCATGTCTAAAATATGCATAATCTTCTACGTAACCTTGGTATTGAACATCATAACCCCCATGATATTGATAATGATACTAATGTGCAAGGTTTGGGTTATGGGGATATTCATTCTTATAGGGTTCATATTAATGATATGAAGAAAAATATTGGTAAAAAGGTTTTGATGGTTATAACAGATACAACTCTTGGATATAAGAATTCCACTAAGGAATTGATGTCATGATTGCATGACCTCATAAAATATTAAAATATGGGAAAAAGGGTCTTCTGCTCATAGAAACAAATGATAACACCAAAATAACATATCTGTATTTTCTTGAAAAATACCCAAAAAATGCTAGAGCTGATGAATTTGATGTCACCTTAGTGATGAAAACCATTGCATTGGTCTGAAATCTAATTTTATGGAGTTTCCAGATGAGTTCTGCTTTAGATATTCAATCTTTAGAATGCACCAATACTTGTTCTCTTCCCACAGGGCGTGCTGAAAATATTTATCTCTCAGAAGTGCACCATGTGTTGAGGGATAACATGTGTTCTAATTTTTTCTCTCCCCCTCTTCTGTAGATACCATTGAGACACCTTAAGTCTCCATATTATGTCGTGAATCTCCACAATTAAAAGGTTTTTTCCTTCTTTAGATGTATCTTAAACTAAAAATTGTGGGGTTTAAGTGTAAAAAGATGGCTAAAACTGAAATTAAATGGGGTCATACACCAAAAGTGTTGGGAAACTTTTCAAAGATACATGCACAATAAGTTGTGAATAAGTTGCACAATCACAAACCAATGGGTTTTATGTAATTGCAAGGAAAACACTTTACTGTGGATCGAATGCTCACAATAACAATGTAGATCATTGCACACTAAAACTAGTAGAAAAGTACAAATTTCCAACAAGGTAAAATAGTCTAAGAAAGATTAATAAAATTTTGGGATAAAATTCACAAGAATAGACTACATACATACACAATACTTCAAAAATTGAAAAGGAAATAATTGATTCTCATATAAGGGAAAATCTAGCACAATAGCTTTAGTACTCCAAAAATCCCCATTGTGATTTTCTGATGCACACAATATCTAACAAAAATAATTCACCCCCACCCCTTATAAAAGGACTAAGTCTAAATACAATTGCATGGTAATTTTATCCTTTCCAATGATTAAATAATATATAAGGTCTAAAATACACATGTTGTTAAATTGAGGCAATAATAGCCTTTTAATTCCAAAAAGACATTCATAGTGAAAGTGATTTGACTCCTGCATGAATATTATGGTCTCAATTTGGAGAAAATAAGGTACTTGAGTGAATAAATAATTGTTATTTATATCATTTGTCCTCAATTGAAAGTAATCCTCAAGTGCATGTAAAGCATATTCTTTGGCTTTATTCTTTGATGTGACACCTACAAAAAAGGTAATCACAAGATGATAATGACATCTTTGTCTTCTTTTGATCACATGAATAATTTTTTCCTCTTCTAGAAATGCCATTTTTCCATGTGCAAAAGAAAATATTCCATTCCTTTGGAAAAAGGTGATAGTAAAAAAAAATGTAATAGTGTTGACCATGCGCGTATTAGTTGTTTGTTCCTCCATGTCTCCACCCCTATTTAATCATTACATATAATTTGGTTTAAACATGATGTTCAAGCCTCCTTTAATGATTGACATATAACAATGTTAACACATTGTATAAACTATAGTCAAAATATTAATCATTTAAGCAGGAAAATATTCCCCTCCTTCATGATGACTCACCCCTCAAGCTATTTCAATGGAAATTGAATAACTATGGATGAGTTAGGATTTGCTTGTATTATTGTCACATGCATATTTTTACCAGCAACTCAAGTTAGGTTAACTCACTGTGGATGAAAATAAAAAGGGTTGCAAACCATAATTATTTTGCATTTCGTTTGTCGAGCTTTGAGGGGTGAAGGCCTAGAAAAATTTTGATCGACACCACTATATTGATCTTATCAGCTTGTTTCTCTACCAATTCAACCTCTATAAAGTTCTGATCATGAATATTTTGCATTTTTTTCCACCATGAATGCTTTGTTTGAGTCCTTCTGTGACAAAAATCCAAGGTGACCACCATTATTGATCATTTAATCTCAAAGATGGATTTATTGTTGTTGTTTCTATCATCCATTTCTGTCTTCTCTGGTTTGAGAAAAAGAGCCACCATTGTTATCATTTTTAAGCTTTTGTTTGAGCTTAAACTAAGACCTTCCTATGATTTGGTTGTTGTTTGATGAAAATATGACAATCCTTCAGTTTTAGAGCATTGAAACCTTTGTATTATTCTTATTTTGAGGTTGTTTGAGTATTAATACACTAAAACTATGTGCTTCTTTGCATTTCTATTCATGACCAACACCTTTGAGCTCGAAAATTGTTCTCTGTGGTCGTTAATTTACTCTGAACGAGATGATTTTTTGAGGGGATTTAACATGTTTCACTTTGAAACTGGTAAGTTTGAGTTCATCTTTGAATTTTTATACAAAAAATTTTAAAAAAATTACGGCCATGAAATGTAAAGAAATTTTAGATTTGTTAAAATAATACCTAGCCTAGGTATGCATTATTTTAAGTGAGGGTTGCTATTTCTTTTCTGTACCCTTCCCTTTTGATAATCCTTCCCTAATGATAATGTAATTCCTTCAGCTATGTCTTTTATTCGATGGTTTTATCATATGTAATCTGCTTCACTTTTCCAGTTGGATGATTGTGCAATAGTTCTTTTGATGTTCTTTTCATAGGTACTTGTAGCATATATCTTGAACAATTGCATCCTCGTGAGGTAAAAATGTAATTTGTTCCTAATGTCACTATCCATTCTGCAGCTCTTGTATGGGAGTGAACCATTTGATTTACCTATCCTTCAATTGACTATACAAAGAGTTCTTCATTTTTTTACTTATGAAAAAGATGATGGTCCCTTTTCTACATACCACATATATCTTGAATAGATAACTTCATTTCTTCATCGCAATTTTCAAGTCTAGATGCTTTCTTCAGTTGTATATTTTTTGTTCTAGTTAATTGATGAATCTTGTATCTTGATTTTCTTTTTTTCAAATCCAATACCTGTAACATGGGTAGTCTATCTCCATTCTGGGAATGGTGTAATTTATATTGTTTTTGCAATGAAATCTATAGATGTTCACTTTCATCTTTTTACTTTCTCTGGTGTTGATAACAGTTTACAATCTTCTCTTTTTCCTAATCTAAGCATCCAATATATTTTTCTTTTTTAACATAATCATGTCAATTAGTATTTATCTTCTCTATGTAATAGTGGCTATAGAATGGATACTTGAACTTGTAACTTTTCATAAGTTCACTGTATATGATAAAACCATGCCTTAATTTGTAAAGTCAAACCTTTTTTTAGTTAGAGTCTTGTAACTTTTGAATAATGGTGGAATATATGTGTATTTTCATTTGAATTTTGAAAATTTTTAGCTTTCTTTTGCTCCTTCCGTTAAGAAAACTCCTTCCATTGTACATGTAACTATTTATGAAGTCATCAAATCTTAAATTGAACTTTGTAAAGTAAAACTTTATGGGATTATGTTTTTGGTCTGAACTTGATTCCTTTCTTGAAGTTATCCTTTAATTTATTTTATCTTTATCATTGTGCTTTGACAACATGATGCTTTTTTCAACATTACTTTAAATAAAAAAAAATCTCCTTTTTAGTGGCTTTAATGAGTTTTTCAATATTGTACCTATAACCATATTATAGAGAATTGTTTTAAAAATAAGGCTTTCATCCTCTCTTGCATTCTGTAATGATTATTCTTTCTTTGTCTACCTTGGTTATGAGGATATCGCATGTGCTTCCATATGATAGTACTTAATGATTCTGTACTTATCTCTATTGATGTATCTTATGCATATTTGATTTTAAGAGATTCATTTTCCTGAAAATAATAGTACAAGCATAAATATTAAACCCGGAGCTCAATTATTGAAAACCATTTTCCTTCTTATCCTTAGGTACAGTGATGCAGCTTGTAGAGGAAAGTTGAGGATAATGCAGAAGATGAAGAAGTTGCAACTAGAAATGATGAAGACCAAGAGAATACCCAAAAGGAAATGATGGGTTTTCTCTATATTTCTTTGTTTCTTGCTTTATGTACAGGCATATGTCACTTTAAGTAAACATAAGTTACATTCCACATCTTGTGTGGGAAACACTAAATAAATGACATTAATTTTTGTAATTTAGTTGTCTATTTCTTTATGGATTCATCTTTATGATAAATATTGATTGTAAAATGAACTAAACAACTCAACACATAATTAATAACACTTAAACATAAAGATGTAATAAAATTTATGTACCTGTAACTCAATAATGTATTCTTCTGCATGCAACCAATAACTCTATTTGTTGCTATGGGATGAAAGATCACACATATTTTGTGATTCCCTCCTTCATCAAGATATACACTAGTCTTTCAGTGATTTTGTATTTATTCGGTAAAGATGAATATGAATGACAACACATGTGAGGTTTTTCATTCTTTAACAACAAACATAGATGCATTTTTCCTTTGTTGTTTCAATTTTCTGTAACTTAGAGGATTACAAAACCTTCCTTCTTTCCCTTAGCTAGGTCCATCACATCAATCCTTTCCATCTGAAATGAAGTTTCAAGTTGCCCATTTTGCATGAGTGCAAAATTTTCAACAGGATGATCTTAGCACAGACCTATGTAATTATTTTGTGGATAATTGAGATCACCTATCTTTGGTAGACCAGTTGACAACAACAAAGAGAGCACCTAATGAGAAGATGATTGATTTTAACATGATATTTCAAAGGACCTGAGAGAAAATCCCTAAAGTGGTAAGGATTACACCCCAACATGCATTTGTTAATTATCATAAGGCTTTGAATAGTGATATTTTAGTCATGATTTAGTCTATGGGGGTTATAACATTACCATATGCCTATAACATTGCTATTAGGGATGATAATAGTCTTATTTAGGAGGGGAAACTTTCTCTCAGACCTCAAATTCATAAATTCCCGAAGGTTGAGAACCCAAAATCTCATCAAACACTTGATTTAGCACCTATCCAAACCCCAAGAAACAAAATTTCTAATGAAGTATCCACTTCAAAAATCACCTCAACCGGATGGCACAAGGTAATGAAACAATTACAAGAAAAAACAAATGAATTGGTAAAAAACAAAAATTTTCAGACCTTTTCAGCCTCTATACCAACTAAGAAAATCCCTTTACAATAAAAACAAGTCCCCATCCCAAGCTACACACCATAATAAAAACCAATTTCCCTTTGCTAGGCCATTTTAACTATATAAGCCAAATGTAGCTTCTTCATGTCAAGATCTGGTGCCCATCCAAAATAGTCTTGTGCAATATTATGAGTGGTGATTCCCTTTTCATCTTCCACACAACAAAGAAACATTCCCCAATGGAATTATGAAGAAATATTTCTTGGTGGAAAGTACATTTTTCCCTCAAGAAACACCTGTAGAATAAAATCAATAGCAGATGGTCACTTAAGAAACACCTCCAAGTGACACTTCACTAGTAAATTGGCAAGTAGGAGACTCTTGTGGAATTAATTAGAACTTTCCTTAGGGTGTGGCTTCTAATACTTAATAAAAGAAAAGATATATTGAGGAGGTATACTCCATAAGTTTAGCTCATTCTAACAATTCTTTGACACTCCAAAGAGTTAGAAATCCAAGCATAGCTCTATAAGTGTAAAATCATCCTAAGGGACATTTTATATCAGCTTAAGTACAAGAAAAGGTTATTGTGAATAAATTACAACAAAAGGATAATTCAACTAAATTCAAAATCCTTGAGAAAATGAACAAAACCAACATGATTGTTTCCATGTGGGAATCATTATCAATTCTTCAACAGAGGGATCATATCTTGAAAGTAGTTATAGCTAAATTTTCTTTCCTATGTGAGTCATTTAAGGAACACAAAAAAGTTATCACCAATCCAATACAAAAAAAGGAGGATCAACTAAGAAAGAACATGAATCATCCACCATTTTATGTGTCCTTGATCATCAAGAATAACTTAGCATACAATTACATCATTGAATCTTGAGCAAGTAGTTTAGTGATGCTAAAACAAATTATAGACCTGCTGGGTCTCAAATATCAACTGCTTTCAAACAGTGTGGTGCAGTTGGATGGAAAAACACTAGGAAATTTTTGAATTATCAGATGTCTAAGCCTTAAACTACATGCATGTTCTAATGTTTCAGTTTCTCTAGACATATCCATAATTGTTCTACCTCCACTTTTTTCTCTACGTCTTTGAAGAGATTTCACTACAAAAATGGGAGGATACTTATGAGCAGATTGGTATCATATGGTTTGTATAACTAGATATGGTTCTAAGGCCACTACATAGTCTAGACCAATTTTTTCATACCATATAGAACCTTATATGCCTATTCTAATCAATGCAAATTACAAATTTTTTTATCAAGAAGACTGTCAAAGTACTCAAGAGACAAATTCTCAAATTACGGGAATCCATGATTTTCTACTTGATGAATGGGCATATAAGTGCTCCAAATTTGATCCATATTAGGATATTGAAGATTTTATCCTAGGTATTTACTACCTACATGAATAAAATACAACCCTTCCTAGTCTTACTAGGCCAACTGATGAGGATGATAATGGTATTTGGCATATGGTCTTTGATGGATAATGAAGAATACAAGGTGTGGGGTGAGGTGTAGTTTTTTTGTATCCCAAAGGTATAAAGTATTATTCATCCTTCAGTTTTCATTTTATATGCTCCAAAAACATAACGAAATGTGAATTCCTTATCCATGGATTGCAATGGGCACAAAAGAAAAACATCAAGAATTTATAGACCTTTGAAGATAGTGAATTGGTTGTGAATCAGGTCAAAGGATTGAATGCAGCCAAGAATTACTTGTTGAATTCCTATAAGCACAAGTTTTGGGATATTTTGAAGGATTTTGTATCTTTCAACATCCTTTCCATTCCAAGAAAGGAAAAAAAATATGCTAAAAGAATTGCTTCAATTAGAGAAAGGTTTGATGTTGTTGAGAATGTAAAAAGTGACAAGGTGCCACAACATATCAAGGTGGTAGTAATGAATTCTATTCCATATAATGTCACAAGTTAGAATGTGATTGAGAATGATTAGAAAATTATCAATTTCCTTCAAGAAGAGGTTGATTTATCTTCAAGAAACCAAGACAAGTTGGATAAACATTATGGATACCATGTGGTTCAACGTAGATCAAACAAGTTACCCAAGGGCGTGGTGACTTATGAATACATCATCAATCCCAATGACCAATTCAGAAAAGAAAAATAAAATATAACAGTCAGGGGTGAGGATTCATAGCCTATTATAGTTGGTGAAGGAAAATTCCTTGACATTGGAAAGATAAGCAATGAGAAAGAAAAGTATGATTTTATAGACATTTTCCAATATTTTTCTGATATATATTTGCACAGAGTTACAATTATCTTATATGTTTTGATCCTAGATTATCTAAGCACACCATTACGCTAGATCCAAATTCTAATCCCATCAAACAAAAACAAATACCTTTCAATCCTCACATTGTGCCCTAAATGAAGAAAGAATAGAACAAATTAATTAAGGAAAGTATCATCTTCCTGATTAATAATTCATCATGGGTGGATAATATAGCCCCATTATGAAAAAGGAATGCAAAGATTAGGTTATGTGTTGACTTTATAGATCTGAATGAGAATTCCCTAAAATATCATTACCCACTACCCTCTATGGAAGTTTTTTTACAAATGGTGGCAGGTTATGGAATATTCTCTTTCTGAGATGGATACTTGAGGTATAATCAAATCATGGTAAAGGAAGAAGATAAATTCAAGACAACATCTACAACAAAATGGGGAATATAGTTATAGGAAAATTCCATTTGGTCTATCAAATGTTGGAGAAAAATTCCAAAGGGTTATACACATAGCATCCAGAGGAATGATTAGTAAAATTATTCTTGTGCACCTAAATAACATCACTATGTTCTCTAAGGATACAATTGTTCACCTCTTTCATCTCAGGAAAGTATTTAAGAGATGTCGATAGTTTGGAGTTTCTCTTAATCTCAAAAAATACAACTTTCTATCTCGTGAAGTTAAAATCCCTAGCCATATTATCTTTAAAAGACTAACCATTGATCCAAAAATTGTTAGTGTCATTCTTGCATTGTCATTGCCTAGTCATAAAATATCTCTCCAAAGTTTCTTGGAGAAAATCAACTTTGTAAGAATGTTTGTACAAAAAATTTCCAACCTTTTCAAACCAATGATATTTTTTCTGAAGAAGAGTGTGGCTTTCAAGTGTACTTGTTAAGGAAAGGAAAGATTAGAATCTATAAAGTAGGCTATTGCATAGGCCCCAACTCTCATAAATCTAGATTTCTCAAAGGAATTTATTTGGTATGCCTTTGTAGGTGCAAAAAAAATGTGATAAATAATGGTAAAGTTGAATGGAGAAGGATTGGAACAACCTATTGCATTATTAAGCCAAAATATTAAATATTATGAGGTGAGATACTCATTTATTTAAAATCATGTTCTTTCTATTGTAATAATCTTGAAGAAATTTAGACATTAGGTGTGCAATATCAAGAATCAACTGTTTGTTTCACATGCTGGTATAATATATTTCCTCTTGAATAAGGATCTAAATGAGAAGAGGGTTTGTTTGATAACCAAGGTGATGAAATATTATGTTGATATTAAGGTGACTAAGTAAGTTAGAGGTAAGGGGCTCTATGATTAGCTAGTTTCAAGTTAGCATGTATATTAATAAGCCATACTTGTGCTTCATGAAAACTAAGAATAACTAGCTAACCCTATTCCTATTCATTGATAGACTCAAGATGTCGTGCAATTCCTCCAAGAAAGTCAATTCCCTCAAGGGATGAGAAAGGATAGGAGAAGGTATTTCAAAATTCAATCTATCCCACACATTCTTGTTGATGGAATTTTATTCATGAAAGATGTGAATGGTGTTCTCTTAAGATGTATCAGGATAGATAAAATGAAGAAAGTGCTACATGAGTTTCGTGATGGAGAAACGGGAGGACACTTTTCTCTTAGGGTTATAGCTCTCAGATTCTTGAAAGCTGAGTATTATTAGCCTAATATCTTAAATGATTATTATTCATGGGTTAAGAAATGTAAGAAATTTTTCTTATTCATAATAAAAAAGACTATCAACCCTTCCACTCCACACCATCTCCGTAAATGAGTCATTCATGCAATGGGTTTTGGAATTCATTGGGGTAATCAACCTGAATAAAATCCTAGGCCAAAATTGGATCCTAATAACTTCAAACTACTTCACTAAGTGGACAAAGGCATTTGCACTAAAAGAAGTAAATATGGCTAGTATTCTAGATTTTTACTCAGGTATTGTGAAAATATTTCGTGTTCCTTCAACTATAATATCTAATAATGCATTAGCATTCCTTGGCAAAAATTTATTTGATTTGGTTGTTAAGACTGGCATATACTTGAGCACATCTTCAAAATATTACCCTAGGGTAATGGGTAGGTTGAGGCCATAAACAAGAATCTCTTAAGGATCGTAAGGAGAAATTTTGTTGAAAAGTAGAGGACATGGCACAAAAAAATTAAATATTCCATATGGTATGATATGATTACTCCTAAAAAATTAGCCAGTAGCTCTCCCAACAAACTGGTTTATGAAAAAGAAGAAAGGATACTAATATATCTTGAATTACTAGCATTAGAGCTTATCAAGAACCTAGAATTATTTGAATTCAAAGTTATGGAAGTCATGTATGAAGAACTTTTAGAGCTATAGGAGCTAAGAATTCAAGAAGTACAAGCAACATAAAAGGATTCAACTCAAATCATGACAGGTTTTGATAGGAAGGAAAAGACTAAGAACTTCCAAGAGGGAGACTTAGTTTGAAAATTGGATGTAGATAGGGAAAATATGGGTAGGATCTTAAAGTTTTATGCAATATATAGTGGTCCCTACATGATTTTAGGATGCAAGACAAATAATGCTTTCTAGTTGTCAAGAGTTTATGGAGAAGAATTACATATCACAGTCAATGGGATCTATCTCAATATTTTTTATTGAAATACAAACCCTCCCTTATACATAGTAGATTTATTTTAAAATTCCTCTAAGTTCTTTCAGCACATTGTCTTGTTAGTAGAGTAGTTTTAGATCCCCTAATTTCTTTTCAGAGTTTTTATTGCATTTGGAAGGTCTCATTGCACAGTGCTCATGAAGGATTATGGAGGAAGTATGTTGATAAGAGGAGTTTTAGATTGAAAAGGATCGGTGGTAATCTCTAAGAAAATCAAATGTAGAGAAAACCAAAATTAGAACTTTGGGTAGCACTCAGATTTCATCTATTCAGCCCCAAAAGATTAGAATTCAGGATCAAAACAATATGTATCTAAGGTTTATACTACCTTTTTCTGGTTTCATCATAGCTTGCATAGAAGACATGGTTAAAATACCAAGTTGAAACAATTTTACACTCTCATATAAATTAAATTAAAAAAATAAATTCACGAGGATGATTAGTTTAAGATTGAGAGAAGTTTTAGTTCAAACAGTACTTCAACAGGATTCAAGAGTAAAAAATTCAAGTTCAGATCAATTTTCAGATTATTAAGACTGAATCCATGCCCAATGGATGCTTCAAGGCCATTGATGTTTTTCATATATCAGGAAGATTGCCCCATGAGCCACCAAATGTTTATGATCTATTTTTCCCCTCTCTGGCAAAATTGACATCTTGAGAAAATTGGACTTTGGCACTTCCAGGGGATCTTGGTGAAGGATCTAAAAATTTAGGTATATTTTCATGTTCTGGGCACTTAGAATGATTTATAGACATTACTATACTTTTTCCTAACTTATCAGGTTCAAGAAAAGTCCAAAATAGTTAAATTTTTTGGATAAAGTTGAGGAAATGGGGTTTTTATAGTGGATTGCACACTGACAGTAGTTTTCAGGAACTAAGGATGCGGGTGGAACTAGTTCCACAGGAACCTAAGTTATCGGTAGTGGTTTCTAACCCATGATATAAAGAGGTTCAATTTTTTTTGGGTTTTTAGGTCATAGGTGAAACTTGGGATTTAGTTCCATGAGTTCAAGTGTTCCCCACACTTCAATTTCATCCACAGGTCGAAACGGGGAGTATTGTGGAACTCTACAATGTGGAGAGAATGGGATCACGAGGAACACATTCCTCATAGAACTTTGTCTTGTAGTAATAATGTCAATTGAGGATACCTCTTTGGGTGGATGACTACTTTACACCCCATATTATTTAAAATTTTACTTATTAAACTTTCTTATGATGGTCTTCAACATCTAAGAGTGAAATAACACAATGGATTCACCCATTCTACATAAATAGGATGACCCCTCTCGAGTATTGGCATGGTGTCCTAGTAGGTTTTTTCATTAATGATAAATAACATTATTGAAAAAGTGGATGTTGTAAGATGATTTTATTATGATGTATGTGGTGCTAATGTGATATTTCAAATTCATATCAACTAGTATAGTGGGATTCAGTGGTTTGTGTTTTCTCTAACAATCATATACATGTTACTAAGAGATGAATCTTGAAAATTTAAGGTTTTTTAAGGCTTGGGAAGTATGTTGACATGACTTCCAGCATGATTTTAGCGTTCTTGATCACTCACAAGTAATGGCATAGTGCAAGTTCATGTTGATCTCTTTGTTACAGGTGTTCATTAGGAGCACGTATGACATCTCTGAGGTGTGAAAGTGTGGATTGGAGACATATGAGATCATGGAATCATGCATTAAATTGTATCATATCATATGAGGTATGTTTGGGTTATTTTCAAAGGTTTATTTTTTAGTTATTACATTATTTCAGTTGACCCTAGTTGCTACTATGAGGATCTAACATGTAAACACAAGTAACTCTTAATAAATACAGATATTGAGCCATGGAATTAACATTATGAAGATAGAATATGTTATCTAGGGATTAGTGATGGTTCTCTCATCAAAATTTTAGGTTCCCATGATGTGAATTTTGTAAAATATGACTATTTTTGTGAGACAGCGTTAAGAACAAGGCAAAATCCGACTCAAAATTCAACTTCAAATCCTCGTTGTTAATGGTGTTATTTGCATGGGACCTTGTGGATTTTAGGGTTTCTTATAAGGTTAGTTTATAAGGTTTTAAAAAAAATAATCAGGTTGATTTATAGTCATGTTTTTATGAACGAATGTAAAGAATGTATAGAGGTCTAAAACCCTAGTTAAACCCTAGCTAGGAGAAGTTTGCAAAATTTGAAGTATATTGACCTAGTTTTGATTGAAAGTGAAAATATGATGATCATATGTTGTAAATGACTCTTCGATATTTCGATAAATTTATGGTTTAGGTCATAGTGATGAGTGGGACCCACCTAAAAATAGAAGTTTCTTGGAAAGAATGATATGGAGAAAGATGGTCCAAAGAAGTGGCATGAAAAATTAATTTTACATGATTAATGGAAGGTTTTATTGATTTCCATGAAGTTTCAGAACAAGATATTTTAGGTTGATGGTGTTTTGAGGCTCAAATAGGATTGACTTGTCAAAGGGTATATTTGGGATCTCAAATAACAGGGTCTAGAAGTGAAGGATGGTGCATGACTTATAATTTAGTTAGAATTGATCTTCAGGTTCTTCCATTTCTTTCAAGCAGTTAACTATAGTGATTTGGTGATCAGATGAAGTTTCAAGGGTGTTGAAGGGTGCAAGAAATAGTTATTTTGAAATTTGTAAAGGGAACTGGGTCCATTAAATGAATCTATTTGATTGGTTGGTATTAATTGTGATTATGTATGAATGTATTATGATGTTTTACTCATACGTAAAGGGTTTTGGATCCTAAAAATGTATAGTAATAATGTTAGGGAATTTTTAAGATTGTGCCTATAGGATTTTCAACCATTTTTGGCACTTGAAATGAGGTTTTTGGCTACACCAACCTACTTGGGTCACTTTTGGATGTTAATATTTGAATTTATAATTTTAATATCATGCATGTGTTGAGCCAAAGGAGGGAAAATGTTTGAGTTTGAATTTGAGCCTTGGAAAGGCTATAAAAGTGAAGTTATGGGCATATTGTTTCTAGCTTTTTGAAACCCCCTTTTATCTTTTTATGAAGAACCTTTTTTTGCATAGAAAAACCCTTTGTTCCTAGCCAAAAAAAACTGAAATCTCATTCTATAAACAACTTATGGTTGAGTTTTCATGAGGATAATTTGATCAAGTGAATGTTGGTGTTGTTTTCTTGAGAGCGTGTTGGAGAAGGAGGGAATATTTTGGTGCTTGTATTTGGATGATATCTCCATATCTTATTGATTTTTGTATTTTTTAGGTTTCTTAGGTGTCTTCATATCTGATATTGAGTTCTATTCACATTTGGAAGAAGTATATATTCTTCGATATTCATATGACCATATTCCTCATCTTGATACATCATTAGTGCATCTCGTTGATCATATTTGTTGAAGTAATTACTCTTGTGATCTGATCTAAATATTTACATATGTTTTTGGATATGATTTTATCATCAATCTAAGTGGATTTGTATGTTTAACATTATGTTCCTTTCATTATGTATCTTTCATTGAGAAGACTATATGTTTTGATGAGATCTACTTGAGATTGTGTGGTTAGGGTTTTAAGCAGAAGTGCAAAGTTTTATTGGGGATTGATTCACCCCCCTCTCTTTCTTGGCATCTCAAACAATTGGTATTATATCGGGCCCTTCGAAGTAGCCTAACAACCTTAAGGGAGATCTTTGGTGATAAGATAACACCTATAGATTTGGATACTATTCAGACTAATCCCTTCTTGATAAAGAAATGGGTAGGTGAGCATGGTGATCATATCTAAAATATTTCTAGAAATCATGATGATATTATAAAACTCTTTAAAAAAAAAATTGAGGAGGCCCTAACAGAGTTAAAAACAACGAGATAATATTTTCTCAAACATGAAGTTGAAACAGAAGAAATAGTCAAGGTTTTAACGAAGCAACTTGAGGAGACACAAGATGAGATGAAGATTAAGAGGAAATAAATAGATGATTTTAATAAATATCTAGGAACCATGACAAGAAACATCATATATTTTTAAGGAAGTTAAACAAATATAAGTAAGATGTTAGAAAATCAAAAGGCCTATGGTGATAGGACAAGCCTAGGATTCAATGAAGATTCATCCAATAAGAATGAAGAACAATCAAATCAAGGATCAAATGAAATAAAGAAAACACTTGTAAGGTAGAGAGTTCAAGGATTTCACCTCCTATAATACAACCTATCAGGTAGTCAAGTGCATATAAGTATGGTGTATTTCATGGTAATTATTACAACTATGGTGCTTATGGATTTACAAGTATTTTTTGTATTCCTAAGGTTGAAAATAAGAATGATGGCAAAAGAAAGGAACATTGTGAAGATAAGAAGGAAGAATAATGTCAATTCAAGGAGAAAAAGGTAGGTAAAATATATGGATTTGAATTCCATCATTTCCAAGAAAAGGGAGATCATTTCAAACATAGAGTTATGTAAGCACATTCAAGGGGTATTGCTATACTTGCAATGGATATGGTCACAGGGCTTATGAATGCAAAGGAAAGAAAGTGGAATGTTTTATGTGACAAAAAATAGGGTATAGTGAAATTTTTTGTAATGAAGGTCAGTTGAAGAAAGATCCTCAAAGACCTAAGCGAAAAGCTCAAACATAAAAAAAGAAGAATGAAACTAGTTAAAGTGCTAAGGAAGATTCCAAGGATGTGACACAACAAAAGGAAGGATCAATGGTGACAAATGTTGAAGTAGAAAAGGAGGAATTAGTCAATATTTGAGAAGAGGGTATGAGACCTAATTAGGTCTCTCATCTAACTCGTCCATGGTGACATATGCCTTTATTAGGCTTCATAGAGGTGTATAGAATAAAATGAATATTTAGAGTAAGGGGTAGTTTTCTTTTTCAAGTGTGTGTCTTATTTTTTATGATAAGTTATGTCATTCAGTGTCTCTAAGTATGTTATCATGTTTCTATTTGGTAGTTATTATATAAGAATGCATGTTCTTAGCTCTATGGTCATTGAATGTTCAAGCTTAAATCCCTTAAGGTCTATGTTTACATCATTATGTTATGTGGTGAGTCTGAGATGTTTTTGAATGATCATGAGTTCTCTCTATATGTTACAAGGAGTGTAAGTTTTTTTTGAGCTCATCAAGAGTGTGTTCACTATCATAGTGGCATTGTATCATAATATTAAGTGTGTATGAGCATTGTGAAGCTCAAGAGTTTCTTGGTTGTGCCTCATTGATGTCTTAAGGACATCTATGAGTAGTATTGACAAGTATTAAGTATCTCAATGAGTTCCTTGTAAAGGTGTCCATAAGTAATTATGAGGTATAGTAAGAAGTTTGTGATCTTTGCAGTAGTCTAAGTTCTTACCTCTATAATTTCAATTAAAGTTAGGTCTCTGTATCAATCATATAAAAGTGTTCTCACTTACTCATCATGTAAAAATTTCGGTCATATGTTGATATTTTTGAGAAATTCAGAGTCAGTAGTGTCTCAAAATGCATTCTTTGAGTTTTGGTAGTGTGTGATGAGTGTGTCATTACAAAATTATGAGTTTAAAGTTAGGTTAAAAAGTGTGTACTCAATCAAGCTAGGAGAGAAATGATGTTCTTCATGATATCAAAAGTGAGCCTCAACTTGTTATTTCGGTCTTCAAGCATGATCTACATGGATCTGGGGTATATCATGTGTATTATCTATCCAATATGGTTGAAGAATCTCTAAGAGGATGGTGAATATGTTTAAATTGGTAACTTGATTATTTTGAGCTTAAGAAGTTATTTTGAGACTCTATTATAGTCAAGATATCTTATTTTCTCAGTATTTCTTCAAGAAAAATGGTTTGATATAGGTGGGTGGAGTGTTTATACCTAATGAAGTCTCATCGTATAAGATTTTTTTCCATGTATGAAGATTTTATTTCAAGGTGTTGGTATCAAATTGGAGGGGTCAAGATCAATTTGTGTCTAAAATTTGACTTCATTTCCATAGATTGAGTTTTCAAAGTCCGTAAAAGCGGTAAGTGGGAAACTCATTTTTGAATGTCAATTTGGAGGAGTTAGAACATAAAATTATGGAAAAATCATCTAGGTTCATTGGGTTAGAGGAGGTATAAGTTTGGATCTCTAGGTACGAATAATTTATTATTTATGCTTGATAGAGTTTAAAGAGTTTCTTGAAGTGTATAATGATGAGAGTTTGACTGTCAAAACCCTACCTCTTGGTATCAAAATGTCTAGTCATGGTATTGGAGTTTCTTTATTAGTTTAATCAGTCCTGAAAATATTTATGATGTGTCTCTTATATTGATGCACAGTTGTGAGGAAGGTCTAGTTGTGTTTCTCCATAGTTGATACAAAAATGGTGTATTCTTCACTCAGTGACAAGGGTATTGCATTCTCAGGCATGGGTGTGGTATTTATTCATATCTAGTGATTTTATCACCTCTAGTATTTTCCTAGAAAAATCTCAAATAGTTTATGAGATTTTGGTAATGATTTTAGCTAATGAGTATCGGCATAATCATAATGGTGTTTCTTTAGAGAAAATGGAGACCTACATATCAAGGTAGCAGTGTTGGTTGAGTCTGAGGTATGGATGATTGATTCCATCAATTTGGAAATTTTTATTGATGTGTAAATAATTGTGAAAATAAATCAAGATGTTTGCAAATTTCTTTGGTTGTGGATGTCAGCTAGTGTATACAAGTATGAGCCTAATGTTGCTCCTACTAGGAGAATTGTCACCTACAATTCTAGGGGAGAGTTTTGTATGGTTAAAATGGTATGGAATGTTATTCAACCTCAATATAATCAATTAAATTTATTTTAATTCATCCATCTGTGTCTTGTAATGAGCTGGTGTAAAGAAAAGGAGTTATATTCTTCCAAGACATGAAAATTGTGTTTTCCCCTAAAATGTATCTCTACAAGCCTACAAGTGCTTATTTTTACATGGTGTCAATAATGTTGAAATCAAAGGTGACCTCTCAATTATTTGGTTGATCCCTCCATGGTGTATATGTGTGGGGTAATGGTTTCATAGATGAAATATTCATGTATTAAGTTTTTTGGCTGAATCTTGCACTTCAAATGTAGACCAAGATAATGTTTCGGTGGTTTAAGATACATTTCTACAGGACAGAAGGTTCTCTGTGATGCATGTTGTTAAAGCATAAATATGGGTAATATATTTAAAACATTATTGATATGCCTAGCCCACTTTTTTGAATAATTCTCAAGGAAAGATAAGTTGAAAAATTTGTTCTTGTGTTTTATGTGAAGTATGAGTCAAACCTACAGTAATCAGAAATAGAGGACTGATTGCAAGAAGATGTATTTACTATTTAAGCCAGGGAGCATGGTTTTTCTCTAAAATCCTCATGGTTAAAGTTTTAAGGTACTTTTA